>CM033472.1:170264549-170578676 GCA_019447015.1 Hymenochirus boettgeri
GGAAATCCTTCCTGACTCCAAACATCAGAAAGTATCCCTGGATCAAACCAGATCTTATAATTGAATAGCAGTAATTCTCAATATTTTTTAGTTTTTAGAAACTTTTCCAGCCTTTTTTAAAGTTATTCAATGAACTTGCCATTACCACATCTGCTGGAAGACAGTTCCACAGTTTCAACCGATTCATTCACGTCCACTGTAAAGAAACTTTCCTACCTGAGATTGAAACTCTTTTCTTCCAACCTTAAAAGGATGTACGAAGTCCTCTGAAACGACCTATTAGTGAAACAATGCACCAGAGAGTTCATTGTATGGCCCATTAAATATATTTGTATAAGGTTATCATACCCACGCAAACGTCGCTTCTCCCAATGTAAACAGTCCTAACTTGTCAATCTGCCTGCATATTCAAGCCCTTCATTCCCCTAAGCTGGGTAACACACGATATATATTTCGGTCCGATCGACCGAAGTTTCAGTGTATCGGTCGATCGGACCGAAATTATCGCTTCCGAAAGTGCCCATAGTCCGACCGACCGTTCGTCCGAATCGGACGAAAGACAACGGAGCGAAGGGTGGAAAACCTCGTCCATCGTGCGGTCCTCTAGGACCGCACGTCGGTCCGCGTGACTATCGACGCGGCTGCTTTTGCCGCGACCGACAGTCCTTCCTCTGGCCGCCGTTCGAAAGTATTCGATCACGGTCGTGTCAGGAGGAAAAATCGCTAGGTGTGCTACTAGCTTATTAATTTAGTTTTGTCCTTCTCTAACTGCGTCCATTTCCAGATGTCTCTTTTGTATATGGATTCCAAAACTGCACCGCATATTCCAATGAGGCCTTACCAGTGCCTTGTAAAGAGGGAGAATAATATCTTTCTCTCTTAAATCTATCCCCTCTTTATACAAGACAATACCTTGCTATCTCTAGCCGTTGCTACCTGGCATTGTTTGCTAGTATCTGCACCAGAACACCCCAAACCTTTTTCCATTACAGATGCCACTTAACCAAGTTTTTTTATGGTGTAGGTGGCACAGCAATTATGAAATCACAAATGCTCACCTTACATTATCAACATTGAAGCTCATTTGCCATTCTGCTGCGGATTTTTGATAATCTATCTAGGTCTGCTTGCAACACTTGCACATCATTTGAAGTTTCTCTAAAGCTCTGCATAGTTTTAGTGTCATCAGCAAACACCAGAGATCTTGCACTCAATGCCCTCTTCTAAGTCATTTATAAACAGATTAAAACAGAAGCGGCCCCAGTACAGACCCTTAAGGCACTCCCGCTTATAACTTTATCCCAATAGATTTAGCTCGTTACCACCACTCTCTGGTTGCGACCCAATAACCATTCTCTATGCATGCACAAAGTTTTCTTCTTCAAGCCAACAGTCCTCATTTATCATTAGTCGCCTATGTGGCACAGTATCAAAATCCAAGTATACCACATCCACTGCTGTGCCTGAATCCAATTTCACTCCCTTCTTCATAAACCAATTAATTTGTCTGGCATGATCTATTTCTCATAAATCCATGCTGGCTACTACTAATCAGATGAGCTCTGAAGACAAAGGGGCAACATTTATAACACGAACAATAGCGTCAAAAAATTACCGCCGCCAGCGCGAAAATAGCGCTGTCGCCGTATTTAACGGCGGCGCCATTCCCCGCATATGTTATCGCGGCCACGATGTGCTGCGGTAATTTTAAGCCCCTTGCGGCGATACTGTATAGTATCGCCGCAAGGGACTTAAATCCCTTCCCGACGCCTCTCCTAAGGGGCTACGCCACCCCCGCCACACACCCCCCGCTCGGCGGCGGCGCGACCACCCGCCGCCGCTTCCCCAGCAGCCCCTGGGAGGCTAGGAGGGGCTGCCGGGAAGGGGGCGGGTGGTGCAAAGGCATGGACTGGAAGCTCGCAGGTAAAAAGGGGGGGAGGGGGGGGGGGCCTCGCAGAAACTCTCTTCACCGAAAGCGGCCGCGATGCGCGCACGCCCCGCCCCTTGCAAGCCCGGTTCCAGCCGTCACGGAGACGTCGCCCAAGGCCTCTTTTGTACGAGCCGCACATCTGGGGGTCCGTCTCGAGCTGCGGGACCCCCAGGCCACAGGACTTCTGTGCCGCAAGGGCACTTGTCAAGTGCCGCAAGGGGCCCTTACAAAGGGCCGGGAGGGGGTCCCCGGTTCGAGCTGCGGGAACCCCTAGCCCCAAAGGGCACTTCAGTTCATGGCGCCGCAAGGGTCCCTTATAAGCCGGGGAGGGGGTCCTCGTTTTCGAGCTGTGGACCTCCCTATGCCCCAAGGGCTCTGTTAGAGCCCAGGACGTGAAGCCCGCAAAGGCCCTGATAGAGCCGGGGAGGGGGTCCTCGTCGAGCTGCTTGGCGACCCCTTAAGCCCAAAAGGCCTTTTCACCGCAAGGGCACGGAGGGGGGGGTCCCGGTTCGAGCTGGGCACCCCCTAAGCCCCAAAAGGGCCCTTCTCAGGGCCCCTGAGGGACTCCACCCTCCAGCGCTCCCCTTCCCCTCCCCGGCGGCGGGCGGGTGCTGGAGGGGTTGCCTTCCCGCACGCCCCCTCCTAGCCTCCCGTTCCGAGATTGCCGCGAGCGGGGAATGGGTTGGGAGGGGCCTGTGGCTGGGAGCGGGTGGCGGGTGTGGGCTGGTCCCCGGGGCGGGTGCGACCACCCCGCCGCGGTGCCTGCCCATATCCCCGTCCGCGCGGGAGCTAGTATCGGCTGACTTTCGCCACCTTCAGGTGGCGAAGTAAACAGCCGATACAGCCGAGTATAGTTTGATCCAGGGAAATTTTGAGATTGACCTTTTCCCCCTACATAATCCTGTTAGGGGTTTGGTTTTTTTGCCTTCCTCCAGTCAACGGTTAGGCAGGAATGTGGTTGTTGCTGATTAGGTTGAACAGATGGATGGATATCATTATTCAACTCAAAACTACATCCTATACTATACTTAGGCTGTTTGAAAGGTTTTCTCTTTTTTGGAAAGAAAATATAATATACTTTATAGGGGGTGGATTAGTGGGGGAAGGTTGACACAACTCCAGAGGTGCCTACGGTAACCTAATGGTAAATCTGTGCCTTGTCTGCCATGCTTCTCTTACTGGTCCTGGGGATACATGCTGATACGCAGTTGTACATAGTCATCTCAATGACTGACTTTTGCAACCTGGTGAAAGCTGGCATCTAGTAAAGATGCCAGCTTTTTGCAAGGGGAAAGTCGTTTCTGAGCTTCTGGGCTTTTCTGGGCCAAAACCAGGTGTAATCCACTAGTTTAAGCAGACCATGGCAGTCACTCAACGGGTAAGGGAGGCTGTGCCCTAAACCGGTACCACCAGAGAAGCTTGGGATAAAGATATGCCAAAAGCATGGATGACAAAAAAAAAACAAGAAAAAAAGGAAACATTCTTTTTATTAGCTTTAGGTGAACTTAGCTAATTGAGAGGGGGGGTTAACTCATGGTTGCCCACTCACTGCTTTAGTGACTAATTTCCTGCCCTTAACAAAGATGGGGACAATGCACAGAAGGATACCTCCCACGCTGTGGAGAACAGTAATCAGTTGCAGGTTTGAAAGAGAGTGTCATCTGATGGCTGGAGTGACCACTTGACCTTCAAGGGCAGGAAGAGAAAGGACTGGTTAGTATTACTGTGCACCCAACGAATGATTAAAACAAGTGTGTTCTACAGAAAGTGATTCATCATACTTCATTTATTAATTACCATGCGGTTTCCTGTCTGTGACCTGCCAGGCCAGGTGTGTTTTTTACCAGAACTGTTCAAATCAGTCTACAGATCTGCATATTAATAGGAGTTGGGGCCAGTTAACCCTGTCTGTGCCTGGATGAAAGAAAGGGGCAGAAAACACTGACTGCAGGTGAACTGTCTCAAGCTTAAACTAACACTGGGTCTCTGTAGGGTGCTAGGGCTAAGGAGCCGTTAACCTGGCTGGGTCACAAAGAAAGAGGAGACGGGCACCCACTGTAATCAGGTAACTGGCTAGATTATTTAATTAATTACAGGGTAACCCTGTAATTGCCAGAAGAAAGAGAGGAGACAGGAACAGGCTCTAAGCTAAAGCTAGTGTCTGTGGGCAAGTAACAGTTAACCCTGTCTGGTCAGTAAAAGAAGTGGACACGGGGCACTGTACAGGTAAAGCTGGGTCTGTTTCAGTGCCTGCCTTTGATATGGGGCGATCTGTGAGGCCTCACAGGTTGAATTAACGGGGGTGCCAGCAGGAGTGTTAGGTCAAGGACCTATAGATCAAAGTTGTGCATCAGTGCCACAGCCCCCCAGTTACAGTTCGCATGCAGATCAAATGTATGTAGAGCACTGGGTGCTATTTATCCTAAAGGTTCGTACACATGCTCGTTTATGAGTGAGGAACGACGGGCGATTGCTACACGTGGCGAACGGCCGTTTTGGCCGAAATTGTCGTGTGTATGCGTTCGGTCAGGGGTCGTTCGTTGGTCGTCCTGGCAGATCGGTGAACACCCCTGACGAACCATACACACCGATGTGAGTCGTGCTCACTCAAATCAAGAGTGGTGTACATACTTTAAGGGCTTGTTCTGGTCTCTTTGGAGCTGCTAAGCCAAGTATGTCCGTGTCACTAGCAGACAGGGGGATACTATTGCAGGTTACGTTCTCAGGCTCCTAAACTTGACCCTAACTGGTCAATCAGGTGCCTAACCCTAGCAGATTGGAATTAACATAGGTTATAATTACAAACGTCACTCTTCCCTGTTTTCCAGTCACAAGACTTAAAGGGCATGTCCGCCTTAAAATTGATTTTTTAATATAGTTTCCCCCTGCCAGCCCAGCCCCAACCGCTATATTTTTATGTTTAAGAAAAGCTCCCAAACTCTACTTACCTCCCCTCTTTCCTCCCTCCGCCGCGCTCCCTGCCCTCTGCTTGCGAGAAAATGCAACCAGAGGGCGGGACCGGCAGTCGCGTCTGTGATTGGCTGAGGCCGGCAGCCAATCACGGACTCGGCTGCCTTGGCAGCTCATTTCGTCGGAGTAAAGGATAGTTAAGTAAGTTTGGGGAGCTTTCTACATATATAATATGCGGTTGGGGCTGGCGGCAGGGGGGATACTATATTTAAGGGTTTCACACTAGGGGAGGAGGGGGAGAAGGGCTGCAGTAGCATGCCAAAATTCTCCCGAGGCCAGGTAGGAGGCAGAGTCCTATATGACCTGCTATCCTCCTGGGGCAGTTTTTGGGACTTTGGGGGGGGACTACAGGAGAACCACATGTGAGCTGGATGTGAGTTAAGGATTACACCCACTACATGATGGGGCCAGTAGTTGGGGGGATTATAGTTTTGGGGGGTGGACCTTCCCTTTAAAAACCCAATATCCCTTCCTATTACACATTGAACATTTCATTTTAACATCTATAGCAATTAATGGTTTTTTTTAGCCTGACAGTTAACTGTGGCAAGATCCGAAAGCTTTGCAATTTTCTAAATAGGTGGAGGATTCCTACAAATTCAAAATAGTCTGGACGAGTTGGACAAAAGACACTTCATGCCTTTTACTTGCTTTTTGGACCTATAGTACAGCAGCACTGCCCTTCTACAACACCTGACCCCTTTAGACAAGGGGTGTTTCATAGGACAGCAAAAACAGTGCACAGAGCAGAGAGAACAGTAGATGAATTAGGACAAAGGTTAGGGACGAGAATTCCATGTGCGTTGTACAAAAGAAAAATTACAAGAAGGTTTCGGAGCAAGTTAAACCTTTACCTGCCAGGGTTTTTCTAAGTTTGCCTACCCGCTGCCCTTAAACAGGTATTCTGCTGTTTTAATTCTGCATGTATTGGGTAAAGGTATAAAGACAAGGGCAGTGATTTTAGGGTAACTGTGGTTCAAAAATTACTTTAGTTAAATTAACAGGAATTGCTTTCCTGAGGATTTTTGCAATTTACTTTCATTTTTATTTACTATTTTTGAAGATATTTACATTATATGTGTGATATGGGAGCAGCCAACACCAGATCCCTGCACTTCCTTGTTTCTACTCTGAAACCATGTGACAGTCACTCTTCCCGTGTTTCTCCTCCTCCTCGTGGGCCCCCCATATCCCCTTCCCTTGCATACCCCACCCTGGCCCTTCCTTGCAGACCCCTTGGGGCTTGGGCCCTTTCCCTTGCAGCTCTCCTGTGGCCACTCAATGTGCTCTGTGGCCCCACCACTCATGATCATGTGGTCCTCCTACTCATGGGCCCCTGGCCCCTCCCCCTCTCTAGGCCCCCATGGCCCCCCACTCCAGGCCGCCCCCGTGGCCCCCCCACTCACAGCCCCCGTGGCCCCTCCCCTGATGGGTCGTGTTGCCCTTCCCCCTGCAGACCCATTCTGCTCCTCCCTTCAGCACTTGGGCTTCCCTTGCATCCTCTTGGGTTTTGGGGGCCCCTTTTTTTCCCCCCCACTCACGGTCCCCCAAGTGAACCTTCCCCCTTGTGGGCTCCCCTTGCCCTCCCCCACTGCACCTCACAACCAATTCCCCCAGCTTACAGAACAGTGTAAAAGCAGCCTTTTAAGCAAGAAAGAATCATCAGCTTTAAACTTTGTCCAATTCATTCTGAAAGCTGCAAAGGCTGCTTTAGAGTTTCTGTAGGGAAGAGGGGTATTGGTCTGAGGTGCAAGTGGGGTGGGGCCACAGAGTCTATGTGGAAGGGGCCAGGTTGGGTCTGTCAAGGGGAGGGACCCAGGGCCTGTCAGTGGAGGGTGCCAGCAAGTGGGAGGCATTAAAATGCAGGGCTGTGCTGTTCTCCCCACCCACCTCCTATCCTTCAGTCTTG
This sequence comes from Hymenochirus boettgeri, assembly GCA_019447015.1. Classification (NCBI taxonomy): domain Eukaryota; kingdom Metazoa; phylum Chordata; class Amphibia; order Anura; family Pipidae; genus Hymenochirus; species Hymenochirus boettgeri. The sequence goes on from CM033472.1 coordinate 170,271,359, forward strand.
CCCGAGCATTGCGAACCCCAGATTAGAGGAGGAAGTATTCTTCGACCACAGACTCAGAACCTCCACCCCCTAACTTTCTTGGGGGTTGATGGCTCTTTAAAGTAGTAACCTGGCCTTTCTTTTAAAATAACTTGTTTGGAGACTACAGTTCCCTTTAACATTGTTTTCAGAGGGAACAAAATCTTGAAGTTTAAGATTTTGTCACCTTAGAACTCTCAGCCCCTGTAATAGACTACTTAAAATGTGTTGTTGAAATAGAGGAGCCTTAGGGGTGATTGTTACATGGATACTGAGATATGGAAGACTTAAAAACAAATTGTAATTAAATGTTAGAGGGTTCCCCTAGAATTGTTTTGTATAAGTGCTTGGAAAATAAATAAACATATTCCTCTAGAGACTGGCAGGCTCCTCTTTCTATTGTATCAACGGTATTGCTGTTAAGTACTCATCACTTTGTATGCATACCTTTGTATGTTATATGCAGTAGGATATAGTCAGGATACACACCATTTGTAAGTCAAGGTGCAGCACTGGTGAGGCTCACCTGCAGTCCTCAAGCTTCCAATACAAAAAAGTCCAGATTGGTGCTGCACTCTATAAAATGATTTAAATAGAACACATTACAATCGTGTTACGCCAGCCTGGTGAATACGATGTAACTATGTTCTATTTAATTACATTTTATAGAGTGCTGCAGTCTGGGGACTTTTTTTCTAAATAATAATAATAGATAGTGTAGTCCATTTGTACGTTTTTTTTTCTATGTAATAAATATTCATATAATGCACAATTGAGAAATTTTCTGAAGTTACCATAGTTCACCTGAGGGGGCTTGGATAAAATATATTGTTCAGGGGGCCTAAACTAGTTGACACCAGATTGTATTACTCCGAATAAGAATCAGAAGGGTTAATCCTGCTGTCTATAAGAGGAGGGTTCGGGTACAGAACTTTTCTATAGGGGCATCCTGGCAGATGCATGGTGTCGACATTCCAGCCAACAACATCTGGGCTAGCCTAGTGCACTGCCACCAGACAGTGTAACACACATCTAGTTACCTGAAGAGTGGGGCTAATTCTGTTTCCCTTCCTCCTAGGTGTGCATACCATGTGGAGTAAATCATATAAACTTTTGTAATGGTTCCCTATTAATATGGTTCAACATTTAGAGCATTTTTGTTATAAATGTTTCCATGTTCTAATTTTTTGGGAGATGTTTCTACTCCAACCATTACTATGGTCCTTCTATAGCAGAGAGTAGCTATTGATCCTACTCTAATACCTGCTTACGCTGGAACAGTTCCAAATCATCGGCAAAATCTGCCTCTTCGTGGCTGGCTTTACTTATAGGGCTGATATAGGCCTGACAGAAGATGTAGAACTAATTAGGTACAGGTCCTCCCAATCAGAGCTTCCTTTAGAAGGAATGTGTGTGGTCCGTTTAGCCATGATAGCTGAGGTGTCGTCTCTGACCTCGCATGGAGGAACAAGAGGATACATTGGAGACAACTCTTCCCTCCCTTTTAAAAATTGTAAAATAGGGTATGTACCCAGGATATGTAAGCCCTAACATTCTTAGAAGAGACAGAAATGCTGAGATATATAAACCTAAAGGTGTCAGTAACCCCAAATGTTTAAATCTTACATGAAAATACTTACCGTATATACTCGAGTATAAACCGACCCGAGTATAAACAGAGGTACCCAATTGTACTGAAAAAACTATAAAAGTGATGTGACTTGAGTATAAACCGAGGTAGAAATTGACAAATTCTAAATTTCTCATCCTTGGCACTCCAGATGTTTGGAAACTACAACTCCAGCATCTTTATTAGCTGGGAGTTGTAGTTTTCCAACACTCTACACCCCACCCCTCCCCCCCACCTAATTCAAAGGGTACCTTCTCTCCGTGTGCATCCAGCTATCCGTGTGCATCCGGCCTTCTGTCTGGGTACCTTATCTCCATTGTGCATCCAGCTCTCCAGTGTCCGATTCCTGTCTGTAAGTGCAGCATACAAATTGAACTCTGTCTGTAAGTGCCATCCTGTAATTGAATCCTTACATTACGGTACCGGTACTAACCATTTCGGCAGCCACGCCTGTGTTTAACACTGTGTTAAAGTGTTTAACACTGCCCGCGCAGTGACGTTCCGCCGGCGCGGACAGTACAGGGACTGTCTACATGTTTTCTTTTGGTGAAAAATCCCCAGGCCAGTTTATTGTATGCCCGTTAATGTATTTATACACAGTAATCATATCCCCCACGCAGAGCCTTTTCCTCCAGCGTAAATAATTGTAACTTTATCTCAAGCTCCCAATCCCCTTATTAATTCCCGTTGGTGAATGTTGTTTTCTTTTCAAAATGAGAATTAATATATATATATTTTATTTTTTTTTAAAGAAGAATTGTCTGCCTCAAATTTTTTGTACAGTTGTTTGGCTTACCCAGCTCTTCTGGTTTTTAAGGTTGAAGAGAATGGGCCCACTGGGGGCTTGCCCTATATATCCTGGTGGGCCAGTCTGACATGTTTAAAAATAAGGTTTCAGTAATCGTCTTTTAGTGATACCAAATTTGCAAGTTTATTTACCAAGGCTGTTTGTACCTGTTCTTTCCAGTCTCACGGCTGGTGGTAGATTTTCAATGCTCGACTGTAACTGTCAATGCTTTGAGATGGAGTAACGTCTCCCTGGTCAATAATCGGCTTACTAAGAGATATAGTTCTGAGAGTTCTGACCCAGAGTACCTTCAAAGAAGCATTGTCCAACCAGTGCATTTCCAAAAAGTTTGCCAAGGTGAGCGTTGTTAAGCTGTAACTAATCTAGACCAAAAGTTAATATAAAATGTAAAATAATATTTATATATATATATAATATATATTATATATATATATATATATATATATTTAGATGTGTGTTGCAAACCTGTGTATATGTAAAATGGTTTAAAGGGGAACTAAAGATATACTATAACTAAATAGCACACCAACTTAGCAACAATAAGCAGCAACCCTAGTCAGTGATCTAACTGAGTCAGCCATAGCATGCTTGGATAAGCTGCATGGCTGCTTGACTCCTCAGAAAGAGGGTTTGTGTTCTTCTAATTAATTTTCGTAATTAAGTACTCCTTTTATAAAGTCAGGATATTTGGGAATTGGATAAACTAGTGGTCTGGGGTGTTGCATTGTACCTTTTAGATCATCCTTAGTATAGGAGAGGATCAGCCTACAATATGATTTTCATGACTTATAGCCCGGTAGCTGCAAATTTAATCATTCTATCACTAGCCTAATGCCTAATAGAAATATACTTGTGGGAAATCAAGACCCCAGTCACTCTAACCCTCCATCCCTATAATCCGAATGTCTTCTAAGCCTCACTTCTCCTTTAAGGTAGTAGTGACTTCCCAACTAAAAAACTAAATGTCCAATATACACATATACTGTGGTTGTTTATATAACCATTGATATGCAAACAATAGATCTACAGATTTTTAAAGCCAGGGAGAGCTGGAAGTTGTGGTTTCCAAACAGCTACTAGTTTCATATTCCCGGTATGAAAATTCTTGCATCTTGTCTGTGGTATTTAGTTAGATCAAACAAGAAAAGAGATGATCAATGCACATTCCTGGTCCCCATATATCATAATATCTATGCTAGTGCAAACGGTAAAAAACTGGGGGTTCTAGTACAATTTTATGGCTAAAAGTAAAAGCTCTTTATTAGTTAGAAAGTTTTTAGTTAGATCAACTGGACTTGAAGTTTAGGTGTTGAAGACTTTAAGTCTAGTTGATCTTATTGAATACCACATACTGTAAGTACCATGACCTAGATGAATGAGAACCTTCACAAGCATTCTTGCAGCTTGTATTCTTTAGGGTACCTTGACATTAATGTTAATAATGAAAGGTTAGTATTGCTAGCTTCACATAATTAAAAATGTTTGTTTTTTAGGTTGCCAGTTCCAAAACTTGATGATTCTGTTAGAAGATATTTGAATGCCCAACGACCTCTTCTTGATGATGCTCAGTTTAGGTACCAGATAGAGCTTTGATTAATATATTGATTAGTGGCTCTATAGCAACTAATTATTGCTTTCTAAAAATGTTGTGCTTCTACCAGGAAGACTGAGCAAATTGCCATGGATTTCCAGAATGGTATTGGGAAACAGCTGCACGAAGAACTAGTGCTGCAGGACAAGCAGAACAAGCACACAAGTTATATATCTGGTAAGCCTTTTCTTATCAATAGTGAAGTCACATGTTGGTACTGTATGCCAGTAAGGTATATACTGTACAGTTCAAGTAAAACCATTATGGAGCTGATGCGATAAGTAAAAAGCTTTGCCTGTGCTATTAATTTACAGCAATCAATTAAATGTAAGATTTTACTGGTTTACTGCAGTTAGATAACTTAGATTTCATCTGATTGTCTGTTGCAGATTTATAACATGGGAAAAGTTCTATACCTTTTATTGCATCAGCCCTTAAATGTTTTACAAATCCAAAAAAGCTATTAATTGGCACAACAATGACTTTCAAACACCTGAATGCAGTTTTGTTTTTGGTACTGAATGTATATCAATAGATCATTTGTATAGTTATATAGTAGAATTATAAGGATATTAGATGTTACCGAGCAGTTCCGTGACCATATAGAAGCATGAGGCCTTTTATAAAGGCACAGAACTCCAAGGTGACATCTGATATCCATATAATTAGTAGGGGGTACATTTTCTTTTATAATGTATCCCTTGTTCCAAATATATCTTTGTCCCAATGATCCTGGAATCACAGTCACCAGCCCATTTCTTAACCCTGTCTCTACACACACACACACACACACACCAGCCCAGGCCTTTACTCTCTCTCTACACACACACACACAACAGCCCATAACTTCACCCTCTCTCTACACACACACACACACCAGTCCATGCCTTCACCCTCTCTCTCTACACCACCCATATCAGCCCATGCCTTCACCTCTCCCCACACACACCACAACCAGCCCATGTCTTTACCCTCTCTCTACAACACACACACACACCAGCCATGTCTTTACCCTCTCTCTACACCCACACACACACACACCAGCCCAGGCCTTCACTCTCTCTCTAAACACACACACACACACCCCAGGCCCTGCCTTCACCCTGTCCCACACACACACCAGTCCATGCCTTCACCCTCACTCTCTAGCAAAATTTAAATTAATTTCATTGGGGAAAAAAAAAACAGCTAGATTTTAAATGATCAGATAGAACCATTTGCCGTCCGCTCGCGCTCTCGTTTCCTCTAGCCTCCTCCGCCGCAGTAAACTTCTTCCGAACTCTCATTGCGAACCTGAACAGTAATGTTTAGTAAGTCTGTACTTCATTTACATTGCAGTTGCCAGGAAGTCTATAATAGATCGTAGATAGAATATAGATTATGCAGAGATAGAATTATAGCGAGATAGATAGATGCAGAGATTAGATTATATGCGAGATAGATAGCAGAGTTAGATAGATGATAGTAGAGTTAGATAGATAGATAGATAGATAGCCAGAGTTAGATAGATAGCAGAGTTAGATAGATAGCAGAGTTAGATATGATTAGCAATTAGATAGATATCAGAGTTAGATATATAGCAGAGTTGATAGATACAGAGTTGATAGATAGCCGAGTTAGATAGTAGCAGAGTTAGATAGATGCAGAGTTAATAGAAGCATAGTAGATAGATAATAGCAAGAGTTAGATAGATAAGCAGAGTTTAGATGATAGATAGCCAGATTTTATATAGATAGATATCAGAGTTAGATAGATAGATCGCAGAGTTAGATCGATAGATGCGAGTTAGATATATCGATAGCAGAAGTAGATGATATATAGCAGAGTTTAGATAGATAGATAGATAGATAGATATCAGAGTTAGATAGATAGATAGATCGATAGTACATGAGTTAGATAGATAGATAGATAGATAATAGCAGAGTTTTCGATAGATATATAGATAGATAGCAGAGTTAGAATAGCTTAGATAGATAGATTAGTAGCAGAGTTTAGAAGATAGATAGATAGATAGATAAGCTAGATAGTCAGATTTAAGCTAGATAGATAGTAGTAGATAGATACAAGTTAGATAGCTCGCTAGATCGATAGCTCTCCGCGTTAGATAGATCGACATAGATCGCTAGCTAGCACGAGTTAGATAGATCGATATCAGAGTTCGCTAGCTCCTATATAGCAGAGTTAGATATATAGATTAGCAGAGTTAGATAGAATAGATAGATAGATAGCAGAGTTAATAGATGATAGATAGGATGCAGATTTAGATAGAGAGATAGTAATAATCAGAGTTAATAGATAATAATAGATAGCAATTAGATAGATAGATAGATAGATAGCAGATTTTAGATAGATAGATAGATAGATAGCAGAGTTAGATAGATAGATAGATAATCAGAGTATAGATAGATAGCATAGTTAGATAGATAGATAGATAATAGATAGCAGAGTTAGATAGATAGATAGATAGATCGATAGCAGATTTAATAATAGATAGATAGATAGTCGATAGCAGAGTTAGATAATCGATAGATAGAATAGATAGATAGCAAGTTTAGATAGATAGAATAGATAGATAGATAGCAGAGTTAGATAGATAGATAGATTAGATAGATAGATAGATAGATAGATAGATAGCGAGTTAGATAGCTAATAGATAGATAGATAGATAGATAGCAAAGTTAGATAGATAGTAGATAGATAGATAGCAGATTGAGATATGATATATGATAGATAGAATAGATAGCATAGTTTCGATAGATAGATCGCAGAGTTAGATAGATAATAGATAGCATAGTTAGATAATTTAAAAGGGAATAGCTAGTTAGATTAGATAGATAATAGATAGATAGCAGAGTTAATAGATAGATAATAGATGCATATTTTTAGAATAGATAGATAGATAATTAGCAGAGTTAGATAGATAGATAGATTAGATAGCAGAGTTAATGTGGGATAGATAGATAGAAGATAGCAGATTTAGATAGATATAAGATAGATAGCAGAGTTTTTAGATATATAGATGTAGATAGCAGAGTTAGATAGAATAGATAGATAGAATAGCAGATTAATAGATAGATAGCAGAGTTAGATAGATAGATACAGAGTTAGATAGTAGAATAGCAGAGTTAGATTAGATAAGATAGATAGATAGATAGTAGCAGAAGTTAGATAGATAGAATTATAGATAATAGCAGAGTTAGATAGCTGATAGATAGCACGTTAGATAGATAGATATAGCAGAGTTTAGATAGCTAGATAGCAAGAGTTAGATAGATCGATGCAGAGTTAGATAAGATAGATAGGGCAATTTAGATTAGAAGCTAGCAGAGTTAGATAGATAGATAGATAGATAGCATATTTAGATAGATAGATCGATAGATAGATAGATAGCAGAGTTCGATAGCAGAGTTAGATAGATAGATAGATGATAGCAGAGTTAGATAGATAGAATAGTAGATAAGATATGGCAGAGTTAGTAGATAGATAGATAGAAGATAGCAGAGTTATATAGCATAGATAGATAGCAAGTTAGATAGATAGATAGATATATAGATAGATACAAGTTTAGATAGATAGATAGATAGATAGATAGATAGCAGAGTTAGATAGATAGATAGAAGATAGATAGATAGCAGAAGTAGATAGATAGATAGATAGATAGCAGAGTTAGATAGATAGATAGATAGATAGATAGATAGCTAGCAAGATAGATAGATAGATAGCTAGCAGAGATAGATAGATAGATAGCTAGCAGAGATATATAGATAGATAGATAGCAGAGATAGATAGATAGATAGCTAGCATAGATAGATAGATATCTAGCAGAGATAGATAGATAGATAGCTAGCAGAGATAGATAGATAGATCGCTAGCAGAGATAGATAGATAGATCGCTAGCAGAGATAGATAGATAGATCGCTAGCAGAGATAGATAGATAGATAGCTAGCAGAGATAGATAGATAGATAGCTAGCAGAGAAGATTAGATAGATCGCGCTATCAGAGATAGATAAGATAGATCGCTAGCGAGATAGTATATATATAGCTAGCAGAATAGATAGAAGATGCTAGCGAGATAGATAGATATGTAGCAGCATAGATAGATAATAGATAGCTAAGCAGAGATAGATAGATAGTAGCTCTCAGATATAGATAGATAGCTAGCAGATAGATAGATAGCTAGCATAGATAATAGATAGATAGCTACAAGATAGATAGATAGATAGCAGAGATAGAAGATAGGATGGCAGAGATAGATAGATAGATAGATAGATACAGAGATAGAGATAATAGATAAGCTAGCAGAGATAGCTAGATGCTAGCAGAGATGATAGAAGTATAGATAGATAGCTAGCTAAAAGAGATAGTAGATATATAGTAGCTAGCATAGATAGATGATAGATAGATAGATAGATAGATAGCTAGCAGAGATAGATAGAATAGATAGATGCTGCATAGATAGATTCGATAGCTAAGATAGCCTAGCAGAGGAATATATAGATAGATAGATAGAAAGCTAGCAGGAGATATGAATAGATAGATAGCGAGCAGAGATAGATAGAAAATAGCTAGCGATCGATAGATAGATAGCTAGCAGAGATAGATATATAGATAGCTACATAGATAGATAGACAGATAGCTATAGAGATAGATAGATATATTAGATATCTAGCAGAGAATAGATATATGATAGATCAGCTAGCAGAGATAGATCGATAGCTAGCTACAGAGATTATAGTAGATAGATAGCTAGCTTAGCAGGATAGATAGAATAGATAGATAGCTAGCTAAGCAGAGTGAGAGAATAGATAGCTGCTTAGCAGAGATAGATGATAGATAGCTACTAGCAGAGATAATAGATAGATAGCTAGCTAGCAGAGATAGATAGATGAGTAGCTATCTACAGAGATAGATAGATAGATAATAGATATAGAGCTACAGAGATAGATAAGATAGATATATAGTAGCTCGCAGTATAGATCATAGATGAGATAGATAGATAGGCAGAATAGATGATGATAGGCTAGCAGAGATGATAGATAGATAGAATAGCTACAGAGATAGTAGATAGATAGATAGGCTACTAGCAGAGATAGATAGATAGATAGATAGATAGATTAAGATAGCTAGCAGAGATAGATAGATCGATGATAGCTAGCAGAGATAGATAGATGATCGATAGCTAGCAGAGATAGATAGATAGATTAATAGAATAGCAGAGATAGTAGATAGATAGCTAGCAGAGATAGTAGATAATAGATAGCTCCAGGATAGATAGATAGATATATAGATAGATAGCTACAGAGATAGATAGCTAGCAGGATAGATAGCTAGCAGAGATCGATAGATAGATAGATAGATAGCTAGCAGAGATAGATAGCTAGCAGAGATATATAGATAATAGCTTATTCATAGACTAGATAGATCGATAATAGAATAGCTAGCAGCGATAGATAGATAGCTAGCAGAGATAGATAGATCGATACAGCAAGGAAGATAGATAGATAGCTGCAGAGATAGATAGATAGATAGATAGATAGATTAGCAAGAGATCTATAGATAGATGCTATAGAGATGATAGCTAGCGAGATAGATAGATCGATGCTAGCAGAGATAGATAGATAGATAGAATAGATGCTTAGCAAGAGATAGATAGATAGGCCTAGCAGAGATATATTATAGATACTAGCAAGATAGATGATAGATAACTAGCAGAGATAGAATAGGATAGATAGCTTATCAGAGATAATAGATAGATAGATAGATAGATAGCAGAGATAGATAGATAGATAGCCTAGCAGAGATAGATAGATAGATAGATGCTAGATAGCTAGCAAGATAGATAGATCGATAGATAGCTAGCAGAGATAGATGATGATAGATAGTATGCTAGCAGAGATAGATAGAATAGATATATACTAGCATGAGATAGATGATATATAATAGCTAGCAGAGATAGATTAGATAGATAGATGCAGAGATCAGATAGAGAGATATATAGATAGCATAGATAGATAGATAGTAGCTAGCAGAGATAGATAGATAGTAGCTAGTCAGAGATAGATTAGATGATAGATATATAGCTAGCAAGATCGATAGCTAGCCAGAGATTATATTAGAATAGATAGATAGATAGCTAGCAGAGATAGATAGCTAGCAGAGATAGCATAGATAGATAGCTAGCAGAATAGATAGATAGATAGATAGATAGCTATCAGAGATAATTATAGATACTAGCAGAGATAGATTGTATAGCTTAGCAGAGATAGATAGATAGATAGCTAGCAGAGATAGATAGATAGATAGCTAGCATATATAGATATATTAGATAGCTTAGCAGAGTAGATAGATCGATAGTCTAGCAGATCTAGAGGAGATAATAGCCTAGCAGGAGATAGATAGATAATAGATAGATAGATAGCTAGCTAGCAGAGATAGATAGATGATAGCTAGCAGAGAAAGAATAATGATTTTTTTTTTTTAGATAGAGTATATAGATAGCTAGCAGAGATAGATAGATAATAGAGTAGGCTAGCAGAGATAGATAGATAGCTAGCTAGCAGAGATAGATAGATAGATAGATAGATAGATAGCTAGCAGAGATAGATAGCTAGCAGAGATAGATAGATAGATAGCTAGCAGAGATAGATAGATAGACATATAAGCAGAGTTAGAAGATAGATAGTAGATAGATGCAGAGTAGATAGATAGATCGATAGATAGATGCAGAGTTGATAGATAGATACAAGATAGATTGACACAGAGAGATACACAAGAAGCAGATAGACATAGTTAAATAGTAAACAGAGGAACTCCGATACACCTAGGTAAACGACCTTGCGAGACATCAACAGGTCTGCGGCCTTCATGGCCTCAACCCCAGCACACTGTTGAGAGAGACCCATTTTGGGGCGAAACGCGTCCGGCAGACCCCTTTTTGTGATCCCTGCTCCATTTCCTTACCCACATGGACCCCCTTAGTGCTTATACATTCTGACACTAACTGGCTGGGTACAATATGTCTTTACTTTGTCTTTGTGACTTATATACTTTGACTCATACTGTGGGTTGACTGCACTTGTTTTGCACTTTGACATAGGTATCCATTTTTGTATTATGTATAAATGTGTTTTTAAGTGATTTTAACTTTGTTGTTCTGGCACTTTGCCCCATTGTATTGCTGTCTCACTTAAAGGGATTGTATATATATTCACTTGAGTGTGCAGCATCCTTCCTTTTTTCTTCTGTGCTATATACAGGCAATCCTTTATTACATTAACTTGCCCTTAAGCTGGGTACACACGATGAGATATTTCGGTCCGATCGACCGATAGTTCAGTGTATCGGTCGATCGGACCGAAATTATCGCATCCGAAAGTGCCCATGTCCGATCGACCGTTCGTCCGAATCGGACGAAAGGACGATCGGACAGGGTGGAAAACCTCGGACAGTAAGACCAACATTAAGATCAAAGGGTTGCCGTAAGTAAAATTTGCATTGCAGATGCAAGTTTGGAACCACTGACCTAACACATACATGTGTACACAGCATACACAAACAAGTCTGTAAATTTTCCCCTTATATTACATGGCCAATTTTCGAAAAGTTGCAGCACAATAAAGATTGTTTGAACTAGCACTCAACCAATTCCATTTTGGTTAGCGCATCTTTAACCTCTTGCTTGCAAAGGCTGCATAGGGTTTGCAAGAAAAGACAACCTGCGCAGCTGCTTAAAGGGTCACTATACTCACTCAACAACTTTACATTAATCTGAAACTACAATTTGAGAAAAAAAGTAAAAATGGTGGTACATTAAACATGTACAGTGGTTGCTTTGTCATTAAATTGTTAATGTTTAGTGAGTGCTCCTAATTGGCCCCACCCTCCCTTATCACACTGCCTTCTTCTAGTGTCTTTGACACTTATAAGTTTTGCACAACACTCACCATGGACACGCTTTGCCTACACATCTCCCCTCCCCCTGCCTTCTTCTTTCTTTTCTCTGCCGACTCTCCAGGTCAGGATGGACATATTATAATTTCTGCTTCTGGAGTAGCAGTTTTCCCTGTAAAATGCTAATTTCTCAAATTTAAAATCCCCAAAAAAGTTTTTGAAGTATTGGATCTTCCTGTACAGTATATATTTGAAATTCTATTTTTTTAGGTTTGATAACCCTTTAAGCTATTTAATAGTGGCTTTGCAGAAAATTTTGCCAGTCATAAATAAACACATACAGGAGATTCAATAAAAGTTCTTATCTTTAAAATGGTGCTAATTTGCCCCAACCAATCAGATCTTATTTAACATTTGAAAGCACATACTGATGTTGGGGCAAAATCGCACCATTTTATACGATAAGAACTTATTGGTTAACCCCATTCAGTATTGTCTAACTGGGTTCGGTTAATTTACTAAAAAGTTTTTCTGCATATTTCCATCCTATTTGTTTTCACTATTTGCTTAGGCAGTGGCATCAAAAGCTGCCTTTTTATCCCCAAAGCAACAAAACTTAGGGTTCATTCCATTATGCCTGGTTCTGAACAGGTTTTTGCAATTGTTTGTGTTTTTTTTTAAAAAATTGATTGTATTTAGTAGATATACTACACGGTAACCTTCAAATGTAGCCTTCGATTTGGTAACTTTGAATGTATCATTTGCTAACCCTTGATGTATCGTTCAGTAACCCTTGAAGTATCGTTCAGTAACCCTCGAATGTATCGTTCAGTAACCCTCGAATATTGGCCATAACCCTCGAAGTAGCATGTCAGAAATCCAACAATTGCCCGATCGTGGGGGAAGTTAGCATTTAAACAAGTTTTAGGGATAAGACGTGTTCCCCAGACCATTTCCAGGGGCCATTTACAGTAAGTTATTTTACTGATTTTTCTGTATTTTATCCCAAACTTTTAAGCTATTTCTCCCCATTTACTTTAATGGTTTCATTTTGAACTTTTTTTTGAGTTTGGAAGTTTGAAAAACTAATCGAACTTCGGGAAAGTTCGTCCACCTCTAGTTTTAAATATGCGAACGAACATGCAAACGCACAGGATAACGCACATGTGTTTGTACCACCAGCAAGCTTTTAGTATATTTCACCGTAACAATGTAAGTAACCATGTGGATTAGAAACATTGCATTTTCTGTTTATTTTTGCTGATATATCACGTGGGACTGTTCTGTTGTGTTTACTTGAAAAGACAGCAGAGTTACAAAAAGAGTCAGAAAAATAGATTAAGGATTTATTGTTTGGGTCTTCACAGCAGATTAGAAGGTCCCATGGTGTAGGTTTTAACTAATTAAGTGGAAATACATGTTACTACTGGGTTGCTATTGTTGTTACTTAACTCATTTTTTTTTAAAAAAATATAAGAAAGTTTTTATTTTTTTAACATTTTTGTGTTTGTAATTTAATAGATAAAGGACCTAACTTCAGAATTAATATCACATATCAAGGGTTTTCTAATAAATAACTGTTCCATAGGAAAAAACATTGCAGAATAGAGCAGCAGATATGAATCCCCAAGAAATCCCAGTATTAAGACCGAAACCACACTCATCAATATCCCCAACACTCACAATTAAACCATTCAAAAACTTCCTAAAAAACAACAATATAGTCGACACATGGTCTTACTCACCTGAGACAAAGAATAACTTTCTACTCGGCCCCCATTCACTATTCACCATAATCGATTATATATTTATCTCACCTAGGGCCATATACCTATACGCGAAAAATATCGAATATCGAATCCGCGAGTCGTTCATGGGATAATTATCGAATGTTCGAACGCGAGAGCTCCAAAGTAGCGTGCCTGCCATTTACATTACGTTACCTGATATTTTAATTGTATTTCATTCAAACTTTCGAACTATTTGAACTCCCATTGACTTTATGGGTCCATTTTCGAACTTTCGAACTTTCCATCTAGTTCGAAAGTTCGAAACGGACCAAACTTCGACAGTTCGGCCCATCTCTACTCTTTAATACACTATGACCAGAAAGGGTTCGTCGAGGGTAGACAAACTACAGACAATATAAGGAAACAATCACACTCCAATTAACATAGCAATAAAATCCCAATGTAACAATATCTAAACAACACTCATACAATTTGGCTTCCCAAAAACTATGTAACGGCAATTTTTGGTCTTTGGATGCCCTATCCCCCCTGCTTTTTGCACTTGTATGGAGCTTCTTACAATATTTATACGCTCCTCAGCAGATATTCACAGAATCACGGGGGCAAAATAGAATCAAAAATGTCTCTTTTTGCCGACGACACTTATTTACACTAACAACAACCATTGATTTCACTTCCTCCTTATATAAATCTGGAAATATTTGACTCCATGTCAGGCTTTAAAATCAATAATACCAAAATGGTGGGCCTATCCCTTAAATCAATCAGCAAACCTATTAGAATCACTACCATCATACTTCCACTTAAAATGGTCAGCACTCGTTCAAAATCTGGGGCTAGAAATTAGTCATGATGTAAAAACCTTAGTTAGCAAACACACACAGTAACTATAAAAAAATTAACAAGATTGTCTCCACCTGAATAACTACCAGATATCGATCCTAGGTTATAAACGCAGTTAAAATGTCTATTCTCCCCCAAATTTACTGTATTTGTTCAGAGCACTTCCAATAACCATTAGTAAAAGAGATCTGGCAGGCTTCAGCAAATTTATTTTGGCGAATAACAGATCTAGAATTAGGAAGGAATCTCGACTAGACACAAACACTGGGGGATTTTGGGTTACCATTTTAATAATACTATAATCGCAGCTAAGACTACTCAAACACTACAATGGCCCCAGAATACACATGAAAAAATTGGGTAGATATTTAAAAAACAAGATACTGGCACCACTCAATGTATAGGGATAACACGGAAAAAGAATATAAATACCAATATACAAACCCTATATCCAACACACTGAAGTATGGGACAAATGTAACTTGGTGCATAAATATACCTACCCAAATATCTCTAGTTCACCCTTTTTTCTATACCCATAATTCCCTCCAGGAATGTCAACACATATCGGCAGAAAAGGATCCATAGATTTAAGGATATATGTAATCAAAATAACTCCATTCCCTAACATGGCAAGAGATTCAAGTATACAAAATAGACAATTCATATTGGTACCATATGTTCGACTCTCAGTTTCCTCTTATCAAATATTAATAAAAGGATCCCAAAATGCTCCTACCAACTTCGAAAAACGTGTCGAAACAAGATAGCTCCAAAGGCATAATATTCAAAAATACACATATAAAATGGTCATAACAATAACCTTGAAAAACAGGACCCCCCCCCCCCCAAGGATCAAGTGGGAGGAGGAAAACCAGGCTGCAGCAAACTTTAAACAATATAAAATGGGCAACAAGTAATTGTAAAACCATGTATGATGTTTCAGCAATTTATTCACTAAAGAAAAATCGTACAAAATACTATAAGGTTGGTGTATCACTCAATCATTCACTGAACAAATAAACCCACCACTTGTCCAAAATGCTATAGAGGTGTGAGAAATCGTCAAATTCCGGAAATTTTAGGAGGAAACCTTTTTCTTTCCCCTTCACTGTGTATTTATTTACCATGGTAAAAAACTACAATAAAATGCACAGGGATTTAAAGGGCAAGTCCAGCCCTAAAAAATAAAAACTTACATACAGGTAAATCACACCCCAAAAACTAAACGGTAATAGTTTGAATCTGAAATGTAAGTCTAAAGTGAAATCCTTCACAGTCCTGTTTCGCTCTTTCGGCTTCCCACAAAGAAAGCATTATTAAAAAAATAAGATAACCGTAGAGAATTAACCTCTTAGAGAATAGACAAAATGTAATGGATAAAGCAAAGACAATGCAAATTTATTAGTGTAATTTTATCTTCTGCTATTTTATGCATTTGTCTTATTTTTTTTTATATTTTACACCTGCTTCTCCACATGAATTGTTTTATAGATTGGTCTAACAAGTTTATGTTGTTATGACATTCAATAAAAACTAATGACAACAAAAAAAAAAAGAATCCAAGGATTGTGAGGAAAAAACTTAGATTTCTAAGTCCTACCATTAGAAAGTCTAAGAAATTTAGTGACACACGTGATCAGATAGATACAGCGTAATGCAAACATAATAAATAGCAATGGAAAGTGGAAAAATACTGATCTTCCTTTCGGCCCCAAAGAGCTTACAAGTGAAATGAATTTATTATTTTAATAGTTCGTAATTCAAGTGGAACAGCAGGCCAAACAAAAACTTTTAGTAATAGCTGCTTAGCATTTGAACTGTTTAAAATAAGGCAGCAGCATTATAAAAAATTTACTGATGTATTCCCAGGGCATTATCTTTATCAGCTACTCAAAATAATGATGTTTCTTTAAAAGCCTACATTTGGTTTAAAATAAAAAAACTGTTCTACTAAATGACTTGTTTTTATGTTTCCATAGTTTCAGTCTCTCTACAGGAGGTCCCACCCTTATAAACGCTATTCATATGATTATTATTATTATGAATTATATAGCCACCGTCGGTCGCCTTATAATAAAATAATCATACATTCCAACAGGCCGGTAATACATATTACAACAGTCCATACATATACTACAAAGTTAAAGCAGACATTATAAGTACACAGAGTATTATTCATTGGGCTGCATTACTAAAATAGGATTTTTTACCAAGCGAGATAAATTTGTCTAAAATTACATAGTTGTTTCAACCTGCTCCGTAAGTCGTCTAGCTAAGGAAGAATCCAAGCAGGCATCCCACGAAACAGATTAAAATGAAAGGATAAGGAGCCCAGTTTGTTTGCACACATCTTTTACTCTGCTTAGTATTGCTTCCACAGTCCATGCCATTTGGGTTGTAATAGGTCCAAGTAGTCCCTTAGAGGACCGTTCACACTTATATGACAGGGGAACTCATTGTTGTCTAAAGATCAGATCAAGCCAGCGGAGGAATGCCAGCTACAAGGTCACCCTCCACCCACTAGCCACGCAACATGCAGATTGCATTCTGGTTCCCAAATTAATACCCAAATCCTATTACTGAACCCATCATAGGAGGCCTGAGAGGAGATTAAGAGCTGGATAATTGAAAAGAATATGACTATACTACAAGCTGTAAAACAGATGATAAAACATTTTGAGATAATGGCAATTTTGTTATGTAAGTCTAAGCAAATAACTTAACTAAACAATTATTTATTTTATGAAATATTTTTGATGTAATATTTAGAAATTGCCAGAGAGGTAGAGGTTCTAATCAAACTAAACTGTTTTTACTCTGTTTTGAATCCATTTAAACATTTGTCAGGACTGAAATCTACCAAAAAAACTGCATATAAACCAAAAATATATAAGATGTTTATATGTAATGTATAGTAAGATGCCTGTTAGTACCAATGCAAAACTGTATGTCACAAAGAGCGTAGCAACTGCAGACAATATAAAATGGCATTTCACTAAGAGCGCTGGGCTGGGTTGACTCTCTAAAATAATAATGGGAATAATTGTCTTAAGGTAGGTACGGATGTGGAGAAAGAGCGTCACGATGAATGGCCAATTTGCCAACATTGGGTGTTCGACGAGCATCCGTGATGACCAGAAAAACAAATTTGATTGTTTAGAAAGTAGATGTTAGCATTTTAAGTTAACAGGGTGGTACCCTGTTGAATAAAACTAACAAAAATGGTCTATGATTATAATATGAAAACATACAAAATCCTACAATCTTGGATCTGTCTGTTTTGGGTCCCATGAGGCCCCTTTAGATGAACTTGTTAAAATCTTCACACTGATATCCTTTTTTGGCTATGTGAGCTATGAGCTGAATGTTGTATATAATATCAGAGAGCACCACAGCTTCATTGTTATCAGCTTGAAAAAGGAACTAGAATTGTTTCAGGAAAGCTTGCTATGATTATCTTGAGATGAGCAATAAAGGCTAACTTTATATTCACTTTGGGATTTTTATTTCAAAAGGGTTATACACCATTAACATTTTTACTGGCTGAACACGGTGACACAAATTTTCCGCAGTTACAGCTCCTCTCTTGGTCAGTACCTTTTACCCAGGGTGAGAACAGCTAGGTCTCACCCATGGGTTTGCATAAACGTAAAGCAGAGTCGTAGGAACGCTGCTATGGTAGCTCCGGACCCCCTCTCCTCCGTCGGCGACGAGGCCAATAGGAAGGCACGCTCGTGCGGGTTACAACAACGCATGATGTTACGAACGGCCTTTCAGCCACTAATCGTCCCATGTAGGGGTACGTTATGGCTGAAATGGTTATGTTCGGTCGGGGATCGTGCAAGATCCGCCAGGCGGATCTCCGATGAACTTCGGCGATAAAGTGCCCATAAACGGGATGATTAGTTGGCCGAAATGATAATTGTGCAATTAAGGACTGCAGCTTGTTTATTTTGTTAAATGTTAGTTTGTTGAATGCATACTTAGTTAATTCTATATATAGCCACATTTTGCAACAAACAGGTGATTTCAACCCTTTGCTATCTCCCTGCTGTTGACATAGTAAGGCCAATCCTTGGGATGTTCCTTCAACAGTAATTTCTACTTGATTGGCTGTGGAGGGTCAAAAGAGGCTCAATCCTCTACGAGCATGAATCAACCCAGGAGCTGGGTCAAGGGCAAAAGACCATAACGGTCTATACTAGGGGGTCCTGCAAACAGGAAGTCAGTAGTTTGGTTGCATTTATCTTATATACAGACAAATGCGGAATTGGCAGATTACGGTCATGGAATGGAACAATTACTGTTCTTTTTCGAAAAGCATAGGTTTGCACTGAACTTACCCTTTAATTGCTGGAAACATTAATTTTCCCAAATTTCAGTT
Organism: Hymenochirus boettgeri; assembly: GCA_019447015.1. NCBI lineage: Eukaryota > Metazoa > Chordata > Amphibia > Anura > Pipidae > Hymenochirus > Hymenochirus boettgeri. Next base: position 170,290,279 of record CM033472.1, read on the forward strand.
TTTGTGTTGATGTCTCCCACAAACAAAACTTAGTAGACAGCCTTATGCCCCCAAACTGTGACCCGGCAAGGTTACTGGTAAGCTACAAAGCTTCATTTCCTTGGCCATCTCTGGGACTGGGATTTTCTGTACCGTTTCCATGCATGGAAGATGCAGAGGGAACAGGCAACGGCACCTGTTGATGGATGTGATGCATGTCTCAAGCAATAAGGGGGGATGGAGGACAAAAGTATGTTGGGGGGGGAAGGACCAGTGGCGTAAGCCTAGGGCCCTTGATGCAAAATTTGGGCATGGCCCCACAACACCACCAACAAACATAAATCGGTTACCGCAAACCAAAATAATCATTTCGATTAAAAAAAATCCAAATTAATCATGAAACATTTTGTTTATAAGGAGGTTTTTTTGAACAGACAAACCTACGTTACCATATACACATAGCAAAGCTATTCAATTCAGATCAAACAGTATTTTTTCTCAACTCTTCTTAAATAACTAGACCAAATGTGAACGCGACGCGAAACGATAGTTAAAATGTTGGCACACCAGAGAGTGGGAAAAGCTTTGTATATAACCATGGAAAAAAAATAGTTGGCAGAAAGACTGGGTAAATGCGGGGATGCAGAAACTGATAAACTGGTGGGGAAACTGGATCTGCAACAGGGGAGGATGGGACCTTGTAGCCAGGGGGCAAATACAACAAGTGTCCCTTCACGGTTAGATTGCACAAACACTATAACCAGACACGTGTAAGGTCACACAGTTTGTTTAAGTTACGCCCCATTTTTAGAACGATTCCAATTTTACATTGTTGCCAGCAACATCTTTCAAGTGTATGATGGTTAAAGGACCAATGACGCCTAAAATTCTACCCCCTCCCCTTGACAAAGTACCGTGGGTAAGGACCCTAAATCCATAAGTCCTCCACAGGGATTATTTCTACGTCAAGTTACCCAAAGTTCCTTTGTTTACAATGAAAATGGAGGGCGGACAAATTACGGGCTAATAAAAAAGAAGTGCTGGCGCCCAAACACTGAATGAAAAAAACAGGGGACGACTAACACTGGCTAATGAACTGGAGGGCGACAACATGGCTAATGAAGTGAAGGTCACTAATACCAGCGTAATGACCTGGAGGGCTAGAAAAACCACTGGGTAATAAACGTGGGAGCGATTGACTAATACTGGCTAATGAAATGAGGGATGACAACCTGTTAAGAACGGGGGGGGCTGACACATTATTGTGTCTATGAAACTGGGGGGATGAGTTAGACTGGCTAATAATCTGGAAGGACTGAAAACACTGGCTAATGATGTAATGCTGAAAACAATGGTGAACGGCGTGCTGATGACAATTGGCTCATGAACTGGACGGTTGACTGGTAAAGATCGCTGGGGATGAGTTATGATCCTGCCCATGTTAGAGCTAGAGGGCTTGCCGCTGTGATTTTCAAGTAAATACTTACTAATAGCTTCTGTGGCAGACCCACATTTTCATGTACACAGCCTGGGGGGGGGGCATCATTTGCCCCTCAGCCTACTGGGGCCAGCCTCCTGCTTGCACACAGCAAACCACTGGTTAAAGTTGGCACACAGCCAATGGTAACTCGTTTTGGACACAGAAACAATGGTACAACAGTTGCCACAGACTGGTAGTTGGGATCTAAGCACAAAATGGGGCCCCTCTTGGCCAAGGGCCTGGTGCGGTCACATCCACTCACCCCTAGCTACGGCCCAGGGCAGGACATTTACTGATGAGAGGAGGTTTATGTCAGCAAAGTGAGACAAAACTGACAATAAAAGCGTGCCCCCTCCCACTTGAAGTCAAATTTTTTTAAAGGGGGTAATAACCCGGATCACAACTACGCTTTAAAGACTGCAAAGAGAACAGCCCAAAAAGAAAATTCACATAGAAATAACCCAATATAGATACAATGTTATTCACACAATAGTGTAGCTGGGCCAGCCGATAATGTTTTATTAAGTGTGTTGTAAGCGATGCATTCATTTTAAGCGACATGATACTCACCTTCCCTCCACTTTCCTCTTCTGTGTTCATTAGATTTACCCAGGGTGATGACCTGAACGGCTGTTCCATCACCCTGGGGTCGAGTAACTTACACTACGTCTTAGAGCAAACCCTGCTCTGTAGGCTCAGCTTCCAATGAATCAGAAGAGGAGCGGAGGGAAGGTGAGTTATAAGTGTACTTTAAGGGTAAACCCATATTTCTATTGTGCGAATATAAACCTGTTTTTTTTAAATTAAAATCTTATGGGGTTTTTCATTGAAGGAGTCAAGTGAGCTCAGACAGAAAAAATTCTATTCGTCTTACTCGTAATGTAGTAGTTTGGCACCATCCTGGTGTCTACAACCGTGACTACTTGTAAGCTCATGAAAGAAATCAGCATGACAGGGAATGGAGGGTAGGTTAGTAGGAAGATGTTAAACCGTAAATAGTAACATAGTAATTGAGGTTGATAAGACATCCAACCTATTCAACCCTCTTTTTTTTTTTTTTTTTAACCCACCTAAAAGGGATCCAAAGAAGGCAAAAAAAAAAGCAAAAAAGGAGTGGAACTTCCTCTGACTCCAAACAGCAATTCAGAAGAAAAGTATCCCTGGATCAACAGATCTATATGCATTAATCGCAGTATTATCAAATTTTTAGTTTTAGAAACTGTTCCAGGCCTTTTTAAGTATTCAATGGAAACTTGCCATTACCACATCTGCGGAAGACAGTGCCCACAGTTTCACCGTTCTCACTGTAAAGAAAAACCTTTCCATAACCTGAAGATGGAAACTCTTTCTTCAACCTAACCCTTTCCCTGCCAACAGATCGATAGCACGATCTGTGCAGAGATGATTTAACTGCCACAAGATAGTGAATATACCGATCTGTGGCTTCCCCTGCAAAAAAAAATTTCCCCCTGCTAGGGCGATCGGGGGCAGCATCAACGCCCCCAGCCCCGCGATCCCCCTCAGGGAGTGATCAAATTCCGAGGGGGGGATCGGAAGATACACTCACCTTTAGCCGGGTCCCGCGATGTGGCAGCCGGTCCCACGTGGAGAAGCGGGAAAGGGAGACCACGGTGACGTCACGGAGGCTTCCTCCTTCACGGGGTCTCCCTTGAAGTGGTAGGAGAACTGCCCCTGGTGGTCTAGTTGAGGTACTGCAGATTGGATCTTACCATTTGATCAGCTGCGTACCTAGTATAGAACAAGCTTCAGCTGAAGTGTTCTATACATTTTGTGAATGGAACCAAAGTTCCATTCACAAATAGGATTTTTTCTAGTCTTTGCTACTTAGCGAAGACTTAGAAAAAAACTGGGGACAGAGATCAATATTTGGTGATCACTCTGATCACCAAAATTATGATCTTGCCATGACTGAATGAAAAAAAATCACTTCTGGAAACGGATTTCCGGAAGTGATTTTTCCGACGGATTTCGAATTGGAAAACGGCATTTATGCCCCGATTCCAAGGTCAGGTATATTCCAGAAGATGACTGATGATTATCTTTTGGAATGATCGGGAAAAAAAAGGGGGGCAATAAAGCACAAAAAAATTCTTAAGTGATTTACACACACCTTTTTTTTTTTTTACCTAAACCTATAAATTAGAAAAAAAAGTTGTCTTCTCCAAGCTCCCCAATGTCCCCAGTGAGATCGGTAAAGTAAAGCGGATAATTATTTGTCGATTTCAGGGAAACTAAGCCTATATTTTATAAGGAATTTTGCAGAGGTACCAAATAAAGGACCGTATATGAATTTTTAGGGGGGATCAGGTTAAAGGGTGCAAAAACCGTGTGTGACTCTCCATACTACCGACTTCACTAAAATACCATAAAAGGGGGAGAGTGTGTGTGTGGGGGGTGGGTGTTGTGTGGCGTTTTTAAAAATTGTTCTTGGAAAATTGACTTCTAAATGCGTCCCATTTGAGTAGTTGGTGGCCTAGTCTTGGTTTGCACCCCACGCAACTGGCAACCGTTTTGATCAGGACATGTGGGAGAGAGATTGCTATTTAGTGGGTTTTTTTTTTTGCTTGTCAAGTGGGTGTAGGTGGATTTCAACCTTGCATCATCTCATTTTTATTTTTCACAAAATCTCGTAAAAACACGAGTTCTTGGATCGCTGGCGCTGGAATTTCTTCATGAATGGTATGGAAAGCAAATGGCACCGTAAACGTAGATGAAGTGTGTAATTCCAAAAATAATAGTTTTGTGGGGGTCATTTCCATGTTTCGGGACTGTTTCCTTGAAAAAGGTTTTCAAATTACAGAGAGCATTTGATTTTTTTTTCTTGTAATGCATTTGTGCAGTGCGTCCATTTGAGCTAGTTGGTGGCCCACGTCTTGTGTGAATCAACGCATATATGCATACCGTTTGATTCAGACCGGTGAAGATTGCTATTAGTGGGTTTTTGCTTGTAAGTGGGTTTAGGTAGGATTTCAATCCTTGAATCATCGCATTTTAGTTTGTACAAAAACCTCGATAAAAACACGGAGTTCTTTGGATCGCTGGGTCTGGAATTTCTTCATGTATGCATGAAAGCTGGAAAGCAGGGAACCGTAACGTAGTGAAGGTGTGTAGATCCAAAAATATATGTTTGTGCGGGGAATCTCCAGGTTGGGACTGTTCCTTAGAAAAAGGGTATGGCTGTTCAAATTACAGAGCACTTTGATTTTTTATGTAATGATTTTGTGCATGAGTCCCATTGGAGCTCGTGGTGGCCACGCCTGGTGAATCCCGCATATGGCATTACCGTGATTCAGGAACATGTGGGAGATTGATATTAGTGGGGGGGGTTTATTTTGTCGGGGGGGTGGCCATTCAAAGTTTTGGGGCTGTTTGAGAATCACGAGCCACGTTTGATATTTTTCTTGTAATTACACGGTGCTGGTCCCATTTGAGCTAGTGGTGGCCACGTCCCTGTGTGCATCCACGCATATGGCATACCGTTGATTCAGGGCATTTGGAAGATGATGATAATTGACAAGTTTTTTTTTACATGACATGGAAATTGCCATGATTTTTACTTTGAATTGTATTTTTATAAATTTTTCCTGAAAATCTGGTAAGAAAGAGGAAATTGTAACACAAAGCTGTCACCCACCCATTGGTGGTATGCATAAAGAATCACACATTGTGTAGCTGTAAGGGTGTAGGAGTCCAAGAATATTATATGTTTTGGGGGGTATTCTAATATAGAGGGGGTTTAGTCTGACAACATCTGAAAAGTTGCTGTAATTGTGGCCACTGTTCATTGGCTCACTTTGTGGCTAGTTGATTCCACGTCTGCGTGTTGTAACCATACATAGGGCATACCGTTTGATTCAGAACATTTGGGAGATGATATTTGGTACTTTTTTTTACATACTTGGGATTTTGGCATGATTTGACCTTTGAGAGTGTTTTTTTTTTTAAAATTTTTTAGAAATCTGCTAAAGCTGTGAACTTCTACGAAGAACTGCGCCCACACCATTGATGGTACGAATGAACAAACGACAGAATTTCGTAGATAAGGTGTGTGGATTCGAGAAATATATGGTTTGGTGGGGTGTTGTTTGTGGGGAAAATTGCAGACTGTTCAAATCAGATTTGACTGAATATTTTTGCTGTTCTGAGCCTTGTGCATTGTTTCACTTGTGTCTTTTTGGCTTCCACGTCCACGTGTGTAACCACACATCATGGCATCCGTTGATTCAGGACATTTGGGAGATTGATATAAGTAGCTTTTTTTACATTCCTGGGTTTTGGCATGATTTCTACCTTTTGAAGTTGTTTTTGTTCATTTTTTCAGACAACATGCGAATTTCTACACGAACTGCGCCCACGACCATTGATTGTATGAAGACAACAAAACTACAGCGTTACGTAGCTGAAGGTATGTAGATTCTGGAATATATAGTTTGCGGTGGGTATCCAAGTTAGAGGGGTGTTCAGTGTTTTGGAAATACTGGGGAATGCTGTTATTGGCTCACATGCGCATTGTTTAATTTTGACTAGTCGCTTCCACGTCAGTGTGTAACCACACATATGGCACACTGTTTGATTCAGACATTTAGGAGATTGATATTTGGTAAGTTTTTTTTACATTACATGGGGTTTTGTGTGTGATTTTGTAACTTTGAAATGTATTTTTCTCTATTTTTCCAGAAAATTGTGTAGAAATGCGAAATCTAACGAAGAAACTGCGCCCACACCATTGATGGTATGAATGAACGAACTACTCGTGCTACATAGCTGAAGGTGTTTAGATTTCAGGAATCTATAGTTGTGGGGGGTTTTCTGAGTTATCAGGGGTTTTTGTGGAAAAAACGCGAGACTGTCCAAATTCGGAGTTGGCTAAATATTTTCGCTGTTTCGACCAATCGTGCATTGTCTCACTTTGTGAGCTTTTCGCTTCACCGTCCGCGTGTGTAACCACACATTGGCATACCGTTTGATTCGGACATTTTGGAGATGATGATTTCAGTAACTTTTTTTAGATTCCATCAGGTTTTGGCATGATTTTACCTTTTGAAGTTGTTTTGTTCATTTTTCAGAAAAGTGCGAACTTCTACGAAGAGAACGGCGCCCCACACCATTGATGGTATGAAGAACAACTACAGCGTACATAGCTGGAAGGTGTGTAGATTTCAGGAATATAATATGTTTGGTGGGGTTATTTCTAAGTTACGGGGGTGTTTTGGTGAAAAACTGCAGACTGTCAAATTCGGAGTTGGCTAAATATTTTCGCTGTTTCTGAGCCTCGTGCATGTCTCATTTGTGGCTTTCGCTTCCACGTCCGCGTGTGTAACCACACATATGGCATACCGTTTGATTCAGGACATTTGGAGATTGATATTTAGTAATTTTTTTTAGATTTCCATCAGGTTTTGGCATGATTTCTACCTTTTGAAGTTGTTTTTTGTTTCATTTTTTCAGAAAAGTGCGAACTTCTACGAAGAACTGCGCCCCAAACCATTGATGGTATGAATGAACAAATACAGAACGTTACATAGCTGAAGGTGTGTAGATTTCAGGAATATATAGTTGTGGGGGTTATTTCTAAGTTACGGGGTTGTTTTGTGGAAAAAATGCAGACTGTCCAAATTGGAGTTGGCTAAATTTTTCGCTGTTGACCCATCGTGCATTGTCCTACTTTGTGGCTTTTCGCTTCCACGTCCGCGTGTGTAACCACACATATGCAACCGTTGATTCAGGACATTGGGAGATTGATATTTAGTAACTTTTTTTTAGATTCCTCAGGTTTTGCATGATTTCTACCTTTTGAAGTGTGTGTTTTTTGCATTTTTTCAGAAAAGTTGCGAACTTCTACGAGAACTGCGCCCACACCATTGATGGTATGGAATGAACAACACTACAGCGTTACATAGTGAAGTGTGTAGTTCAGGAATATATAGTTTGTGGGGGTTATTTCTAAGTTACGGGGGTGTTTTGTGGAAAAAACTGCAGACGTCCAAATTCGGAGTTGGCAAATTTTCGCTGTTTTGAGCCACTGTGCATGTCTCACTTTGTGGCTTTCGCTTCCACGTCGCGTGTGTAACCCACACATATGGATACCGTTTGATTCAGGACATTTGGGAGATGATATTTGGTACCTTTTTTTACATTCCATGGGTTTTGGCATGATTTCGACCTTTTTGAACGTGTTGAGTTCATTTTTTTTTAAAATCTGGTAAAAGTGCAAACTTATACGAAGAGAACGCGCCCACACCATTGAATGGATAGAATGAACGAACTACAGCGTTACATAGTGAATGTGTGAGATTTTCAGGAATATATAGTTTGTGGGGGGTATTTTGAGTTGGGGGGGTGTTTTGTGGAAAAACTGAGACTGTTTCAAATACAAAACTGGCTAATTTTTTTTGCTGCTACTGACATTTGGCACTGGTCACGCTCTGGGTTAGTTGGCACCATGTCTCTGGGTACACCCATGAAGTTGGCATACCGTTTTATTCGGGAAGGGTTAGGCTTTCACTATTGGAGAGTGTGTTGTGAACTTTCTCCACAGTTTTTAGCTGAAATTCGCATTTGATTTTGTCTCTGATTTTACAGTTGAGGAAAAAAAGGAAAATGTGAGAAAGTAACTTACAATTTGACGAAGAGCTGCGTCCGGGTATCTGCATTTTGATCGAAACTTATCTCACTCGTAAAATCCTGCGGGTGTGTGTAGTTTCTAAAAATATTCACTTGTGGGGATATTTTAGTTAATTTGGTAGATATTTATTTAACTGTCAGTAGTGGTGTAACATTTTAATTTGGTGTAATATTCTAGGAGGTGCAGTTTGTTTGGGGGGTGCTCTGTACAGGAAAAGTGGGGGGTACCTACATATATCTGGTATCGTTGTATCGGGAGTATCAGAGCTTTTGAAACAGTAAGATTTTTGTGTGAACCTTAAGATAACTAAGTAAATAAAAATGGGAAAAATCCATGAAAATTTGAAATTTTCATTTTTTTTACATATTTTACCATATTCCAGTAAAATTTCCAGAAAAGTTACAAAATTTTGTTTACCATATTAAAGTACACTTTGTGCTGAAAAAACAGTATAATATTCCTGATTTACTGCAAGGTTTCCTACTGTAAAATTAGTCTAAAGCGTTAAGGACAAAATCCGAAAATCCTGGCAGTTAACGCAAAAAAAAATCAAAAATCTCCTGGAGTGAAAGGGTTAAAGGATGTCCACAAGTCCTCTGATTAACCTGTTAGTAAACATGCACCAGAGAGTTCATTGGATGGCATTAATATATTGTATAAGGTTATCAGTCCCACGCAAACGTCGCTTCTCCAATGTAAACAGTCCTAACTGTCGAATCGCCTGCATATTCAAGCCCCTTCATTCCCATTAATTTAGTTGTCCTTCTCTGAACTGCGTCTCATTTCCAAGATGTCTCTTTGTGTATATGGGATTCCAAACTGCACCCATATTCCAAATGAGGCCTTACCAGTGCCTTTGTAAAGAGGGAGGAAAATATCTTTCTCTCTTAAATCTATTCCCCTCTTATACAAGACAATATCTTGCATCTCAGCCGTTGTACCTGCATTGTTTGCTATCTACCAGAACCCCCAAACCTTTTCCATTACAGATGCACTTAACACAGAGTTTTTTATGGTGTAGGTGGCACAGCAATTATGAAATCACAAATGCATCACCTTACATTTATCAACATTGAAGCTCATTTGCCATTCTGCTGCGGATTTTGATAATCTATCTAGGTCTGCTTGCAACACTTGCACATCATTTGAAGTTTCTAAAGCTCTGCATAGTTTAGTGTCATCAGCAAACACAGAGATCTTGCACTCAATGCCCTCTTCTAAGTCATTTATAAACAGATTAAACAGAAGCGGCCCCAGTACAGAACCTTAAGGCACTCCGCTTATAACTTTATCCCACATAGATGTAGCTCGTTACCACCACTCTCTGGTTGCGACCCAATAACCAGTTCTCTATGCATGCACAAATGTTTTCTTCAAGGCCAACAGTCCTCAGTTTATACATTAGTCGCCTATGTGGCACAGTATCAAAATCCAAGGATACACATCCACTGCTGTGCCTGAATCCAAATTCTTACCACTTCTTCAAAAAACCAATTAAATTTGTCTGGCATGATCTATTCTCATAAATCCATGCTGGCTACTACTAATAAGATGAGCTTGAAGACAAAGGGCATATTTATAAAGCAACGAAAATACGGCAAAAATTACCGCCGCACGTCCGCGGCCGCGAAAATAGCGCTGTCGCCGTATTTATAACGGCGAGCGCCATTCCCGCGATATGTATCGCGGCCACGAGTGCTGCGGTAATTTTAAGCCCTTCGCGGCGATACTGTATAGTATCGCCGCAAAGGGACTTAAAATCCCTTCCCGACGCCTCTCCTAAGGGCATACAGCCAACCCCGCCACACACCCCCGCGGCGGCGACCACCCGGCCGCTTCCCAGCAGCCCCGGGAGGCTAGGAGGGGCTGCCGGGAAGGGGCGCAGCAGGTGGTCGCGACACGCCGCGCACCCTCCCCGGCAACCCCTCCCAAGCCCGAAGAAGTCGCCCAAGGGCTCTTTTAAGAGCCGCACAGGGGGTCCCGGTTCGGCTGCGGGACCCCCGCCAAAGGCACTGTCTGTGCCGCAAGGGCACTTGTCAGTGCCGCAAGGGCCCTTACAAGGGCCGGGAGGGGGTCCCGGTTCGAGCTGCAGACCCCTAAGCCCCAAAGGCATGTCAGGGCCGCAAGGGCCCTTATAAGGGCGGGGAGGGGGTCTGTTTCGAGCTGGGGACCCCTAAGCCCCAAAGGGCTCTTGTTAGAGCCGCAAGGGACTTGTAAGCGCCGCAAAGGCCCTGAAGGGCCGGGGAGGGGGGTCCCGGTTGACGCTGCGGGACCCTAAGCCCAAAAGGCTCTTTTCAGAGCCGCAAGGGCACGGGAGGGGGGTCCCGGTTCGAGCTGCGGCACCCCCTAAGCCCCAAAAGGCCCTTCTCAGGGCCCCGCTGGAGGGAGCCTCCACCCCTCCAGCGGCTCCCTCCCTTCCCCTCCCCGGGAGCGGGGGCGGGTGCTTGGAGGGGTTGCCTTCCCGGCAGCCCCTCCTAGCCTCCCGTTCCGAGATTGCGCGAGCGGGAATGGGTTGGGGAGGGGCTGCTGGGAAGCGGCGGCGGTGTCTCCGCCGCCGCGGGGGGGGGGGGCGGGGTGGGCGTGGTCCCGGGGCGGGTGCGACCACCCGCCGCGGTGGCCTGCCCATCCCCGCCGCGGGAGGCTAGTATCGGCTGACCTTCGCCACCTTCAAGGGGCGAAGTAAAACAGCCGATAACTAGCCGAGTAGAGTTGATCCAGGGAATTTGAGATTGACTTTTTCCCCCTACATAATCCTGTTAGGGTTGTTTTTGCCTTCCTCCAGGTCAACGGTTAGGCAGGAAATGTGGGTGTTGCTGAGTAGGTTGAACAGGATGGATGGATATCATTATTCAACCTCAAAATACTATACTATACTATACTTAGGCATGTTTGAAAGGTTTTCTCTTTTTTTGGAAAGAAAATATAATATACTTTATGGGGGTGGATTAGTGGGGGAAGGTTGACACAACTCCAGAGGTGCCTACGGTACCTAATGGTAAATCTGTGCCTGTGTCGCCATGCTTCTTCTTACTGGTCCTGGGGATACATGGCTGAACGCAGTTAGTCATAGTCATCTCATGACTGACTTTTGCAACCTGGTAGAAAGCTGGCATCTAGTAAAGATGCCAGCTTTTTTGCCAAGGGGGAAAAGTCAGTTTTCTGAGCTTCTGGGCTTTTCTGGGCCAAAAACCAGGAGTGTAATCCACGGCTAGTTAAGCAAGACCATGGCAGTCACTCAGACAGGGTAAGGGGAGGCTGTGCCCTAAACCGGACCACCAGAGAAGCTTGGGATAAAGATTGCCAAAAGCATGGATGAAAAAAAAAAACAAGAAAAAAAAGGAAACATGCTTTTATTAGCTTTAGGTGAGACTTAGCTAATTGAGAGGGGGGGTTAACTCATGGTTGCCCATTCACTGCTTTAGTGACTAATTTCCTGCCCTTAACAAAGATGGTGAACAATGCACAGAAAGGATACCTCCCACAAGCTGTGGGAGAACAGTAATCAGTTGCAGGTTTGAAAGAGAAGTGTACTCTGATTGGCTGGAGGTGACCACTTGACTTCAAGGGCAGGAAGAGAAAGGACTGGTTAGTATTACTGTGCACACACGAATGATTTAAACAAGTGTGTTCTACAGAGAAGTGATTCATCATACTTCATTTATTAATTAACAGTCTGTTCCTGTCTGTGACCTGCCAGGCCAGGGGTGTGTTTACCAGAACTGTTCTAATCAGTCTACAGATCTGCATATTAATAGGAGTTTGGGCCAAGTTAACCCTGTCTGTGCCTGGATGAAAGAGAGAGGGGGCAGGAACACTGTACTGCAGGTACTGTCTCAAGCTTAAACTAAAACTGGGTCTCTGTAGGGTGCTAGGGCTAAGGAGCCGTTAACCTGGCTGGGTCACAAAGAAAGAGGAGACGGGCACTGTAATGCAGGTAACTGGCTAGATTATTTAATTAATTACAGGGTTAACCCTGTAATTGCCAAGAAGAAAGAGAGGAGACAAGGACACAGGCTGCTAAGCTAAAGCTGAGTGTCTTTGGGGCCAAGTAACAGTTAACCCTGTCTGTGCCAGTAAGAAGAAGTGGACACGGGGCACTGTACAGGTAAAGCTGGGTCTGTTTCAGTGCCTGCCTTTGATATGGGCGATCTGTGAGGCCTCACAGGTTGAATTAACGGGGGGTGCCAGCAGGGAGTGTTAGGTCAAGGACCTATAGATCAAAGTTGTGCATCAGTGCCACAGCCCCCCCAGTTACAGTTCTGCAGATCAAATGTATGTAGAGCACTGGGTGCTATTTATCCTAAAGGTTCGTACACATGCTCGATTTATGAGTGAGGAACGACGGGCGATTGCTACACGTGGCGAACGGCCGTTTTGGCCGAAAATTGTCCGTGTGTATGCGTTCGGTCAGGGGTCGTTCGTTGGTCGTCCTGGCAGATCGGTGAACGACCCCTGACGGAACGCATACACACCGATGTGAGTCGTTGCTCACTCAAATCAAGAGTGTGTACATACTTTAAGGCTTGTTCTGGTCTCTTTGGAGCTGCTAGAGCCAAGTATGTCCGTGTCACTAGCAGACAGGGGGATACTATTGCAGGTACTGTCTCAGGCTCCTAAACTTGACCCTAAACTGGGTCAATCAGGTGCCTAACCCTAGCAGATTGGAAATTACACTAGGTTATAAGTACAAACGTCACTCTTCCCTGTTTCCAGTCACAAGACTTAAAGGGCATGTCCGCCTTAAAATTGATTTTTTAATATAGTATTCCCCCTGCCAGCCCAGCCCCAACCGCTATATTTTTATGTTTAGAAAGCTCCCCAAACTCTACTTACCTCCCCTCTTTCCTCCGCCGCGCTCCCTGCCCTCTGCTTGCGAGAAAATGCAACCAGAGGGGCGGGACCGGCAGTCGCGTCTGTGATTGGCTGAGCGGCAGCCAATCACGGACGCGGCTGCCGGCAGCTCACTTCGCCGGAGGAAAGAGGAGTGGTAAGTTAGGTTTGGGGAACTTTCTAAAGATACAAATCTAGCGGTTGGGGCTGGGCTGGCAGGGGGGAATACTATATATTAAGGGTTTCACACTAGGGGGAGGGAGGGGGAGAAGGGCTGCAGTCAGCCATGCACAAAATTTCCGGAGGCCAGGTAGGAGGCAGAGTCCTATATGACCTGCTATCCTCCTGGTGGGCAGTTTTTGGGACTTGGGGGGGGACTACAGGAGAACCATATGGAGCTGGGATGTGAGGTAAGGATTACACTACACTACATGATGGGGCCAGTAGTTGGGGGTGTATAGTTTTGGGGTGGGACATGCCCTTTAAACCCAATATCCCTTCCTATTACACATTGAACATTTCATTTTAACATTCTATAGCAAATTAATGGTTTTTTTTAGCCTGACAGGTTAACTGCTGGCAAGATCCGAAAGCTTTGCAATTTCTAAAAGGTGGAGGATTCCTACAAATTCAAAATAGTCTGGACGAGTTGACAAAAGACACTCATGCCTTTTACTTGCTTATTTGGACCTATAAGTACAGCAGCACTGCCCTTACTTATACACCTGGAACCCTTTAGACAAGGGGTGTTTCATAGGACAGCAAAAAGCAGTGCACAGAGCAGAGAGAACAGTAGGATGAATTAGGACAAAGGTTAGGGACAGAGAATTCCATGTGCGTTGTACAAAAGAAAAATTACAAGAAGGTTTCGGAGCAAGTTAAACACTTTACTGCCAGGGTTTTCTAAGTTTGCCTACCCGCTGCCCTTAAACAGGTATTCTGCATGTTTTAATTTGCATGTATTGGGTAAAGGTATAAAGACAAGGGCAGTGATTTTAGGGTAACTGTGGTTCAAAAATTACTTTAGGTAAATTAACAGGAATTGCTTTCCTGAGGATTTTTGCAATTTACTTTCATTATTTATTTTACATATTTTTGAAGATATTTACATTTATATGTGTGATATGGGAGCAGCAACACCAGATCCCCTGCACTTCCTGTTTTCTACTCTGAAACCATGTGACAGTCACTCTTCCCTGTGTCTCCTCCTCCTCGTGGGCCCCCATATCCCCTTCCCTTGCAGACCCACCCTGGCCCCTTCCCTTGCAGACCCCTTGGGGCTTGGGCCTTTCCCTTGCAGCCTCCTGTGGCCACTCATGTGCTCTGTGGCCCCACCCACTCATGGATCATGTGGTCCCTCCTACTCATGGGCCCCATGGCCCCTCCCACTCTAGGCCCCCATGGCCCCTCCCACTCCAGGCCCCCGTGGCCCCTCCCACTCACAGGCCCCGTGGCCCCTCCCACTGATGGGTCTGGTTGCCCTTCCCCCTGCAGACCCATTCTGGCTCCTTCCCTTGCAGCCACCTTGGGCCTTTCCCTTGCATCCTCTTGTGGCCCCTCCCACTCACGGTCCCCCAATGAACCTTCCCCCTTGTGGGCTCCCCATTGCCCCTCCCCCACTTGCACCTCACACCAATTCCCCAGCTTACAGAAAATGTAAAAGCAGCCTTTTAAGCAGAGAAAGAATCATCAGCTTTAAACTTTGTCCAATTCATTCTGAAAAAGCTGCAAAGGCTGCTTTTAGAGTTTTCTGTAGGGGGAAGAGGGTATTGGTCTGAGGTGCAAGTGGGGTGGGGCCACAGAGTCTATGAGTGGAAGGGGCCAGGTTGGGTCTGCAAGGGGAGGGGACACAGGGCCTGTCAGTGGGAAGGGCCAGCAAGTGGGAGGCATTAAAAATGCAGGGCTGTGCTGTTCTCCCCACCCACCTCCTATCCTTCAGTCATGCACTGAGCATATGCGAACCACAGATTAGAGGAGGAAGTAGTATTTCTGACCACAGACTCAGAACCTCCCACCCCCTAACTTTCTTGGGGGTTGATGGCTCTTTTAAAGGTAGGAACCTGGCCTTTCTTTTAAAATAAACTTGTTTGGAGACTACAGTTCCCCTTTAACATTTGTTTTCAGAGGGAACAAAATCTTGAAGTTTAACTATTTTGTCACCTTAGAACTCTCAGCCCCTGTAATAGAATACTTAAAAATTGTTGTTGGAAATAGAGGAGCCTTAAGGGGTGATTGTTACATGGATACTGAGATATGGAAGACTTAAAAAAGACAAATTGTAATTAAATGTTAGAGGTTCCCCTAGAATTGTTTGTATTAAGTGCTTGGAAAAATATAATAAACATATTCCTCTAGACTGGCAGGCTCCTCTTTTCTATTGTATCACGGTATTGCTGTAAGTAACTCATCACTTGTATGCATTACCTTTGTATGTTATATGCAGTAGGATATAGTCAGGATAACACACATTTGTAAGTCAAGGTGCACGCACTGGTGAGGCTCACCTGCAGTCCTCAAGCTCCAAATACAAAAAAAGTCCAGATTGTGCTGCACTCTATAAAATGTATTTAAATAGAACACAATTACATCGTGTTACGCCAGCCTGGTGAATACGATGTAACTATGTTCTATTTTATTACATTTTATAGAGTGCTGCAGTCTGGGACTTTTTTTCTAAATAATAATAATAAAGATAGTGTAGTCAGTTGTACGTTTTTTTCTATGTAATAATATTCATATAATGACAAGTGAGAAATTTTCTGAAGTTACCAAGGTTCACCTGAGGGGGCTTGGATAAAATATATTGTTCAGGGGGCCTAAACTAGTTGACACCAGATATGTATTACTCCGGAATAGAGATCAGAGAGGGTTAATCCTGCTGTCTATAAAGAGGAGGGGTTCGGGTACACAGAACTTCTATAGGGGGCATCCTGGCCAGATGCATAGGTGTCGACTCCAGCCACAACATCTGGGCATAGCCTAAGTGCACTGCCAACAAGACAGTGTAACACACAATCTAGTTACCTGAAGAGTGGGGCTAATTCTGTTCCCTTCCTCCTAGGTGTGCATACCATGTGGAGTAAATCATATAAACTTTTGTAATGGTTCCTCTATTAATATGAGTCTCAACATTTAGAGCATTTTTGTTATAATAGTTTTCCATGTTCTAAGTTTGGGAGATGTTTGCTACATCCAAACCATTACTATGGTCCTTCTATAGCAGAGAGGTAGCTATTGATCCTACTCTAATACCTGCTTACGCTGGAACAGTTCCAAATCATACGGCAAAAATCTGCCTCTTCGTGGCTGGGCATTTACTTATAGGCGTGATATAGGCCTGACAGAAGATGTAGAACTTAATTAGGTACAGGTCCTCCCAATCAGAGCTTCCTTTAGAAGGAATGTGTGTGGTCCGTTTAGCCATGATAGCTGAGGTGTCTGTCTCTGACTCCGCATGGAGGAAACAAGAGGATACATTGGAGACAACTCTTCCCCTCCCTTTTAAAAATTGTAAAATAGGGTATGTACCAGGATATGTGAGCCCTAACATTCTTAGAAGAGACAGAAATGCTGATAGTATATAAACCTAAAGGTGTCAGTAACCCCAAATGTTTAAATACTTATCAATGAAATACTTACCGTATATACTCGAGTATAAACCGACCCGAGTATAAACAGAGGTACCCAATTGTACCTGAAAAAACTAATAAAAGTGATTGACTTGTGTATAAACCGAGGGTAGAAATTGACAAATTCTAAATTCTCATACCTTGGCACTCCAGATGTTTGGAAACTAGAACTCCCAGCATGCTTTATTAGCTGGGAGTTGTAGTTTCCAAACATCTACACCCTCCCCTTTCCCCCTCCCCCTAATTCAAAGGGTCCCTTCTCTCCAGTGTGCTCCAGCTATCCAGTGTGCATCCGGGCCTTCTGTCTGGGTACCTTCTCTCCATTGTGCATCCAGCTCTCCAGTGTCCGGATTCCTGTCTGTAAGTGCAGCATACAAATTGAATCTGTCTGTAAGTGCCATCCTGTAAATTGAATCCTGTACATTACGGTACCGGTACTTAACCATTTCGGCAGCCACGCGCTGTGTTTAACACTGTGTTAAAGTGTTTAACACTGCCCGGCGCAGTGACGTCAGCCGGCGCGACAGTACAGGGACTGTCTGACATGTTCTTTTGGTGAAAAATCCCCCAGGCAGTTTATTGTATGGCCCGTTAATGTATTTATACACAGTAATCATATCCCCACGCAAGAGCCTTTTCTCCAGCGTAAATAATTGTAACTTATTCAAGCTCCCCCAATCCCCTTATTAATTCCAGTTGGTGAATGTTTGTTTCTTTTCAAAAGGAGAAATAATATATATATATATTTTTATTTTTTTTTAAAGAAGAAATTGTCTGCCTCAAAATTTTGTACAGTTGTTTGGCTTACCCAGCTCTTCTGGTTTTTAAGGTTGAAGAGAATGTGGGCCCACTGGGGGCTTGCCCTATATCCTGGTGGGCCAGTCTGACCATGTTTAAAAATAAGGTTTTCAGTAATCGTCTTTTAGTGATACCAACTTTGTCAAGTTTATTTACCAAGGCTGTTTGTAACTGTTCTTTCCAGGTCTCACTGCTGGTGGTAGATTTTCAATGGCTCGACTGTTAACTGTCAATGCTTGGAGATGGAGTACGTCTCCTGGTCAATATCTGCTTCTAAGAGCATATAGTTCTGAGAGTTCTGACACAGAGTACCTTCAAAGAAGCATTGTTCCAACCATGCATTTCCAAAAAAGTTTGCCAAGGTGAGCGTTGTTAAGCTGTAACTAGATCTAGACAAAAGTTTAATAATGATAGATAGATAGCAGAGATAGATAGATAGCAGAGATAGATAGATAGCAGAGAGAGATAGATAGATAGCAGAGATAGATAGATAGATAGCAGAGATAGATAGATAGATAACAGAGATAGATAGATAGATAGATAGATAGATAGATAGATAGCAGAGAGATAGATAGATAGATAGATAGATAGCAGAGATAGATAGATAGCAGAGTTAGATAGATAGATAGATAGATAGATAGATATGAAAGCCTATGAGTAAGAGCAGTCGGCTCGAAACGCGTAAGGCTATGGATCTGATGTACACTTGTCTTTTGTCTTGATGATGTGTGGAATAAATTGTATTGCATTTTGAACAAGCTGCTGGATTTTGTCTACCTGAGTGCGTGGCCGTATTGTATGTATTAGATAGATAGATAGCAGAGTTAGATAGATAGATAGCAGAGAGAGAGAGGGACAGATAGATAGATAGATAGATAGATAGCAGAGTTAGATAGATAGATAGATAGATAGATAGATAGATAGATAGATAGCAGAGTTAGATAGATAGATAGATAGATAGATAGATAGATAGCAACTGTGTTCCAACATGCATTTCCAAAAAAAAAGTTTGCCAAGGTGAGCGTTGTGAAGTGTAACTAGATCTTAGACAAAAGTAATAATAAAACTGTAAAATAATATATATATATATATTATATATATATTATATAATATATATATATATATATATATATTTAGAGTCGTGGTGTGCAAACTTGTGTATATGTAAATAAAATGGTTTTTTTAATTTTTTTTTTTAAAGGGGAACTAAGCTCTAAATTAACTAAATAGCACCACCCAACTTCTTAGCAAAATTAAAGCAGCAATACCCTAGTCAGTGATCTAACTGAGCAGCCATAGCATGCTGATAAGGCTGCCATGGCTGGCTTCTTGACTCTCAGAAAGAGGGTTTGTGTTCTTCTATTAATTTTCGTAATGAAGTACTCCGTTTATAAAGTCAGGATATTTGGGAATTGGATAACTAAGTGGTATGGGGTTGTTGCATTTGTACCTTTTAGATCATCCTTAGTATAGGAAGAGCGATCAGCCTACAATATTTGATTTTCATGACTTATAGCCGGTAGCTGCAAATTTAATCATTTCTCTATCACGAGGCCTAAGCCTAATTCAGAAATCTACTTGTGCGGACATCAAGACCCCAAGTCATTCTAATCCCTCCATCCCTATAATCCGGGAAATGTCTTCTTAGCCTCATCTTCTCCTTTTAAGGTAGTAGTGGATCCCAACTAAAAACTAAATGTAATAACACATATACTGTGTTGGTGGGTTTTTTTTTATATTAAACCATGATATGCAAACAAAGATCTACAGATTTTTAAAGCCAGGTTTTGAGAGCTGGAAAGTGGGTTGTGGTTTCCAAAAGCTACTAGTTTCATGTATTTCCCGGTATGACAAATTCTTGCAGCGGTCTGTGGTGATTTAGTTAGATCAAACAAGAAAAGAGGATGATTCAATTGCACATTCCTTGGTTCCCCATATATCATAATTATATTTGCTAGTGCAAACTGGTAAAAAAATGGGGGTTGTCTAGTTGACAATTTATGCATTATAAAAGTGAAAAAGCCTTTATTTAGTTTTAGAAAAGATTTAGGGAGATTCCACTGGACTTGAGGTTTAGGGTGTTGAAGACGTTAAGTTCTAGTTGATCTTATTGAATACCACATACTGTAAGTACCATGACCAGATGAATGAGAGAACCTTCACAAGCATTCTTGCAGCTTGTATTCTTTAGGGTACCTTGGGCCATAATGTTAAAATGAAAGGTTAGTATTGCTAGGCTTCACATAATTAAAAATGTTTGTTTTTTAGGTTGCCAGTACCAAAACTTGATGATTCGTTAGAAGTATTTGAATGCCCCCAACGACTACATCTTCTTGTTGATGCTCAGTTTTAGGTACCAGATAGAGCTTGGATTAATATATGATTAGTGCTCTATTAGCAACTATTATTGCTTTTCTAAAAATGTTGTGCTTCTACCAGAAGATTCGCGCAATTATTGCCATGGATTTCCAGAATGGTGATTGGGAGAACAGCGGCCACGAAAGAAACTAGTGCTGCAGGACAAGCAGAACCAAGCACACAAGTATATATCGGTAAGCCTTTTCTTATTCAATTAGTGAAGTCACTTGTTGGTACTGATGCCAGTAAGGTATTATATGTTAACAGTTCAAGGTAAAAAACCATTATGGAGCTGATGACGATAGTAAAAAGCTTTGCTATGTGCTATTAATTTACATGCAATCAATTAAAATGTTAGATTTTACTGCTTTACCTGCAGTGAGATACAATGAGATTTCATTCTGATGTTGTTGGCAGATTTATACATGGGGAAAAGTACTTTATACATTTTATGGCATCAGGCCCTTCAAATGTTTTTACAAATCCAAAAAAAAAAAAAGCTATAATTTGGCACAACAACTGATTTCAAACACTGAATGCAGTTTGTTTTTTGGTACTGAATGATATCAATCGATCATTTGTATAGTTATATAGTAGAATTATAAGGAATTAGATGTTAGCCGTCCAGAAGCAGTTCGTGAACCCATTATAGAAGCATGATGAGGCCTTCTTATAAAGGGCAACAGAACTCCAATGGTGACATCTGATATCCATATAATTTAGTAGGGGGTCCATTTTTCTTTTATAATGTATCCCTTGTTCCAAATTATATCTTGTCCCAAATGATCTGGGAATCACAGTCACCAGCCATTCTTACCCTGTCTCTTACACACAACACACACACACACACCAGCCCAGGCCTTACTCTCTCTCTACCACACACACACACAAAAAGCCCATAACTTCACCCTTCTCGACACACACACCAACAAACACCAGTCCAGGTCCTTCACCTCTCTCTCTACACCTCCCATATCAGCCATGGCCTTCCACCCTACCCACCACACAAACACCAGCCCATGTCCTTTACCCCTCTATACAACCACACACACCACACCAGACCCCATGTCTTTACCCCCCCCTTCTCGATCACACACACACACACCAGCCCAGGCCTGTCACTTCTCTCTCTAAAACACACACACACCACCCCAGCCATTGCCTTCCACCCCTTGTCCCCACACCACACACTAAGTCCATGCACTTTCACCCCTCACTCTCTAGCAAAATTTAATTTAATGTCATTCCGGGAAAAAAAAAAACAGCTAGATTTTAAATGATCAGTAGACCATTTTGCCGTCGCTCGCGCTCGTTCCTCTAGCCTCCCGGCACTGCAGTAACTTCTTCCGAACTCTCATGCGAACCTGAACAGTATGTGTAAGTAAGTCTGTACTTACATTTAACATTGCAGGTTGCAGGAAAGTCATTAGATAGATTAGATGAGATAGATGATTTAGATTACAGAGCTAGATAGATAAGCAGAGATATAGATAGATAGCAGAGAGATAGCTAGATAGGCAGAAGGATAGGATAGCAGGCAGAGCAGAGTTAGATAGATAGATAGTAGAGTTAGTAGATGATAGATAGATAGCAGAGGGTAGATAGATAGCAGAGTGAGATAGATAGCAGAGTTAGATAGGATAGCAGAGTTTTAGGCAGAGTTAGATTAGATAGCAGAGTTAGATAGAGATAGCAGAGTTTTTAGATAGATAGCCAGAGTTAGATAGATAGCATGTAGTTAGAAGAGAGCAAGGGATAGATAAGCAGAGTTTAGATAGATAGCAGAGAGTTTGTAGATAGCTAGATAGCAGAGGTAGATAGATAGCAGAAGAGGTTTAGGATAGATAGGATAGCCAGAGTTAGATAGATAGATCGCAGGAGTAGATAGATAGTAGAGAGTTGAGATTAGATAGATAGCGAGTTTAGATGAGATAGATAGCAGAGGTAGATAGATAAGATAGCGAGATAGATAGAGATAGATAGATAGATAGATAGCAGGAGTTGTTTAGATAGAGAGATAGCTAGATAGATAGCAGAGTTTAGATAGATAGATAGATAGATAGGATAGGCGAGTTAGATAGATAGATAGATAGATAGCAGAGTTTTAGATAGATAGATAGATAGATAGATAGCAGAGTTAGTAGATAGATAGATAGTATAGGATAGAAGATAGCACGCAGAGTCTCAGATAGATAGATAGATAGATAGATAGATAGCAGAGTTAGATAGATAGATAGATTAGTAGATAGCAGAGTTAGATAGATAGATAGATATAAGATAGATAGCAGAGTTTAGATAGATAGATAGCAGGAGTTGTTAGATAGATAGTAGATAGCAGAGGTAGATAGATTAGATAGAGAGTTGAGATAGATAGATAGATTTAGATAGAAGAGTGTAGATAGATAGATAGATAGAGATAGCAGAGTTAGAAGGGGATAGGTAGTAGAGAGCAGAGTAGATAGATAGATAGATAGGATAGCCAGAGTTAGATAGATTAGATTAGATAGAGCGATAGCAGAGTTAGATAGATAGATAGATAGATACGCAGAGTTTTAGTAGGCTTAGTAGATAGATGCAGGGGTAGATAGATAGATAGCAGAGGTTAGATAGTAGATAGATAGATAGATAGCACGAGTTAGATAGGATAGATAGATAGGATAGATAGCAGAGGTTAGATAGATAGATAGATAGATAGATAGATTAGCAGAGTTAGTAGATAGATAGATAGATAGATAGATAGCAGAGTTAGATAGATAGATAGATAGATAGATAGCCAGAGTTAGGATAGATAGATAGATAGATAGAGTAGATAGATAGATTAGAAGATAGCAGAGGAGTTAGATTAGATGTAGATAGATCGATAGATAGATAGCAGAGTTAGATAGATGAGATATAGATAGATAGATAGCAGAGTTTAGATAGATAGATAGATTAGATAGATAGCAGAGTTAGATTAGATAGATAGCAGAAGTTAGATAGATAGATAGATAAGCAGAGTAGATAGGATAGATAGCAAGAGTTAGATAGATAGATAGATCGAGAGATTAGCAGAGTTAGAATAGATAGATAGATAGATAGCAAGAGTTAGATAGATCGGTAGATAGTAGCAGAGTTAGAGAGATAGATAGATAGAGAGCAGAGTTAGATAGATTAGATAAGAGAAGGATAAAAAAACGCAGAGTTAGATAGTAGATAGATAATAGGATAGCAGAGTTAGATAGATAGATTAGATAGATAGCAAGAGGTAGAAGATAGATAGATAGATAAGAGAGTTAGTTAGAATAGATAAAGATAGCAGAGTTAGATAGATAGATAGCAGAGTTTTAGATAGATAGATAGCCACAGAGTTAGATAGATAGATAGAGATAGATAGCAGAGTTAGATAGATAGATAGATAGAGAGATAGCAGAGTAGCTAGTAGATAGATAGCCAGAGTTTAGATAAGATAGATAGATAGCAGAGTTTTCAGAGTAGATAGATAGATAGCAGGAGTTAGATAGATAGATAGCAGAGTTTGATAGATTATGATAGCAGGGTTAGATAGATAGATGCAGAGTTTAGAAATAGATAGATAGATAGATAGAAGAGTTAGATAGATAGAAGAAGATAGATAGATAGCGGTTATAGATAGCAGAGTTAGATAGATAGATAGATAGATAGCAGACCCGGAGTTAGGATAGATAGATAGATAGATATAGATAGCAAGAGTTAGAAGATAGATGATAGATAGATAGATAGAGTAGCAGGTTAGATAGATAGAGTAGATAGCAGAGTTAGATAGAGAGATAGTAGATAGAAGATGCAGAGTTTAGATAGATAGATAGATAGATAGATAGATAGCAGAGGTTAGATAGATAGATAGATAGATAGAGAGATAGCAGCAGAGTTAGATAGATAGATAATAGATAGCAGGAAGTTAGATAGATAGAGATAGATAGAGAAGATAGATAGCTAGCAGAGATTAGGATGAGAAGATAGCTAGCAGAGATAGATAGATAGATAGCTAGCAGGAGATAGATAGAGAGATGAGATAGCCGAGATAGATCGATGATGAGCAGCAGAGACTACAGAAGATAGCTAGCAGGGATAGATAGATAGATAAGCTGCAGAGGATAGATAGATAGATCAGCTAGCAGAGTGATAGATAGATAGATCGCTAGCAGCAGATAGATCAGCGGATAGATGATAGATCGCTAGCAGAGCTTAGATAGATAGATCGCTAGCAGAGATAGATAGGATAGAGCGCTAGCAGAGAGATAGATAGATAGATCTGCTAGCGAGATAGATAGATAGATCGCTGTTTAGCAGGAATAGATTAGATAGATAAGCTAGCAGAGGATAGATAGAGAGATAGCTGAGCAGAGAATAGATAGATAAGATTAGCAAGCAGAGATAGATAGTAGATAGCTAGCAGTAGATAGATAGGAGTAGATAGATAGCGAGAAGGAGGAAGAAGATAGCTAGGCAGAGATAGATATAGATAGCTAGCAGAGATAGATAGATCGATAGCTAGCAAGACGATAGTAGGATTAGATAGAGAAGATAGATAGATAAGATAGCAGAGATAGATAGATAGATGTAGGATAGCAGAGAGATAGATAGGATAGATAGATAGCTAGCAGAGATAGCTAGATAGCTAGCAGAGTTTAGATAGATAGATAGATAGATAGCTTAGCAGAGATTAGATAGATAGATAAGATAGCTAGCAGAGATAGATAAGATTAGATAGATAGATAGAGAGATAGCTAGCAGAGATAGATAGATTAGTAGATAGCTAGGCAGAGATAGATTAGATTAGATAGATTAGCTAGCAGAGATAGATAGGATAGATAGTAGAGAGGCTAGCAGAGTAGATAGAGATAGCAGAGAGAGATAGAGATAGATAAGAGATAAGCTAGCAGAGATAGTAGATATAGATAGCTAGCAGAGTATAGATAGATAGATCGCTAGCAGAGATAGATAGATAAGATAGCTAGCAGAGATAGATGGATAGATAGATCGCTTAGCTAGCAGGGATAGATAGATAGATGATAGATGAGCTAGCAGAGACAGAGATAGATAGATAGCTAGCTAGCAGAGATAGATAGATAGATAGATAGCTAGCTAGCAGAGATAGATAGATAGATAGCTAGCTAGCTAGCAGAGATAGATAGATAGATAGCTAGCTAGCAGAGATAGATAGATAGATAGGCTATGCTAGCAGACGATAGATAGATAAGATAGCTTGGCTAAGCAGAGGAGAGATAGATAGATAGTATAGTAGCTAAGCAGAGATAGAGAGATAGATAGATAGATAGTAGCTAGCACAGGATAGATAGATAGATAGATTAGATAGTAGCAGAGATAGATAGAGGATAGATAGATAGATAGAGAGATAGATAGATAGATAGCTAGCAGGATAGAATAGATAGATAGATAGCTAGCAGAGAGATAGATAGATAGATAGATAGATAAGCTAGCAGAGATAGATAGAGAAGATAGATAGATAGATAGAATAGATAGCTAGCAGAGATAGATTAGATAGATAGATAGCTAGCAGAGATAATAGATAGATAGATAGCGAGCCAGAGATAGATAGATAGATAGATAGATAGCAGAGATAGATAGAAGATAAGCTAGCAAGAGATTAGGATAGATAGATAGATAGCTAGCAAGAGAAGATAGATAGATAGATAGATAGATAGCTAGCAGAGATAGATAGCTAGCAGAGATGATAGCTAGCAGAGTAGATTAGATAGAGAGATAGATAGCTAGCAGGATTAGATAGCTAGCAGAGATAGATAGATAGATAGATAGCTAGCAGAGATAGATAGATAGATAGATAGCTAGCAGAGATAGATAGATAGCTAGCAGAGATAGATAGATAGATAGCTAGCAGAGATAGATAATGAGGAGAGGCTAGCAGAGGATAGATATAGATAGATAGGATAGATAGATAGCAGAGATGATAGATAGATAGCTAGCAGAGATAGAGCGAGCAGAGATAGATAGCTAGATAGCATAGCCGAGGATAGATAGATAGATAGATAGGATAGCTAGCAGAGATAGATAGATAGCTAGCAGAGGTGAAGATAGATAGATTAGCTAGCAGAGATAGATTGATAGAAGATAGCTAGCAAGAGATAGATAGAAGATAGCTAGCAAGAGATTATATAGATAGATAGATAGAAGATAGCAGAGATAGATAGAATAGATAGCTAGCAGAGATAGATAGATCGATAGATAGATAGATAGCTAGCAAGAGAGGTAGATAAGGATAGATAGATAGCTAGCAGAGATAGATAGATAGATTAGATAGATATAGCTAGCAGAGATAGATAGATAGATAAGGATAGTAGCAGAGATAGATAGATAGATAGATAGCTTAGCAAGAGATAGATAGATAGATAGATAGCAGAGATAGATAATAGATAGATAGATAGCAGAGGATAGGAAGATAGTAGCTAGCAGAGATAGGATAGATAGATGAGCTAGCAGAGATAGATTAGATAGATAGATAGATAGCTAGCAGAGATAGATAGCTAGCAGAGATAGATAGATAGATAGATAGATAGCTAGCAGAGATAGATAGCTAGCAGAGATAGATAGATAGATAGCTAGCAGAGATAGATAGATAGATAGATAGATAGCTAGCAGAGATAGATAGATAGCTAGGCAAGAGATGATAGATAGCTAGAGAGATAGACCTTTTTGATAGATAGCTAGCAGAAGATAAGAGATAGGTAGATAGATAGCTAGCGAGGATAGATAAGATAGATAGCTAGCAGAGATAGATAGATAGATAGCTAGGCAGAGAGATAGAGAGATAGAGAGGCTAGCAGAGATAGATAAGATAGATAGATAGGATAGATAAAGCTAGCTAGCAGAGATAGATAGATAGATAGCTAGCAGAGAAAAGAAATGATAGATAGATAGATAGAAGATAGATAGGCTAGCAGAGATAGATAGATAGATAAGATAGCTAGCATGAGATAGATAGATAGCTAGCTAGCAGAAGATAGATAGTAGATAGATAAGATAGATAGATAGCTAGAAGAGATAGATAGCTAGCCAGAGATAGATAGATAGATGCTAGCAGCGATAGATAGATTTAGACAGATAGCGAGTTAGATAGATAGATAGATTAGATACGCATAGCAAGAGTTAGATAGATAGATAGATAGAGAGATAGCAGAGTTTTAGATAGCTAGAAGCGAGATTAGAGATAGAGTGTAGTGAACACAGAGAGATACACAAAGAAAGCAGGATTAGACCATAGAAATTAGATAAACAAGAGGCAGATATATAGATAGAGTAGATATACAGAGAGAGAGGAGAGGGACAGATTAGAGAAGATAGGGGCAGAGGTCCCATGTTTGAGAAGGTACCAAGAATGTCTCGTGGCCAAAGGTTGTGGGCAAGCATCTGACCACAAACTGAAACAGCAGTAAGTTTTAAAATGACCAAATGCTATCAGTATATAATGATTAATAATGATGATATAATTGCCAGTGTACTGGTGCACTTGTGTCATTAAATTTGGTCTCTCTGTCCAAACTCTCTGATCTCTACCTCTGCTGTTATTTCACTGGTCTTTCGTCTGTTTTATCACTTAGGGCTGTGTGTCTATGTTTGTGAGTTGTCCATCTGTCTGTGTCTTTTTGGCCATCTAAGTACATAGGTGGGTTTTGGCCTAATGGGGGAGAGAGACGAAAGCAGGGAAGGAAAGTGGTGGGAGCAGAGGAGGGACAGAAAGGGCATGGCCTAAAAATTTCCCTGCGATGGAGTGCCCAAAGTGCCCTGATCTTATTAGACCCTCTAGATATGCCCCTGGTCACTTCCTTTGTAAAACATGTGACAGTCTTAGTAAAAAATTCTTCTCACTCTTACCTAACTCCACCCCACTCACACATAACATTTCCATGCCCACTTCTCTTAGACAAGACAAGTGAGTTTGTTAATGGTTTATTACATTATTTAAGCAATAGACCCCATAGAATTAGAATAAACCTGTGTCCTTGTACTGAATAAATGTAATAAGACTGAAACATGACAGGATGTCTGGGTTCTTATAGGACCTCAGATTTCCAATAGGACCCTCTCTAACAGAATCCCTGGGTGACAGCGGGAGTTAATGGGAGGGTGAGGAGTAATTGAAAAGACCAGATGTAGCTTTAATTATGAGAATGATCCAAGGATCTACTATTGATCTATATTGGTTGGAAATTTAAGGGGGAAAGATTGATTCAAGCTCTGCACAACAGTTGTATTTCACTGTGGTGTTTTACTGAAACTATAACACTCTATACAATGTTTACAATAAAGGAATTTGCTTTGCAGATTTTTTTGAGACGCCATTCGAAAATTCAAAGAAAAATTTCAAGGAATTTTGAAATTTTTGTAAAAAAATTATACAGCACTTACTGTAAAAATTTGGGACCTGGAAAGAAAATGGTTGTGGGGAAAAATAGCCACCCCAACCATGGCCTTTAATGGGAGGTTTCCATGCCTTTAATATTAAAGCATTGGATGGATGGCCTTTTACCTCATTTTTTAAAAAGCTTAAAGGTGTGCGCTGACATCATTGCTTTTTTTTGATCTTTCCATCATACAGCAAAGCACCCGTGGGCACACAAAATAGAGATCTGGCTCAAACCTTATTCAAAAAATACTTTAGGTGCGGTGCAACGGAAAGGAACCAGCAATTCAATTCGAAAAGAAAATTAGGACATGTATTGCAAGACAATGAAGGGTAATCCACCGGCACCTTTAGTTTACATGTTTGACAAAAATGTCAGCTGATGCGCCACTCCAAGGCAGTGTATCTAAAGCATCAGTCCTAAACCTAGTGAAAAAAATATAGGTTCCCTGGGGAAAATAAGACCATACTTGCTTCTCTCTTCTATTAGTCTGATCTATTTCCCAGGGACTTAATGTGCGCTTACAGAGCTTAATACCTCCTTCTATTCTGGACTGCCTGTCAAGGGGTGCGAGGGGGAGAATACAAGTTACACAGGAGCAAAGAATATTAATGGGGGCTTTGGCCGCAATGCCCTTAATTAAACCAAATACAGAGATATTGCCTCAAACCTTTATTTCAAAATACTTTCAGGTGCGTGCAAACGGAGACCAGCAAATTTTATACATTACACAAAGATCTCCAGCACTCAACTACAACATACAATTATAAATGAATGGGGTAAAAGAATACTGGCCTTGGGAGTGGTGCATCAGCTGATCATGTTTGTAAAAAACAATGTAAAAAACCTAAAAAGGTATCCCATTTTGAAACTAAGTGCAGGTGATAAACCTTTATTGTAAATGTCTAATTATTTTACCCCCTCCTTCTCCATAGAAAGAAATAAGACTCCTTAGGAGACAATCCAGTTCGTTTGCTAGACAGGAAGTGTAAAGCAAGTTCCTGGATGACACCCAATATTGTTGCTGTTTGTAAAATATTGAGTCAGCCAATACAAAAAATCTTTCGCACACGTCATTCTAAGTTGAAAAAATCCAGTTTTCTGTTTGCTAAGACAAGTGATGTTGTTTATTGCATGCCTCAGCATTTCTTTGAGAAATGTCTAGTTTTGTCAACTTTTTAACCAATGTTAATAGGAGGAGGCGTGAAGTACCTTCTGTTGTTAAGAAAGCTCTATTTCATTGTAGTTTTTGCTCTGTGGGAGGCATTTCCTTCTTTATCTCCACCTCACCTAACCTTAAAAGCTAATCAGTCTCCTGTGCTCCAAGTCCGAACCTCCATAGTAACTTTAATCTGGAACTTGCTGTGGTGGTAAATACTAATAAGTATGAACAATAGAATATTAATCTGGGATCCTCTTGGGTCTCAGGTTGCCTAATGTGCTTTTTAGATCCTTCTGGCTATAGATCAGTGTGGTATTGTTCTTATTCAGGAGAGAAGGGGAAAAGCCCTTTTTGCCATCAGGGGTGATTTCCCCCCCCCCCCCCCCCCAGGCTCCCTGGTTTGAATTGGCTCTGCACACTACATGCTATTGATCGAAGCTGAATGGAAAAGCATCAGTACTTCCTGTCTTCAGAATAGGACTAGGCGAGGTGCCCATTCGGACGGTAGTTTTGGCTGGGAGAAGCACCCGTGGTAAGGTGTAACACCACCATTTAGGCCGGTTTGGGGGGGGGTTATGAAAGACCGGTGAGTCTTGAGGCAGGTGGTGTGTGAAAGCTCTGGTTTCCATACGCCCACTGACTGTGATGGGTCGGCACGTTTTGCGATAACACTCCTTCATTTCCCTGCCTAGTTTAGACACTTATTCTTTGTTTTTCATGTTGTTTTCTGTGGCGGGTGCGGGGTCCTTTTTTTTAGGACATTCATGCTTATCACAATCGAGGCCACCCTGGATGCTTCTGGTTGTTCAGATAGGAGCTGATAGGGAGGGAAAGTTTGGAAAAATTCTCCTAACACCTACTGGTCTGAAGGGACCTATAGAAGCCTCTCTCTCTAGCCCTATGGCTAACAGCTATTGGCAAAAGGGAAGGAGAGGCAGATGGATCCTTGAACCAATTGCACTTGTTTGTGCACTTGGTGTAGGGTAATCACCGGAAAAGCACAACCCTGAGCTTTTGATTTTTTAAAAAAAAAATGGTGCTTTAGGATTGCACTGAACATTGTGGCAGGCTGCCTGGGGTCTATTTTCAGACCTGCAGGTTATTCCACTAAGGCCCCTGGATTCTAACTGGAAGGTAGGTGGAACAGGAATTGGGAGAAAGTTGATAAGATCCTATGGACTATACTGCCTGGGTAGGTGGACCTAAATAATACCTTCCCGAGGCAATAGTTGTTAATAGCTATAGATGTAAGGGAAGGGAGATGGAGTTTTAGAGCTCTGGTAGGGACTCGCTCATAAAGACGGACCGTGGGCTTTTTAATGACTGTTAAGTTAGAAAAATGGCTTTATTCCCAGGATGTTTGAAAAATAAATTTCCAGCATTCCGTGCAGCTAGAATTGCTGGGAGGTAGTTATAAACATATGAAAAGTTTAACACCCATGCTCTAGGTTCATAGGCTGTATTGCATTCTGTATACATTCATAACCAATGGAATATAAAGGAGGAAACTTACTTGCTAACAGAGAGAGGAATGCTGGGAGTTGTTGTTCAGGGGGAGGGACAGTAATCCCATGCAATTCCTGCCACTGCATATGGTTTGGACACTGACAAACTACTAACGGCATGATGGGAGTTGTAGTTTACCAAACATCTGAAGTGCCAAGGAATTGGGGGTTAGTGTATGGGATTACGGTCCATTTAAAGGGGAACTAATGCCTCAAATCAAGACAGGATCAGGGAGGATGGTATCTATTGTTTTTATTAAAAAGAATGCCTTCGGATTCTGTATGTTTTGAGGCTTTATTGCCCTTTTAAATTAAATGGAGAGCAGAATTCCCATACTTAGCATGACTGGATTTGCTATTACCTGTATGGGAAAACTATGTCCATTTTTAAAGGGCAAAGTCTAGAAATACAGAAGAAGTATGCAGTAGTTGGTCATTAATTTCAACCCCGGTGCTTATACTCGAGTCAGGTTTTCCTAATTTTTCAGGTAAAAAAATAAAAATAGGTAACTGTGGCTAATTCGAGTATATACGGTAGTTTTGTAAAGTTACTCTGTAAACTGCATGAATTTATTCAGGTTTGTCAACAAAAAATAACACATTTGGCTTCAAGCCTCACATACCATGTTGTATAATTACTATGTAACTTTTATTTGCAGGTCCCTGGTTCGATATTGTAATTATCTATGTGCACGTGATCCATTGGTTAATTTTAATCGTTTATGTCTTTTCACCTGATCAAGGCCAGGAGTAACAACAATCAATTAAATAGAGCCACAAATATAACTGTGTCTTCCATTACGTTTTGTAAAGACCATTAGAAGTGGATACTTGGGAACCGGAAATGTTCCACTAAAACCCAGCAAAAAAAAGTTGAACACAGAAAGTTTAGGAAAAATTAAATCCGTCTAGTGCCTGTCTTCTATTCGGTATGGTCATATATGGTAATGCCGATCCTTTAGATATGCTCAATATTTTTCAGGCTCTTCAACTCTACTCGAATTCCAAAGCTTACGGGATGGAGCTAGATACCACGAAAAAGGGCAAGGCACTTATGGTCTTAGAAAGGGTAACTTATATAATTTTTGATGTCTAGACAAAGATTGGAAACATGGTAAAGGGCATCTCTGAAATCAGGCTTACATCTACAACCACATCTTGGCTGACACAAGCACTTTCCAGAATTTCCAGTTGGATATTGACCAGTGTAAAAGAACGGAAACACGTGGGCAGTTTTATTAAAGGCAGAAGAAAACATTGATAATGGGAAAACAAAAGATGCTTGGGCAAAGGTGGATTTTCTTTGCAGTATTTTGTTGTGCTTGTTTTTTTTTTTTTTTTTTTTTTTTTTTTGATGATTTCCCCATAAAAGATTTTGTTGCACTTGTCACACAATATGCTGCATGGTTCGGCCTGAATCGCGTTGTTGGTTTGGGACCAAATCTTTCAGTTGTGATTATGACTGAACAGATGGACAGCAGCTATTAATTTTGAGCACGACGGGGGGGAGAGAGTTGCGCCTACGGTTCCAAAATGAGGTTTTTTTTTTTAGGACAGTACACAGCGTCCGGCTGATTCTCCCCAATCTCATGTCAGGTTCTGTGGACTCAAGCAAAGTTGGTTGAGAGCTGCATTTCACTGGAGACTCTTTTTAAGAGCCTCAATAGCTAATGCCAAAAACAAGAAGTTTGAGACATCTGTAAATTCATTATTAAGCATTTGAAACAATGGAATTCAGGAAAAGGAGGGGAAGGAGTTTCTGAAGATCCAGAAGCTAAGCCATTGCTGTGTTCAGCTGGCTTCCAGATGGCTTTTCTTAGGCTGGACAAACAAGACAGCAGCTACTTACGAATCCCTTGGAGTACTGCTGCATTCAACATGGTCGCACAGAGACCATTCGCCGGCTTCAGTATATATACAAAAAAAAATGCTCTGATGAAGCATTTCGTGCTGCATCCATCAAAGCATAGGTAAGCTGAATTCGAAACATGATTGAGGAACTGTTCAAAATACCACGGGCAGCTGACAAAGGAGGCAGCCCCCCCCACAGCAATGGTAGCAACAAAGCAATGGTGAGTTAAAATATTTAAAAAATATGAAAAACCATTATAGAAAGTGATTTGATGTTACTATTCAATGCAGTTTTAAAAAAACTAAAGTACCGTTTTTTTTTTTAAATTTTCATTTAGAATAACTTGAAGCGTAAATTCAGGTAAAGCTCAAACCAAACCGTTTTTTTTTTAAGAAATTTTTTTTTAATGTTTTATCTGATTTCGGCTGGTGGTCTAACTGGCCCTTCACTGTCCCAATTTCAGAGGGCAGGGATGGATGATTTTATCTACTGTTAAGATTTGCATCCATTGTAAATTTTTCTACGGGTGATAAAATATAAAAAAAAAGAGATAGGAGCCTCGCCAAATGAATTATTATATATCAATTTTTTAAAAGTGTGAGGCTGAAGCTTCTTCTTTTGGTAGGTAACGGAATTCTAAGCTAGGTACAGCAAAGGTATGGGCAGTTCAGGCCAGAGAGTGAATGATCAGAACCAGCGGAGGAAACCTACTTCGTACTAGCTTTTAAAAGGGTAAAGCCCGCCTCAGAAAAAAGTTTGCAGTTTCCAAAAAGATTACCCTCCAAAACCATATCATTTTTCTCTTATCTGCCGCATCTGACGGTGATGAGTTATTGATACTGCAGGAACAAGGATCCTTCGCCCCCTTCTCCCTATGCGAGCTGGTGTCTGAGCGTGGCTTTGCTCGCAGCCACTCATCATTATAGTGATGGCTCGGCCATTGGCCGGTGTGATTAACCATGACGACAACATATCACTCCTCAACAGAAGCATGAAGCGGTCTATTCCGAGGGCTTCCTTCTTTGGAAATGTACTAATAATAGTTATTAATAGTAGCATATAACACATCTGGGGTTTTGGGGGGTAATCTTTGGATTATGCAAATTTTTCTGGAAATTACCTTTTAAGTCTGAAGTTACCCTTTAAGGCTGTCTACCACCAAGCAGAAATTTCAGGTTCTGACCAATGGGCTTACCCGGTATATACTCGAGTTAAAACCCGGCTTTTTCAGGCTGAAGAATCAGCCTGAAAACTCGACTCGTTTATACTCGAGTCACTACCCATTGAGAGTTCAGGCGCCTGCTCCATTTCCGGCAGCCGCACGATCAGTCCAGTACTGCGCGCCGGCTCCGAGTTCTCCTAACTTTGCCCGCGCCAATAGTGATGTCACGGCGCGCCAGTACAGGACTCAATCGTGCGCGCTCCGGAAATGGAGAGGATGCTGCTAGCCGGAATGGAGAGGCGCGCTGAGCGCCCTGTAGGACGCGAGACGGAACCTTACCAGCAACAGTCCCAGGAAGGCCCTCTGGATTTAGAGATTGCCCACAGTATCCTGGATGAAGAGAGCCAAATTCAGGTACAAACTGACAGGTGGGAGGGGTGAGGGTGGCATCAAGATATGTTTGGAAACATACAACTTCCAGCATGCTTTATTAGCTGGAGTTGTAGTTTCAAAACAATCTGAATGCCAAGCAAGTGAGGGGGCGATTCAAGACTGGCTTGGAAACTACAACTCCCACAATAAAGCATGCTTGGAGTTGTATAGTTTCCAAACACACTCTTTGAATGCACACCCTCACTTGGCATTCAAATGGTTTGGAAAAACTACACTCCCGGCGTAGAAGCGCTTGCTGGCAGTTGTTAGTGTCCATCAAAACATCTGGAATGGCCCAAGTGAGGGGTGCAGCTATCAAGATGTTTGGAGAAACTACAACTCCCCCTGCTTTATTAGCTGAGGAGTTTTCTATTTCCAAATCTTACTGAATGCAAAGTTTACTTACCTCGGGTTTTACATACTCGAGTCAACAATGTTCGTAGTAGATGTTGCTAGGTGAAATATGGGTAACCTCGGTTTATACTCTGGGTCAAGTTTATACTGCGGGTATAACATGCATTGTGTGTCGTTGCCCATAAATAGTGGTGTTTGCTAAAATTACCAATTGGAACTGGGAGGGTTTTTTATTATCAGTGTGTACTTGTAGCACCCAGTGTAAGAAATCAATAAAGTTTTTGGGGGGCCCCCTGGGCAAAAACATGTGAGGGTCCGGTATGTGTGTAATAGCGAATAGGGGTGCCTAAAGACCTCCTACCGTAAGCGGCTCAGCTCCCCGCTACACTTCAATAGCACCAAAATACAACGGCATGGCTCCGCTCCACAAACCAAGAAGTCTTCGCTTCATATAGGTGGAAAAAATCCATATTATAATTTATTGAAAGTGTCACACACCAAACAAGGGGATCTGCATGGTTTGACGAACCACGGTAGGATGGCCTGACGCGTGTCCACGGATCACATCCACTTCATCAGAGACCAAAAAACATGATGTTCTCACCTATTTTAGTATACTCTTGGTTCGAGCGGAGGACTGTTCGTGCATTGTAATTTTGGTTTATACTCTGATCAAACTTATATTGAGTATATGCGTGTCATTTTACAAACCACATCATAAAAGTAATGCCTGTGGCTGTCAATGGTTTAATTTACTGCTGCTGCAAAATTGTAAAACAGCAATAAAGGATCAATATCGATCATTTACCAGGATTGATCCTTTATCAATATGGCCCAGCCTATAATTTGGGGGCCTCGGGTAATTGACTTGTTTCCCTATGGCAAAAACTGTCCCTGAGTATTACTGAATAAAGCTATTTATATTGAGACTTGTTTTAAGATACGGTAGAAGCAATTGTCTTTGCCGCTTAATTGCTTACACGTTTTTTTGTTTTAAGGTCAGGGATCGATCGACATTTATTTGCACTACGGTGTTTAGCAGCAAAAAAAGGTCTTCCACTTCCAGAGATTTACAGGATGTGCGTATGCACAGATTAATCACAATATCCCTCCACACACACCCTGACCAGCCCCAGCTGTACAGCTTGGAGGCTTTGCACCCGTTGTACCTGATGGTTTGGTGTGGGATATGGAGTGCACGATGAATGGATTGGCTGCAACGTTTCTGCATACCCAGCACGTGATGCGAGGCAATTTGTGCAGTGTGTGCACCAGTCACTGGAAGATATATTCAAAGTATTAGAAGAAAAGTCATTGAAAATAACGGTTTAGAAATGAAGAATGTCAATTGTGTGACCATTTTAAAAAACAGCAAATAGGTTTAGTACAAGCCTTTGTTAAGTTAACTTTTGACATTCACAGCACCCTTGTTTGCCCCTTGCCAATGAATTGAGCATGCCACTGTATATAGTGCTGGGACAGAGGAGGGATCATACAACCACAGCTGTGTCATAAGCTTGCCCCTAAAGCTAGCCGCAAGCCTGAAAATATATATTTTTTCCCTCTCCCTAAGGTTTTATAGACAGTGGAAAGCACATAGAATGGTCCTTATAAAACATAATTATTGGGGTGGGGCTTTTGACACTGCTGATATGTCGTCTGGCATAGCAACAGTGCAAAATAACAAGTGAAACTTTGAATAACAATAACTTTGGATTCACAGCAGGTAGAGACACTGCATGGTCCCCTTTTTAAAGACCATGGTGTATAATGTGTGGAATTTAGTCAGGGAGTTAAACAATTTTATAGGAATATCTCATCCGTGAAATGTAGGAAATGCAATGCATTTTGTAAATGAGGAACACTTATCAAAAAAGTAACGCAGAACCCTCTTATTATTTTTTTAATTTTCACCTTATGCTGTTAGATGGATCTGCTTATGTCTAAATAAAAAGAGATAGGCAATAGCCCACTTAGATTATTTGAAAACTGCAAGTTGTAGTTATCAAACAATGAGGTTGACTGATTGCCTGTCCTTGGTCTAAATCAATTGAGCAATTTAGGGATTAGAGGCTAAGCTGGACCCTTTTAAATATATGTGTAATTTATATTTAGATAATATTTTCCGTTTATGATTGTTTTCTAAGGTCTTGACTTCCAAGTTCAAACAACTGCCTGGTTGTCTAAAAAACAATTTGCCTTAGTTTAATATTTTGTGGTGTGGAATGAAATCTAAAGGGTATCCCAAAGGGTATCTCCAAAGGGTATCTCCAAAAAAATGTTTCATTTAGGTTTATTGAAGAACGTAAAGGCAGCGTGTGTACCTCCCGTTCTTCAATCAAACTGCAGAAGCCAGGAGAGAAAGTTGCTACTTTCAGATCATTCACTCCTCGCTGCGTCTGGAGGGTCCCAACGGACCTCGGTCTTATATGCATATGCACATAGAAGACAGAGTGAGCGAGCGGGATCGGGTAAGTAGCTTACCTTCGCTCCTGGTTCCCTGCAGGTTTTATGAAGAAGGGAGGGAAAATACAGCTCCTCTCAATAAAACTAAATGGCAATTTTTTTCCCCCACAGTGGAGATACCCTTTAAATATTTGTTTGAAACACACCTGAATGTGTGTGTGAAATAGCAGATGTTTGTAGATAATAAATTATAATTAATAAATTGATACAATTTATTTATATACAGTTACGGGTCCCGTTTTTGTTTGGAAATAAAGATCACGTGTATACTACATTTTAAGAGTGTATAATTTAACCATATTGGAATACAAAAAAAAGGTTTAAAAATCACTGTTTAGCTATATAAAAAGCATATTGGACATTCTCATAGCAAGCCCGAATCATATGTTTAAAGGCAACTAAAGCCACTGAAAACAACACTGAACCAGAAAGGCAGAACACCTTGATATAAAACCAGTAATCAGTGTTCTTACCTCTCATTTTGATACAGGAGCTGGGAAATTTACCTAAAATACATATGGTTTGTGCTTTCACTTCTCAGATTCTAGTATCAGACAGTTTGGTCAACGACCATTATGTTCTGCACTGCTCAAGTCCTTAGCTATGGCACAAACTGTTACAGTTGGTCACACCCAATAATAATCTCTAGCCAATCCTTTTACAGATAAAGCAAGGAAGCATGTGACTGAGTCAGGAGGTGTGGTCTTACACTGCACATACACACAGATACTTCATCCAGTCCTAACAGCTTTGATTTCACTTAAACAGAGTTTACTAAAGTGGGCATTTTATAGTTTTATTGATGTTTTAGGGGGGTTGTTTTCAGATTCTCGAGATGATAAAAAATTGGATTTAGTTCTCCTTTAAGTATGATTTTGCAGAATGCAGTATGTAAAAATCCCCTGTGTGGTCGCTCCAGAAAACCCCAACTATCTTTCACAGACTACTTAACATGTATGTATACTGAAAAAATACCTAATCATCTTAATCATCATCTATAGGATAAATACATGTAAGTAGTGTGTAGTGTGTGGTTGCTGCATGCTTTCATACAATATTGTTTTGCTCAGGCTCTGACCTGAACATTGTCTATTTTCCCATATACCACTGTCAAAAACTACTAGCACAGCACACCAATTGGCCATGCCAAAACCATCCAGCTACAGCAAATTGCTTACATAATGCTAAAACCTAAGATGTTTCAAGATGATATCTAATGGAATAGGGGGCAGATGAAAAAAAACGGTACAGTGATAGTTGGGAGATTATAGTTTCCACTAATGGGCATTTAAAAAAAAACAATTGTGGCATACCCTTTAACCTTAAAGAAATCTACTTTTTATAACCTGAAAGTGGGTACATGTAAAAAATACGTGGCAGTAAATATTCTGGCAAAATACCACACTGGCAGCATGTAATGATGGTAAATAATTGGTAGTAAGTAGTGCTGGTCTATACTACCGTCACAAATTTTTTTTGTAATAGCTATGGTGCTGGATACAGCTGTTTTAGTGTAATATATACATCATGAATTTACAAAATGTGGCCACCCCCAACAGATGCATCAGTGTGAGTGGAGCTGGGCAGAGAAACAAGAGGCCTGGGGCCATATTATAGGGCGCAATATCGCTTTTATAGCAAACCGCCCTCCCTTAACATGATAGTATAAACAAATACCGTAGTTAATCCGATAATTTACTATCATTACCACTGTAATACATACCTGTACCGTGCTTTATAAATATGGCCCCTTGTTCCAATCTAAATGCCTGCTAGTGCAACTGCGTTTACAATGAAGGTTTTACACCTGTGATCTATAAATCCACATTATCAGCAACAATAGTACTTGGAATGCTGTTTGCTAATGCATATTTATCATGTAAAGGATGGTACGGCTTTAAAAGCACTTTTGCAATTTATTGTTAGCACAGCTGAAAAACTGTTCATTTGACAAGTCTGAAGCCTGAGCAAGTGGGTTTGATTTACTGTTATAAAAAGTTTTTGTTTTTTTTTTACCAGAAACAGGGCATGTCTTTAGCTTAATCTATCTTTTGGAAATACAAACTATTCCATCAATAAAACAAAATGTATACAACACTGGCCAAGTATATATCAAGGATGGTAAGTGGTAAAAGACTGATAGGATTCCGTGTAACTGTTGAAATTAAGAACCGCTAGCATCGCTTCGAGTGGTATCATTTTTGACGGTCACATTTAGGAACATTATTTATAAATTTTGTCATTAAATTCCACATTTATAAACGTGGAATTTAATGACCGTGATCCTTTATCACGGTCAATAAAAATACCAATACTAGTGTGAAATGTTTTTCAAACAACAGTCTCGATATGTCATTACAGATAGGAGCTGGTAATTCTACCTGTTTGTTTTTAACAGCAGATGCTTGTACCAGGCACTGACAGCTCTTCTTCCTGACACTGCCTCATCTCCCAGACCGGCCCAAAATTGTCTAACATAGGTAAGCAAGTTAGAGAAGCAGGGGGGTCAGCGGAAGGGCTATCTGCGCAGCTGAGATACTTTTCCAGCTTACAGTGCAGCTTCTCTCCGATTGAAGTGACGTTTTTGATGTCAGGGTCTGCTGTTTTCTCACGTGTGCCTTTGTTTATATCGTTGGATGTTACGGTCGACTGGAGTCTATTGGTTCATTTGTTCTATGCATGCTTGATGTTTTTTGGAGTGTCCGGATTCTCTGTAGACTTGACCCTTCCATCGTGGACATGGTAGATGAGTTGGATCCGACGGTATCGGGGTTTTATCGTTACTGTGTGTTACCCAGCTTAACTCCCAGGGAATTATGCAATTGATCAATTGATTTTAATACAACACCCCCCCCCCCCCCCATAATGAACATATCCTTTAAGCTTAAAAATTGTCATGTGCAAAATGTCATTGTCATCTGCCTAAATTTCAAATATTATCTTTTATAGCCAGTTAAATACAAATGATATTTTTATTATATTTCAATGCATTCACATGAAATTTGCCTAAATAATGATGGACACTGTGCCTTCTGGTGTACTTTTACATGTATGTCCCTTGAGCTTGGTAAATAAAATGTCACACCTAGTTGTATGAATTGTCTTTTTTGTACTGAAAAAAATGCTGAAGTGAAAAAAATAAAAGTAAAATTTCTTCTTCATTCAGCATTTTTAAATTTTTTTGATGTTCCACCCATAGATTCCAACAGATTCTTTGCCTTTTCATCATACTTGTCCAGTCCTGTAAAGCAAACAAACAGAACATTCAAAGTTAATAAATAGTAAGGACAAATATGATCAATCTTTGGTTATTATTTAATTTACAGTAGAAAAAGAAATGGCATTTGTATCCCCCCCAAAAAAAAACTGCCATCATTAGAATTCAAGATAGAAGACTAATCTGAATGCTGCCGTTGTCCTGTTACCACTATTTTGTCTTTCCTGGTTCTTCCATTTAGCAACTGTCATTCATGAATGTGACAGTTGACATCAAAGACGATCACTAAATGATATTTTCCTAGCTGCCTCCTCTGAGCATGTTACAAGCTTGCAGAAACCTTTTAGGAGGCAGAGGGAAGAGGAGAAACATTTGCTGCATAACCAGTTAGTCCTACTCTGTCTGCTTTAAAACTATTGTGGTTTTGGGTTTGGAGGGTGACTAGTCTAATTAAAGTGCATGTTCTACCCTCAAATGTATGGTTTATATGTAAGTGGTGTATAGGTAAAAAAGACTGGTGTCATTTCAGTTTTTCAGAAATATTGTAAAGACTTGTTTTTAATTCTGTGCTCCCTGCTGTCTGGGCAGTGATTTGAGCATGATCTCCAAGCAGCTCAGTAAGATAATTCAAGTACTCCTGATTGGAAATTATTAAAAATGTGGTACAAACAAAAGAGGTTATAGCCTAGTCTGCAACATTTTTAATTAATACAAACAGCATAGATATCAATATATAAAAATCCTTTAATTCCAACAGGGATAGAAAACATAAAAACTTTAAAAATGACATACCATCTCCTATATAATCAATATTATTAGGGTCTCAGTCAAAAAGTCCACAAGTCACATAGTATATAGGTCACTAAGGGCCCTATTTATAAAAGCATCGTTATCGTAAAATAACGGACCGGGTATTTACTGATAACGACTGCATCATGTAGCAAAGTCAATAGCTGATATAAAGGTTTATTAATCCCAAATACAGATTAGGGTATAGCCTAAAAACTAGGGAAAAAGGAACAATTTCCTTAATGTGGAACTCTTACTTTATAGCGTTGGGGCTCAGGTGCTAAGCCCTGAGGCCTGTCGTATGGAAATCAACCAGCTTCTAGAGGATACTTTAGCGTTCACACAAAAAATATGGACTCATCGCTCCTTAATGGTGGTCCGGGCGCTACCAGCCCGAACCCT
This sequence comes from Hymenochirus boettgeri, assembly GCA_019447015.1. Taxonomy (NCBI): domain Eukaryota; kingdom Metazoa; phylum Chordata; class Amphibia; order Anura; family Pipidae; genus Hymenochirus; species Hymenochirus boettgeri. The sequence goes on from CM033472.1 coordinate 170,331,739, forward strand.
CGCTCCGGGTCCAAGTACAGGTAAGTATAGGAAAGGTTGTGGTGCACTTCTACAAAGTTGTCCGACAACAGCTCTGTTTGCTTAAAATCCAAACTTTATCCAAACGAAGTCACGAATGTGCCACTGACATGGGGTAGGACCCATGTGGTCCTTAATCAGCCTATGATTAAGGACAACATGGGTCCGAAACGTGTAAGGCGTATGGTTTAGCTGCAATGTCAGTGGCACATTCGTGACTTCGTTTTGGAATAAAGTTTGGATTTAAGCAAACGGAGCTGTTGTCGGAGGACTTTGGATAAGTGCACAATGACCTTCCTATACGTGCCTGCCCCTGCACTAAGCATCATGTTTCCTTTACTCACAGATACAGGTGGAGATACAGTGCTGGGAGAGGGTATGAGCAAACCTAAACACGGGTCCTCAAAGCATCAGGACGCGTTTGGCTCCGTGTAGCAAAACCAGAGCTTTCTCAACTGGTGAACTTGCTAGCCTGGCGTTCATCCTAATGATGGGAGTTTAGGTGCGCGCACAGCGTGTGACGTCGAGAGATTTCATGCGCAATATGTCTTGGACTCTCCAGCTAGCTATTGGCTTACATGGTACCCGGAATGCTTGCTAATTAACTCTATCACCCTGTTAGTCATCACAACAACGTTAGACATTGGTAAATATCTAGTATCTTCAAGACATTTGGCAAAAATCTTATAAAGTATAAAGTGTACACCAGAGCTTTACATGGTTACAGTAAAACAATTTAAAACCAGACTCCATGGCTACAATAAATCAGTGAATCAAAAACCCGACCCTATATATTTATCCATCCTGGTACCTTAATGTCAATTTAAAGTTATTTGTGTGACCGATCCAGTGGTTTCTTAATAGTGTACCTATATTTAAATGTGAATGTTGGAGGGTAGATCACTTGGCAGTTCATTTCACCCAAATTACCAAATATTGACCATGTCAGCCGATTGGAATGTATTAATGACTTGTGTATACCAGCCCTTAGATTTGTAAACCTGTAGTTTAGAAGGTCTTTGGGAAAATTTAATACAGCTTGTGTAAGCTACAGCAGTATTCACTTAAACAAAATGTTTAAAGGGGAACTGTGGTCTCCAAACAAGTTGGGTTTAAATGAAAGGCCAGTTTCTACTTTAAAATGAGCCATCAACCACCTCTCTACGTGCTCCACAGCCCAAGACATAAAGAAATTACTGACCAGAAAGTTAATGGGTGGGAGGCTGACATGTAACATTCCTAAAGGTGGGCCATACATATGAACGATAATGGGTAAATCCCGTCGTTCCCATTATCGTTCAAATGTATGGGCTTTCCCGACCGACCGTAGTGCCAATGAACGACCGAGTTGCCACTATGGTCGGTCGGGGAAAGACGGAAAATTTCCGTCGGTTGTTATCGGCTCCCTTTACTTTAGCTAAGGAGTCGATACGATTGTTTACGTGTATTGACATACGACAGACTGATCCCCATACCGCGCATGGGGATGGTCGTTTACATGTGTGGCCAGTTCCCGATGCAATGTGCTGACATATACCAATGTGATCTGTCGGCACATTGCGATGGCAATAGCATGTCTATGGCCACCTTAAGGCTGCTCCTCCACCTTGCTGCCGGCAAGCACAGCCTCAGATTTCAGTGACAGGACAGGAAGTTTCTCTTCTCCCTGCTGTGTGAAGATACCCACAGAGTAGGAAGGGAATCTACAGCCCTACTCTCCCACTATGTGAAACCAGTTCTCACAGTTTTCTGTAGGTGGGTCTGAGTGTCCCACAGCAAAACGTGAGTGATCAAGGCCACGGCACCTGTGAAGGGACGGGGCCACATGGGGCTGGGGCGAAGGGAGGGCCAAGGGGGGGCCATATGGTCCATGAGTGGGAGGGACCAGGGGGGCTTGCAAGAGGAGGGGGGCTGGCTGCAAGGGTAGGAGACACAGGGCAGATTGACTGTGATCCACTGACATGGTTTCAGAGCAGGAAGATGCAGGGACCTGGAGATGCTGCTGCCATATCACACACAAAAATTTAAATATCTTCAAAACTATGCAAAATAAACAATGAAAATAAACTGCAAAAATACTCAGGAGAGCAATTCCTAACAATTTACCTAAGTCATTTTTGGACCACAGTTCCCCTTTAATTGCTAAGCATATCTAATGCTTTCCAACAACACTACACAAAACCACTTTAAAGGTATATATTTATAGAAACAAAATGGTGCAGAGCTGCAGGAGTAGGACAATGAAGGGAGTCTTACCTAACACAGCTCGTGTTGTAATGCAATTTTCAAAAGAGTACCTGAAACCTTTAAAAAGCTAAATTTAAATCCAAATTTTGTAATGTCCCAGTCCGGGAGCACTTGGTTTGCTACAAGTACTACTGCTTGAAGATATCCTCAAAAATGCCCTATTCATTTGCTTGCAAGGAGCACCGTAGAAATATAAAATGTTGCAAAAAAGAAGTCTAGAATATTTATGTAAATACAGAAATTATGCCATTGCCTTTTTTTTATTAAATTGGCAAAACTATTAGTGTGAATTACAACCTAAAACTAGACACTGATCTATTGATATTTCTTCTATATTTCCAAAAATATTGTTTATAGAGCAGTGTAATTACCAAAATTAAAGCACAAAACTTTTCCTGCAAGTTAATTTCCAGTGAACGGAGAGTCCCTGTTTCTGCTCCTTCAGCTGCAAATCCAGCCTGATCGATAATATAGAAAGAGGGATAAAAAAGATAGAAGGGAGGATTTAGGCCTACACATCTATCAGTGAGGACAGATAGTCAGCATTAAGGCTGAGGCCCCACTACATGCACTAGAATCGCGCATGCAGCGCATAAAAAATGGTGATCACATGTTACCAAGACTGAAACGGATGAGCAACGTAAATTTCAGGACTTTTTGTGTTACCGTGTTTTCATGTTATTTAAATCATATGCACAATCGTTAGCAAACCCGCATGTGCAAACGCATTGGTGGGGCCTAGACCTATGGGATCAAAAGGTAAAAAGAGAAAAAAAAAAAAAGAGATCCCCCTGATAAGGATGCAGGATCATTATTTATAGGTGGGATCTCTTTCTTTCTCTCTCTTTTATTTGTTAAAATAGAAAAGGAATGCATCTATGTGTCAAAAAATAGAGAAGATTAATAAATACATAAACATTTTAAAACATCAAGTACGGATACGGGATATTGAAAGAATTTTATCTTGAAAAAAAAAAACCTTTTCTTTTTTATGTTTGACCTGCACAGCTATTGGGTCATTTGTTTTGTAATTTGTGTTGATGGCTTATTTTACGACAACTTGTATACCAATTATAAAAAAATTTAAATTAAACATTTCCTTACCAATTACTCTTGTCTGAGAACACAATGATCTTTATTTTAAAATGATTGAGAAACTAATATATTGTCATTGATTTACCTGTGGTTGAAAGTTTACAGGCTCTAGACCTCGACATTCAAATTCCACAATGCTCTTAAAGGTGTCACTATCTTCTGCCTATATGAAATCCAGAAAACACAAACTTACAAAAAGTGCTAAGAAATTACTACTAGCCTAAACAAATTTCTCCACGCAAACTACATTGTATGTCTGCAGTGAGGTACCTAAAATATCTGGAAGACAAAGGATTGTACAGTCCATTAATATAAACCACATTTAGAGCAGAAAATCATACCCCTTGTCTAAATTTATGGCTTTTGTATAATAATAGTAAACATTGCATACGTGTATGTCATGAATTTGAACTCAATTTTAGATGATTCTCAATTTAGAGTGATCAAGTCAATCAAGGTCTATGCAGAATAAATAGGCCTTTTAAAAAGCCATGATTAATATTTTCTATTGCATCCAACGGACTGCAAATGACATATAATGGGAAAAAAATTGTTGGGAAGAATATTCAGCAATTGACTTTCCGATTTATGGCAATCCAATTGAATGATTAGACTAACTTAGAAAAGAAGAGAAAACAAGTTCTGAAACAGGAATAATTCACACAGACAGGACTGTTCACACAGATGCGCAGGCATTTGCATGTTTGTTCGCCATGCTAATATTCCCACAGTAATTGGTTAAGGGCAACTGTGTGTCTCCGAACAAGTTTGGGTTATATAAAAGCCTGCAGTCTCTTTTAAAATGAGCCCTGAATCACAATCTAGCTGCAGCCTGTGAAAAATGATAGTGTGATGTTCAAATTTCCTGCTTCCAGCATGTTGAGTGGTATCCCCTGATCTCTGCACCAGTCTCTGCCCCAGGGGAAGAACATGCTCAGTTAAGACTGGGGAGAACAGGAAATAACTCAAAAGAAATAAAAACAAAAATTGACATTTGAGGAGCCTATAATGCTGGCAGAGGCTGGTCACATGGCTGAAAATGGAGTGATATGCTGAGCCTTCTCACAGATATGATTTAGAGTTCATTTTGAAAATTATATGGACAGTTTTTTTATAACTTTAACTGGTTTGGAAAAATCTGAGACCACAGTACAAGGTGATAGATCTGGAAACCTCATCTCCCCAGCACTTAAAGAGGTTGAATTTTTGTAAAAGCTGAAGCTTATTTAAAAAATAAGCTTTATTATGGGTGGGGTCAAAATGCTGAACTAAATGTGGCTATTAATGATAGTATTAGTTATAAAGACTCTAATAAATCTAAATAGAGCCAACTGATTTTTGCTCTGGTTCAAAAAAACTAAAAACACATTTGTAAATATTTAAATTTCTGTCCTGGCACAATACCAGGCAATCAAGCTTTACCACTAAACACATCTGCCATGCTGTTAGATTTACTGTGCTTTGGAATGATATTTCATTTTTATTTTCCAAGAAAAAAAACCCGACACTGTACAGTGGGGATGTAAGTACTGAGCACATCAATGATTTTCTCAGCAAATATATTTCTAATGGGGGTAATGAAATTTACACCAGATGCTGGTAACACCACAAGTAATCCATACTTTTTTGATGTGTTTAACAGTACAAGACGCTTCCTCCCTCTAGGCTTGCATCTCCAGTGGCAATTGGTCTAGAGGTTTTAAACTCTTCTCAAAGTGTACAAACAGTTAGGCATAAACAAAGTATACAATTGCCTCCCAATAGATTGTTCAGTAAACAGGATCCAGATCAATAAAACTTTATTTAATTGTTCACATTAAAAGCAACTAATAGGGAAGGAATGCTGGCTTTCTGACGCGTTTTATATGCGCACCAGGAGACTTCATAAGAGAATAGCCCTGCATTTCCATGGTAGTTATAATACAGGGAAAGGAAACATATAGCTCCTTTACCTCCATTTATTCAATCAATGCATTAAAGGAATAGTTAACGTTTCAGTGAACCCTTTAAATATGATTTAGGATGGCCACCATTGGGAATAAAAAGCTGTCTACATATTCGATAACGGCTCATTCGAGAGATTATGCCCATATAATGGTGCGACCTTGAGGTGATACGAGGCTCTTGTGAATCTTGGGAAGACATTAAAAATTGGAAGAGGTCACATATAAGGCCATATTTCTATATTTTGCAATCATACATACCATGTGGCCTTAAATTTACGATTTAGGATAGCAATTGTAGATTAACTCCTGCAATTATAAATTTATGACCACAGAGAGTAAATCTACAATTGCAGTGGTAAATCAGACTCAGTAGCATAGTACTCCCTGTCCATAGCTACAATGGACCCCCTTTATGGGACTATTTTATCACTATATCATTATTGGTTGATAGGGACTTTAGTGCAGAACTTAAGCTTTACACACAACATGATGCACGATAAACAACACCATGGCAGACTGATAAACGACACCTGAGCGAACGCATACACACATGCAGTTATCGCACAAATCATACATTCGTTGTGGGGTGTACACAAGCTTGGGCATTGTCCATCATGTTTGACGTCTGTACGAGGTTTCAGTCCAGGAGAAAGATTATGATGTATTTTGTTCTTCTTGCCCATTTTTGATGTAGTAATAAACTGTAATTTACTACCAGTTTTTAAATTTTTTTTAAAACACTCCTCTTGATAGGAAAAAATGTAGATGGACACTTAAAATCAATCAGTGTGTCCTATTTTCATAATGGTCTGGTAGCAATTAAGCTGTTAGTGCTCAACAATAAGTCATTGAGCAAGTACTCATGTGCGGATGAGTCATCAGGTACTGTAGGTCTAACCCTTCAAGTAATGGTCATTGAATCCAATGAGAATGTCTGTTCTCTATCAACCTGATCCGCAGATTAAGGCCTAATTTAAGAACCTCAATCTCAAAGGTTGATTTTTGATAGATTAATTACTGTACATTACCAATCTTTAAATTTGAAAATAAGTCAGAATGCAGTACTTCCGTGACCCCTGGATGTATAATTTTAAATGTACATAGTTCTTTATCATCCTTGATGTCGTTCTCTCCTTTTCCTTGGAGATTTAATTATGCCTTTCCTTTATGAGGGATAGATGTTAACTAGTCTGGTATTGCCAGTATAAACATCTCCAGAGGAATTGTTTAAGTAGTGCCAAGATGTGGGAGAAACTAACTTCACAAGTACATCTTAATATAGATTTTGTGAGCGTTTTCGATTCAAGTGTATTATGTGAATATCATGTCTTTTCCACTCAAAGACTTGACCTTGTTAGTAATCATTTTTATCACGTAGAAAACTTCTCTGTTTCTGTTGAGTAATTATATCTTCTGGTTTAATTAACTGTTCTTCTATAGTCTTGTCTCTGGACAAAAATAATTGACTTGATTTATCCCTTTTATATTCAGTATTTAATATTTCAATCTCATTTTAGTTGTTTATGTGGTCAGTATAGTATTCTACTAATAATTGCATGAGCTTAAGTGATAAGTCCCATTAAGTCTCCATTAAGTGATAAGTCTCCATTAAGTGAGAACTCTCCATTTGTCCATGAATTCTGAATGCATGTTTCACAGGTAAGAATTTTGCATAGTCATAAACCCCTCAGGACTCTAGAAATGCTCACCAAGATAGTTGGTCGCGTATTTCGTTACACCATGATATGGCATACTGTTTGATTTAGAAAACTTCAGAATGATATTTAGTGAGGTTATTTACTTGCCAATTGGGTCAAGGTACAATTTTAACTTTGAATCATATTTTCATTTCCCTTTTTCACAAAATCTCCTAAAAGCATGGAGTTTTATGAGAAACGTGTCTGGAAATCTGGTTTATGTATGAAAAAAAAGCAGTTACGTAGTTGTAGGTGGGGGGATTTCCTTTTAAAAGTGGAGGCTGCACTTGTAGTTAGTTGGTAGCCAGTGTGTAAAACGACGCATATGGCATATATTTTATTCAGGACACATAGGAGATAAAAATTCAGTGGGTTTTACTTAAGGGTCATGGGTTTAGGTAAGATTTCTAACTTTGAAACATCTCTTCATTTTTTTAAAAAAAAATTCTCCTAAAGCATGGAATTTTATGGAGAACTGCGTCCGGACATTCTGCATGTATGTATAAATGATTGATAGCTGAAGTGTGGATTTCAAAAATATATGGTTTTTGGGGGGTATTTCCAAGTTTGGTTTCAAACCTTTTGCTAAATTTTATCTGTGAGATTCACCTTTGATTTGTCTCTAATTTTTTATTTAAGGAAAAAAAAAAGAAATATGAGAAAAATAACGTAGGTGGGTACACACGGATGAATACTTTGTTCCAACCAATCATTTGCCACTAGTGAGCAGTCAGCTGGGACGAATCACTGTCAGTCACGGTGAAAGTAGCTACGACCGATTGTGTGGCCCATAGGAGCCCGCGCAATCACCCATGATTTATCGGCATGTCTGATTGCCCGTTTGTCCAATCTAGGCGAACAAGCTACAGACATTGGTCGTCAGTGACACACAAAACTGACTCCGATTTTTTGACCCGACAAATAAAAATGGGGGGAAAAAACGTTATTGTAATATAGATATAAGCTTATTCTAGTGAATTTATCAATTGTCAAGCACAGTCCGTCAAACCAATCAAACATGCAATGCAAGGTACTCACTGTCAATGTCTAACCTTTGTAAACACTGCATTGCAGTAAAAATCAGTGCATGCTGCGGGGTGATCCAAACTGCTGTAGCTAATCCAAGCCAAAACAGCACTCTTAGGATGCCTTAGTAATCCACACAAATCAAAGCAATTAAGTCCATAAATTAAGTTACATGCAGTATAGTGAAAAGATACAGAGAATTGTTTGGAACACATGAAGAAAAACAAAGTAAAAAGCATGGAAAGCCAAGAAACCATCTGAAATATTTAAAAGCAATCCTGCCCACTCATTATCAAGGTATCACACAAGAAGCATCTCTTGATGGGTAAGAGAAACAGCTCTCTAAAGATCCGTACATATTTATGTTGCAAAACATACTGATGGCATTGGTTACGGGGTATTTCTAAACTTCTGAATGTTCCAGTGAGCACGGTCAGGGACATAAGTGGAAAAAACATTATTTTACATAAATGACCACGAACATTACCAAAAAAAAGGATTCTCCACCAAAGTATGAAATCCTCTATATACTTAAACATAAGTCAAACCGAGTTATAGGTACTTATTTTTACCTTTTACAATCAAGTAAAACTGATTGACTGAGTATAATCGAGGGTAGAAAGTAGACCACTACTGACTTCTAATTCAGTATTGTTTTTAGGCTTTAGTTGCCCTTTAAATTGACCCTAACTATTGGTGCCAATATAATAAGCCAAATCCACTAACCACCAATTTCTTGGCACCTTAACATGCTTTTGTGCTTGGAGTTTTAGTTTACAAATATCTGGAGTGGCAAGGTTCAACAAACTGCCCACCTCTAAACCCCCCATAGAAGAAGAGGCACTTTGTCTTACGCTCCACTGACAGGAGAGTCAGTCCTTCTTTTTTTCAGTTTTCCAGTCCTCCATTATGGTATGTCCGGGTTGAGAGGACACTTATGTTCTGATGTTCCCGCAACTTCGTGGTGCTCACAAATACATGCACACTCGTGCTCCTGACTGCTGGTTTGCCCAAAGGAAAAAAAGTACTGCCTGTGACCCGAGTATAAACGAGGTTAGCTTTTTAGGCCAATTCTAAAACTTAAACACCTCAGCTTATATTCGAGTATATACAGTATTTTATTCTATTCCCTATTTGATTCCACTTCACTGCACATAATTTATGAACTTACTTTTGATTTCTTTGTATATGTGGATTACCTAGATTGTACTGATATTTGTGTAAATTTCATATTAATAGCCACATCATAAATGATTTAATGAAAGAAAAATTGACATGTTCAATACCATATTTAGCGTGATTGATATGGTGGGCAATAGGCCAATGTTATTTAAGCATTGTCGTTACTGTTGGAGCACACAATCACTTACCTATGGATTTCCGAGAACACAACTTGCACCGCTGAACCATGCTGGCACTACCTCTGCCACCTTAGGGGGACACTGTCCTACAGACACAAGGACATTCAATCATTTGAGTATTTTGCTTTTAGTCTGCTAAAGGATGCGTACACCCTATTTTTCACTCACCATATGCCTTTCTCTAACTTCAAAGTTTTAATTTCCCTTTTTACTTTCCCTGTCATTTATAAATAGTAGATTTTATCACTTTTCCAGTCCTGCTTCCTAATATAGTAAGTCTCACCTCAGTGGATTTCAATGAGATCTATTCTAGTCAGTCAGTGTGTCAGTACTTAATTGAGTAATTAACAAAAATGTGAAGCTGGATTAATCTGCTCTGAAGGTTTCATTAACCTTCTGATATGGTTAAGGTTAAATTTACTTTCAGATAGGTACACTACTGAGACATGCATTGCACAGAGCTGTGCTAAGATCAGGTTTACTTCCTCCCTCTGAAGCTCTATTCTATGTTGCTTGTGAAGGTTCATTCATCCAGGCCATGGTATATCTGTTGTTTCAATTAGATCAACTGGACTTGAAGTTTAGTTCTTGAAGACGTTTCGCTAGTCATCCGACTGGCAATTCTGAATGAGAAAGCCAGTCGGATGACTAGCGAATGTCTTCAAGAACTAAACTTCAAGTCCAGTTGATCTAATTGAATACAACAGATATCTATTCTATGTTGTTCTACAGTATAAGTATATATAATGTAGATGGAATGCAGTATTGAGAGACTGTGGCAGATTTAAAGCATTTTTTAGGAGATGTAGGCAGATTGAACACAATCATAAGCATGCCCATTGCATCATCAGCTGCACCCCATAACTTCTAAATCTTTTTAAGCTAGCCAAAAATTTTTTTCTCCAAGGTGTCCATATGTAATAGACAGAAAATGGTTGCAGGTCTAAATAGCTTTGGAAAAGGTTGATTTTTGGGTGTGGGGCACAGCTGATAACACATACCTGTCACAGAGACAGAGCAGTTTGGAAAGTGTGAATTTACAAGCATATAACTTAAGATAGGGAAGCTGAGGGCATGATGCTAAGCTTGTTTGAGAGCTCTTTTCAATAAATGGCACTAATATGGAGACCACTGATACCCTTTAAAATGCTAACACCAATATACATTTCTTAACTATAAGAATGGATGATGTATGCAAAACTGTGGCCTGGAATGTTTGATAATTTTATAAGTCATGAAACTATTACTCATTACTATTGTGAAACTTATCATGGTGAGGTTAGACAGGAAGAATGATGTGGAATAACTGAAAAATCATGGGAAATAGTTTGAAATAAGACAGAAGGACTAAAGCATGCCCATACACAGGGTCGATTTTTCAAGATGAAATCTGTTTAAGATCTATGCAAGAAGAGAATTTTGACATATTCTTTCAATCAAATTTTCAATCAGGACATATCTATCAAAAATGTGATAACAAAAAATTTAGCAATGTATGGCCTGCTTAACCTGTTATGCAGCAAAATGTTCTTCTTTCTCATCCCTCTGCCCCTCAAAAGATTTCATCTTCCTTTCCAAGCTCTCTGAACTTGCTAAGAGGATGCACATGCTACAGTAGGCAGCTAGGGGAATAGCATTAGTCATTGGTGTAATGTCAATTTTTATATCCTTAACTGATTGGACAGTTTGGGGGTGGTTTACCTATATAGATTTTTCATTTGAGAGGTGGACTTGACCAATAAATTTTATATATTTTAAGTATGTTTTTAAAAGACATTTCCAGAGTTAATAAAGGAATTTAAAACAGAGTGATATAGGCTATTTCTCTTTTGTTTATATTGACTTGTTAATTAGATGTGACAGTTGGTATGTATGAAATGCATTGTGGAAAATTCCCTCTCCCATTCTGCAGAATGCAAAGCAAGCTTTAAAGGGTAACTGTGGTCTTGAATTCTTCCACACTAATAAGAATAATATAAAAGGCCTTCCATCGTACCTTCAAAATAAAACCAAATTACATCTCTAGATAAAATTTATGAGAAGTTATAGCTGCAAAGGTTCAGCAATATAACTTCCTGCTTGAACACTTCCTGTTTTCAGCCATGTAACCAGCTTGTACTCATGAGAAGCCTCTACCTGCATTAATAGGCTCCCTTTCTCAACTGTCAATGTTTCCCCAGGTACTTCCTCATTTCCCCAGCATAAGTCTTAACTGAGCATGCTTCTCCCCCGGGTGGATGGGCGGGGCAGAGGTCAGGTGATGTCACTCAACCTACTGGAAGTAGGAAGTTTAAACAATTACTTAATTCTCACAGGCTCCAGTCAGAGATGTGATTGTCAGCTCAATTTAAATGAATTACTGCAGGCTTTCATTGAACCCTAACTTGTTTTGACACCACAGTTGCCCTTTAATACTTTACCTTCACGCACTCGCCTCGCTCCACTTTCTGGATCAGTCCCGTGGTCTGACCATACGAAGACTCACTGTGCAAGAAGCACTCCTTCCTATAGGTGGTCTGGCCCCGGGCTGAACAGGGGGTAGATCAGCCACATGAAGATAAACATTAAAGCTTAGTTTTCATCTACAGGCTAAACCCAGGGGTCCTTTCATTGGGAGGGAGGGGTGGGGGAAAGATATAATTGTCCTTTAATGCTGGGGAAAACAGGAAGTACCTGAACATAAATATATATATAAATAATATGGAATTATATGGAGCACTCCTGGGTCTTTCCAACAAATAAATTTATTTCAATGTGCAAAACATGAGCAATGTTTCGGTCTTTTATCTGAGACCTTTTTCAAGCTCTTGATAAAGGTCTCAGATAAAAGGCTGAAACTTTGCTCACGTTTTGCAAATTGAAATAAATTTGTTTGTTGGAAAGACCCAGGAGTGCTTCATATACTTCCATATTATTTATTTTATTGATCGTCTGGACAGCACCCAGGCAGTTGTTAACCAAAAGTGAGTGCCTGCACTAAATTTGAATAATATAAGAGGGCCTATTAATGCAGGCATACATGACTAAAATCTGGTTGCATGGCTGAAAGTAATATTGCTGAACCTTTCCAGCAATAACTTCTCCCAAGTTTTACATAGAGATCCAATTTAGTGTTCATTTTAAAGGTATGATGGAAGGCTTTTTCTATAACCCTAACTTGTTTACAAAATTGGAGACCACAGTTACCCTTTAATGAACTTTATTGATAGCTTCTGTATGTCCACTTGATCCCGTGCCCACTGTATAACTGAAGTACTGTAATCATGTGCTTACCCCATACTCACCCACATATTCAATGCCTCCCTCATCTGGAATTGTTAAACCCATACTAAGAAAAGCCCTTGCTAGACTTTAACTACCGCCTGGTTTCTTGCTCTTAACGACAGTCTCTATCACTAACTACCTTCATGTTATAACTTTTGGATACTTTGCAATCTGGATCCAATCCTGCACATTCCACTGAGATGGCTCTGTGTAAGGCTGTGAATGATCTTCAGGTTACAAATGCCAATGGTCACTTTTTATTCTTATCCTTCTTGACCTATTCTCTGCTTTCGAGCCAGTTGATCATTCACTCTTAATGAGATACTTACTCCTTGGGAATTCGAAATGAATTGGAATCCTTGTTTCTATCCTATCTCTTAACCAAACTTACTCTGTATCATATGCTAATAACATATCTTCTCTGGTTCCAATAGTGGTCCGTTATTGTTCTCCCTCTACACTATTTCCTTGGGAGATGTCATTAGCTCTTTTGGCTTCAAGTACAATTTATTTGAAGATGATACACAAATCTACTGTCTACCCCTTTGCTAACTCCTGACATCCAATCACGGCTGCTGACATCTTTTCCTGGATGTCACAATGCTGCCTCAATTGAATCTTTCTAAAATTAAACTAATCATTTTCCCACCTAAACCTGGTTTCTGTCCCATCTTTTTATTTTTTTTTATATTTCTGTTGACAATACCCACATTTTCCCAATCCAACCGGCACACTGCCTGGGGTAGTTATTGACTCCTCTTTCTTCTTTCTAACCACATTTACTATTTTGCAAAAACCTGACTTTTTTCTTCGCAATATAGTGAAAATCTGCAGGTTCCTTTCTTTCCCAACTACCGCTATGCTCAGCATGCTCTCATCTTATTGCATGCAGACTACTATTTTACCCTACTACTTGCTGGTCTTCTTGCTTTCCATTTCTCTCCCCTTCAGACCATACTAAACTCTGCTACACATATTGTTTTGCTCTCCAATAAGAAGGATCCCAAATCTCCTCTGTACCAGAAACAACCTGGCTCCCCATTAAACTGTGCATTGTATACAAAATACTCTCCTAATATTTAAAACCTGTTCGCTCTGCTACACCGCTTTATATTTCCTCTCTATGTTCCTGCCCATACCCATCAATTATCACAGAACCATTTCCTGTATAGACCCCCACTCATACTGCTTCCTCTCACCTTATTACATTGTTTTTAAAATTCTTAGTTATTTTATGCATACCTAGTTATTCTAGATATCCTCTTTCATTTTGAAAAACTAGTTTAATTTATACCACTGCTATTCCTGTTGTTGACATAGTGAGCTGATATTTCAGTTCTGTAACGGTCCTTCTTCCCAGAATGTACACTACCTTGGAATGTTCGTAACAGTAATTCTACTGATTGGCTGTTGGATGGGTAAACATGTTCAGATCTCTATGAGCAACTGAATCAACCAAGGCACTAGATCAAGGGCAAGACGCTAACGGCATCTATTAGGGGTCTGCAAACAGGAAGTCTTTATTTCGGAAGCATTTATTATACACAGACAAAATGCTGAATTTTTTTGATATTGTTCTTTAAACCTGCTAATTGAGGTTACTTGACGTAGAGACAGGTGAATAGAATTCCAGAGGATCGGAACTACAAAAGAGGGCGGTTTAAAGGGGAAATGCAGTGCAAATACACATACTTTTAAGAAAAAAGAGCAGTATTTTTCCATCCTAATGACCTTAACCTGCCCATTCAGCATTTTGTCTGTGTATAAATAAATGCTTCCGAAATAAAGACTTCCTGTTTGCAGGACCCCTAATAGATGCCGTTAGCGTCTTGCCCTTGATCTAGTGCCTTGGTTGATTCAGTTGCTCAGTAGAGATCTGAACATGTTTACCCATCCAACAGCCAATCAGTAGAAATTACTGTTACGAACATTCCAAGGTAGTGTACATTCTGGGAAGAAGGACCGTTACAGAACCTGAAATATCAGCTCACTAATGTCAACAACAGGGAATAGCAAGTGGTATAAATTAAACTAGTTTTTCAAAATGAAAGAGGATATCTAGAATAACTAGGTATGCATAAAATAAACTAAGAATTTTAAAAACAATGTAATAAGGTGAGAGGAAGCAGTATGAGTGGGGGTCTATACAGGAAATGGTTCTGTGATAATTGATGGGTATGGGCAGGAACATAGAGAGGAAATATAAAGCGGTGTAGCAGAGCGAACAGATTTAAATATTAGGAGAAGTATTTTGTATACAATGCACAGTTTAATGGGGAGCCAGGTTGTTTTCTGGTACAGAGGAGATTTGGGATCCTTCTTATTGGAGAGCAAAACAATACGTGTAGCAGAGTTTAGTATGGTCTGAAGGGGAGAGAAATGGAAAGCAAGAAGACCAGCAAGTAGTAGGGTAAAATAGTAGTCTGCATGCAATAAGATGAGAGCATGCATGAGCATAGCGGTAGTTGGGAAAGAAAGGAACCTGCAGATTTTCACTATATTGCGAAGAAAAAAGTCAGGTTTTTGCAAAATAGTAAATGTGGTTAGAAAAGGAGAAAGAGGAGTCAATAACTACCCCAAGGCAGTGTGCCGGTTGCATTGGGAAAATGTGGGTATTGTCAACAGAAATATAAAAAAAAATAAAAAAGATGGGACAGAACCAGGTTTAGGTGGGAAAATGATTAGTTTAATTTTAGAAAGATTCAATTTGAGGCAGCATTGTGACATCCAGGAAAAGATGTCAAGCCACGTGATTGGATGTCAGGAGTTAGCAAAGGGGTAGACAAGTAGATTTGTGTATCATCTTCAAATAAATTGTACTTGAAGCCAAAAGAGCTAATGACATCTCCCAAGGAAATAGTGTAGAGGGAGAACAATAACGGACCACTATTGGAACCAGAGAAGATATGTTATTAGCATATGATACAGAGTAAGTTTGGTTAGAGAGATAGGATAGAAACAAGGATTCCAATTCATTTCGAATTCCCAAGGAGTAAAGTATCTGCATTAAGAGTGAATGATCAACTGGCTCGAAAGCAGAGAATAGGTCAAGAAGGATAAGAATAAAAAAGTGACCATTGGCATTTGTAACCTGAAGATCATTCACAGCCTTACACAGAGCCATCTCAGTGGAATGTGCAGGATTGGATCCAGATTGCAAAGTATCCAAAAGGTTATAAGCATGAAGGTAGTTAGTGATACGGGAGATGACTAATCGTTCTAGCAGTTTAGAGACTGTCGTTAAGCAAGAAACCAGGCGGTAGTTAAAGTCTAGCAAGGGCTTTTCTTAGTATGGGTTTAACAATTCCAGATGTAAGGGAGGCATTGAATATGTGGGTGAGTATGGGGTAAGCACATGATTACAGTACTTCAGTTATACAGTGGGCACGGGATCAAGTGGACATGACAGAAGCTATCAATAAAGTTCATTAAAGGGTAACTGTGGTCTCCAATATTTGTAAACAAGTTAGGGTTATAGAAAAAGCCTTCCATCATACCTTTAAAATGAACACTAAATTGGATCTCTATGTAAAACTTGGGAGAAGTTATTGCTGGAAAGGTTCAGCAATATTACTTTCAGCCATGCAACCAGATTTTAGTCATGTATGCCTGCATTAATAGGCCCTCTTATATATATATTCAAATTTAGTGCAGGCACTCACTTTTGGTTAACAACTGCCTGGGTGCTGTCCAGACGATCAATAAAATAAATAATATGGAAGTATATGAAGCACTCCTGGGTCTTTCCAACAAACAAATTTATTTCAATTTGCAAAACGTGAGCAAAGTTTCAGCCTTTTATCTGAGACCTTTATCAAGAGCTTGAAAAAGGTCTCAGATAAAAGACCGAAACATTGCTCATGTTTTGCACATTGAAATAAATTTATTTGTTGGAAAGACCCAGGAGTGCTCCATATAATTCCATATTATTTATATATATATTTATGTTCAGGTACTTCCTGTTTTCCCCAGCATTAAAGGACAATTATATCTTTCCCACCCCCTCCCTCCCAATGAAAGGACCCCTGGGGTTAGCCTGTAGAATGAAAACTAAGCTTTAATGTTTATCTTCATGTGGCTGATCTACCCCCTGTTCAGCCCGGGGCCAGACCACCTATAGGAAGGAGTGCTTCTTGCACAGTGAGTCTTCGTATTGGTCAGACCACGGGACTGATCCAGAAAGTGGAGCGAGGCGAGTGCGTGAAGGTAAAGTATTAAAGGGCAACTGTGGTGTCAAACAAGTTAGGGTTCAATGAAAGCCTGCAGTAATTCATTTAAAATGAGCTGACAATCACATCTCTGACTGGAGCCTGTGAGAAATTAAGTAATTGTTTAAACTTCCTACTTCCAGTAGGTTGAGTGACATCACCTGACCTCTGCCCCGCCCATCCACCCCGGGGGAGAAGCATGCTCAGTTAAGACTTAATGCTGGGGAAATGAGGAAGTACCTGGGGAAAAACATTGACAGTTGAGAAAGGGAGCCTATTAATGCAGGTAGAGGCTTCTCACATGAGTACAAGCTGGTTACATGGCTGAAAACAGGAAGTGTTCAAGCAGGAAGTTATATTGCTGAACCTTTGCAGCTATAACTTCTCATAAATTTTATCTAGAGATGTAATTTAGGTTTTATTTTGAAGGTACGATGGAAGGCCTTTTATATTATTCTTATTAGTTTGGAAGAATTCAAGACCACAGTTACCCTTTAAAGCTTGCTTTGCATTCTGCAGAATGGGAGAGGGAATTTTCCACAATGCATTTCATACATACCAACTGTCACATCTAATTAACTAAGTCAATATAAACAAAAGAGAAATAGACCTATATCACTCTGTTTTAAAATTCCTTTATTAACTCTGTAAATGTCTTTTTAAAACATACTTAAAATATATAAAATTATATTGGTCAAGTCCACCTCTCAAATGAAAAAATCTATATAGGTAAACCACCCCCAAAACTGTCCTATCAGTTAAGGATATAAAAATTGACATTACAGCCAATGACTAAATGCTATTCCCCTAGCTGCCTACTGTAAGCATGTGCATCCTCTTAGCAAGTTCAGAGAGCTTGGAAAGGAAGATGAAATCTTTTGAGGGGCAGAGGGATGAGAAAGAAGAACATTTTGCTGCATAACAGGTTAAGCAGGCCATACATTGCTAAATTTTTTGTTATCACATTTTTGATAGATATGTCCTGATTGAAAATTTGATTGAAAGAATATGTCAAAATTCTGCTTCTTGCATAGATCTTAAACAGATTTCATCTTGAAAAATCGACCCTGTGTATGGGCATGCTTTAGTCCTTCTGTCTTATTTCAAACTATTTCCCATGATTTTTCAGTTATTCCACATCATTCTTCCTGTCTAACCTCCATGATAAGTTTCACAATAGTAATGAGTAATAGGTTCATGATTTATAAAATTATCAAACATTCCAGGCCACAGTTTTGCATACATCATCCATTCTTATAGTTAAGAAATGTATATTGGTGTTAGCATTTTAAAGGGTATCAGTGGTCTCCATATTAGTGCCATTTATTGAAAAGAGCTCTCAAACAAGCTTAGCATCATGCCTCTAGCTTCCCTATCTTAAGTTATATGCTTGTAAATTCACACTTTCCAAACTGCTCTGTCTCTGTGACAGGTATGTGTTATCAGCTGTGCCCCACACCCAAAAATCAACCTTTTCCAAAGCTAGTTAGACCTGCAACCATTTTCTGTCTATTACATATGGACACCTTGGGGAGAAAAAAAAGTTTTGGCTTGCTTTAAAAATGATTTAGAAGTTATGGGGTGCAGCTGATGATGCAATGGGCATGCTTTATGATTGTGTTCAATCTGCCTACATCTCCTAAAAAATGCTTTAAATCTGCCACAGTCTCTCACATACTGCATTCCATCTACATTATATATACTTATACTGTAGAAACAACATAGAATAGATATCTGTTGTATTCAATTAGATCAACTGGACTTGAAGTTTAGTTCTTGAAGACGTTTCGCTAGTCATCCGACTGCTTTCTCAATTCAGAATTAGGCCAGTCGGATGACTAGCGAAACCTAAACTTCAAGTCCAGTTGATCTAATTGAATACAACAGATATACCATGGCCTGGATGAATGAGAACCTTCACAAGCAACATAGAATAGAGCTTCAGAGGGAGGAAGTAAACCTGATCTTAGCACAGCTCTGTGCAATGCATGTCTCAGTAGTGTACCTATCTGAAAGTAAATTTAACCTTAACCATATCAGAAGGTTAATGAAACCTTCAGAGCAGATTAATCCAGCTTCACATTTTTGTTAATTACTCAATTAAGTACTGACACACTGACTGAGCTAGAATGAGATCTCATTGAAATCCACTGAGGTGAGACTTACTATATTAGGAAGCAGGACTGGAAAAGGTGATAAAATCTACTATTTATAAATGACAGGGAAAGTAAAAAGGGAAATTAAAACTTTGAAGTTAGGAGAAAGGCATATGGTGAGTGAAAAATAGGGTGTACGCATCCTTTAGCAGACTAAAAGCAAAATACTCAAATGATTGAATGTCCTTGTGTCTGTAGGACAGTGTCCCCCTAAAAGGTGGCAGAGGTAGTGCCAGCATGGTTCAGCGGTGCAAGTTGTGTTCTCGGGAGAATTCCATAGGTAAGTGATTGTGTCTCCAACAGTAACGACAATATGCTTAAATAACATTGGCCTATTGCCCACCATATCAATCACGCTAAATATGGTATTGAACATGTCAATTTTTCTTTCATTAAATCTATTTATGATGTGGCTATTAATATGAAATTTACACCAAATATCAGTAACAATCTAGGTAATCCACATATACAAAGAAATCAAAAAAAGTAAGTTCATAAAGTTATGTGCAGTGAAGTGGAATCAGATAGGGAATAAGAATAAAATACTGTATATACTCGAATATAAGCTGAGGTGTTTAAGTTTTAGAATTGGCCTAAAAAGCTAACCTCGGTTTATACTCGGGTCACAGGCAGTACTTTTTTTCCTTTGGGCAAACCAGAGCAGTCAGGAGCACGAGTGTGCATGTATTTGTGAGCATCCACGAAGTTGCGGGAACATCAGAACATAAGTGTCCTCTCAACCCGGACATACCATAATGGAGGACTGGAAAGACTGAAAAAAAGAAGGACTGACTCTCCTGTCAGTGGAGCAGGTAAGACAAAGTGCCTCTTCTTCTATGGGGGGGTTTAGAGGTGGGCAGTTTGTTGAACCTTGCCACTCCAGATATTTGTAAACTAAAACTCCAAGCAACCAAAGCATGTTAAGGTGCCAAGAAATTGGTGGTTAGTGGATTTGGCTTATTATATTGGCACCAATAGTCAATTTAAAGGGCAACTAAAGCCTAAAAACAATACTGAATTAGAAGTCAGTAGTGGTCATACTTTCTACCCTCGGATTATACTCGAGTCAATCAGTTTTACTTGATTGTAAAAGGTAAAAATAAGTACCTTATACTCGGTTTGACTTATGTTTAAGTATATAGAGGATTTCATACTTTGGTGGAGAATCCTTTTTTTTGGTAATGTTCGTGGTCATTTATAGTAAAATAATGTTTTTTCCACTTATGTCCCTGACCGTGCTCACTGGAACATTCAGAAGTTTAGAAATACCCCTGTAACCAATGCCATCAGTATGTTTTGCAACAATAAATATGTACGGATCTTTAGAGAGCTGTTTCTCTTACCCATCAAGAGATGCTTCTTGTGTGATACCTTGATAATGAGTGGGCAGGATTGCTTTTAAATATTTCAGATGGTTTCTTGGCTTTCCATGCTTTTTACTTGTTTTTCTTCATGTGTTCCAAACAAATTCTCTGTATCTTTTCACTATACTGCATGTAACTTAATTTATGGACTTAATTGCTTTGATTTGTGTGGATTACTAAGGCATCCTAAGAGTGCTGTTTTGGCTTGGATTAGCTACAGCAGTTTGGATCACCCCGCAGCTGCACTGATTTTTACTGCAATGCAGTGTTTACAAAGGTTAGACATTGAGCAGTGAGTACCTTGCATTGCATGTTTGATTGGTTTGACGGACTGTGCTTGACAATTGATAAATTCACTAGAATAAGCTTATATCTATAATTACAATAACGTTTTTTTCCCCCATTTTTATTTGTCGGGTCAAAAAATCGGAGTCAGTTTTGTTGTCACTGACGACCAATGTCTGTAGCTTGTTCGCCTAGATTGGACAAACGGGCAATCAGACATGCCGATAAATCATGGGTGATTGCGCGGGCTCCTATGGGCCACACAATCGGTCGTAGCTACTTTCACCGTGACTGACAGTGATTCGTCCCAGCTGACTGCTCACTAGTGGCAAATGATTGGTTGGAACAAAGTATTCATCCGTGTGTACCCAGCCTACGTTATTTTTCTCATATTTTCCTTTTTTTCCTTAAATAAAAAATTAGAGACAAAATCAAAGGTGAATCTCACAGATAAAATTTAGCAAAAGGTTTGAAACCAAACTTGGAAATACCCCCCAAAAACCATATATTTTTGAAATCCACACTTCAGCTATCAATCATTTATACATACATGCAGAATGTCCGGACGCAGTTCTCCATAAAATTCCATGCTTTTAGGAGAATTTTTTTTAAAAAAATGAAAGAGATGTTTCAAAGTTAGAAATCTTACCTAAACCCTCATGACCCTTAAGTAAAACCCACTGAATTTTTATCTCCTATGTGTCCTGAATAAAATAATATGCCATATGCGTCGTTTTACACATGGCTACCAACTAACTACAAGTGCAGCCTCCACTTTTTAAAAGGAAATCCCCCCACCTACAACTACGTAACTGCTTTTTTTTCATACATAAAGCCAGATTTCCAGACACAGTTCTCCATAAAACTCCATGCTTTTAGGAGATTTTGTGAAAAAGGGAAATGAAAATATGATTCAAAGTTAAAATTGTACCTTGACCCAATTGGCAAGTAAATAACCTCACTAAATATCATTCTGAAGTTTTCTAAATCAAACAGTATGCCATATGCATGGGTGTAAACAGCGACCAACTATCTTGGTGAGCATTTCTAGAGTCCTGAGGGGTTTATGACTATGCAAAATATCTTACCTTGAGAACATGCATTCAGAATTCATGGACAAATGGAGAGTTCTCACTTAATGGAGACTTATCACTTAATGGAGACTTAATGGAGACTTATCACTTAAGCTCATGCAATTATTAGTAGAATACTATACTGACCAACATAAAGCAACTAAAATGAGATTGAAATATTAAATACTGAATATAAAAGGGATAAATCAAGTCAATTATTTTTGTCCAGAGACAAGACTATAGAAGAACAGTTAATTAAACCAGAAGATATAATTACTCAACAGAAACAAGAGAAGTTTCTACGTGATAAAAATGATTACTAACAAGGTCAAGTCTTTGAGTGGAAAAGACATGATATTCAACATAATACACTTGAATCGAAAACGCTCACAAAATCTATATTAAGATGTACTTGTGAAGTTAGTTTCTCCACATCTTGGCACTACTTAAACAATTCCTCTGGAGATGTTTATACTGGCAATACCAGACTAGTTAACATCTATCCCTCATAAAGGAAAGGCATAATTAAATCTCCAAGGAAAAGGAGAGAACGACGATCAAGGATGATAAAGAACTATGTACATTTAAAATTATACATCCAGGGGTCACGGAAGTACTGCATTCTGACTTATTTTCAAATTTAAAGATTGGTAATGTACAGTAATTAATCTATCAAAAATCAACCTTTGAGATTGAGGTTCTTAAATTAGGCCTTAATCTGCAGGATCAGGTTGATAAGGAACAGACATTCTCATTGGATGTCAATGAACCATTACTTGAAGGGTTAGACCTACAGTACCTGATGACTCATCCGCACATGAGTACTTGCTCAATGACTTATTGTATTGAGCACTAACAGCTTAATTTGCTACCAGAACCATTATGAAAATAGGGACACACTGAGTGATTTTAAGTGTCCATCTACATTTTTTCCTATCAAGAGGAGTGTTTTAAAAAAAATTTAAAAACTGGTAGTAAATTACCTTTTATTACTACATCAAAAAATGGGCAAGAAGAACAAAATACATCATAATCTTTCTCCTGGACTGAAACCTCGTACAGACGTCAAACATGATGGACAATGCCCAAGCTTGTGTACACCCACAACGAATGTATGATTTGTGCGATAACTGCATGTGTGTATGCGTTCGCTCAGGTGTCGTTTATCAGTCTGCCATGGTGTTGTTTATCGTGCATCATGTTGTGTGTAGAAGCTTAAGTTCTGCACTAAAGTCCCTATCAACCAATAATGATATAGTGATAAAATAGTCCCATAAAGGGGGTCCATTGTAGCTATGGACAGGGAGTACTATGCTACTGAGTCTGATTTACCACTGCAATTGTAGATTTACTCCTGTGGTCATAAATTTATAATTGCAGGAGTTAATCTACAATTGCTATCCTAAATCGTAAATTTAAGGCCACATGGTATGTATGATTGCAAAATATTAGAAATATGGCCTTATATGTGACCTCTTCCAATTTTTAATTGTCTTCCCAAGATTCACAAGAGCCTCGTATCACCTCAAGGTCGCACCATTATATAGGGCATAATCTCTCTGAATGAGCCGTTATCAGAATATGTAGACAGCTTTTTATTCCCAATGGTGGCCATCCTAGAATCATATTTAAAGGGTTCACTGAAAACGTTAACTATTCCTTTAATGCATTGATTGAATAAATGGAGGTAAAGGAGCTATATGTTTCCTTTCCCTGTATTATAACTACCATGGAAATGCAGGGCTATTCTCTTATGAAGTCTCCTGGTGCGCATATAAAACGCGTCAGAAAGCCAGCATTCCTTCCCTATTAGTTGCTTTTAATGTGAACAATTAAAATAAAGTTTTATTGATCTGGATCCTGTTTACTGAACAATCTATTGGGAGGCAATTGTATACTTTGTTTATGCCTAAACTGTTTGTACACTTTGAGAAGAGTTTTAAACCTCTAGACCAATTGCCACTGGAGATGCAAGCCTAGAGGGAGGAAGCGTCTTGTACTGTTAAACACATCAAAAAAGTATGGATTACTTGTGGTGTTACCAGCATCTGGTGTAAATTTCATTACCCCCATTAGAAATATATTTGCTGAGAAAATCATTGACGTGCTCAGTACTTACATTCCCCACTGTACAGTGTCGGGTTTTTTTCTTGGAAAATAAAAATGAAATATCATTCCAAAGCACAGTAAATCTAACAGCATGGCAGATGTGTTTAGTGGTAAAGCTTGATTGCCTGGTAGTGTGCCAGGACAGAAATTTAAATATTTACAAAATGTGTTTTTAGTTTTTTTGAACCAGAGCAAAAAATCAGTTGGCTCTATTTAGATTTATTAGAGTCTTTATAACTAATAACTATCATTAATAGCCACATTTAGTTCAGCATTTTGACCCCACCCATAATAAAGCTTATTTTTTAAATAAGCTTCAGCTTTTACAAAAATTCAACCTCTTTAAGTGCTGGGGAGATGAGGTTTCCAGATCTATCACTTGTACTGTGGTCTCAGATTTTTCCAAACCAGTTAAAGTTATAAAAAAAAACTGTCCATATAATTTTCAAAATGAACTCTAAATCATATCTGTGAGAAGGCTCAGCAATATCACTCCATTTTCAGCCATGTGACCAGCCTCTGCCAGCATTAATAGGCTCCTCAAATGTCAATTTTTGTTTTTATTTCTTTTGAGTTATTTCCTGTTCTCCCCAGTCTTAACTGAGCATGTTCTTCCCCTGGGGCAGAGACTGGTGCAGAGATCAGGGGATACCACTCAACATGCTGGAAGCAGGAAATTTGAACATCACACTATCATTTTTCACAGGCTGCAGCTAGAGATGTGATTCAGGGCTCATTTTAAAAGAAAGACTGCAGGCTTTTATATAACCCAAACTTGTTCGGAGACCACAGTTGCCCTTTAACCAATTACTGTGGGAATATTAGCATGGCGAACAAACATGCAAATGCCTGCGCAGTCTGTGTGAACAGTCCTGTCTGTGTGAATTATTCCTGTTTCAGAACTTGTTTTCTTCTGTCTTTTCTGAGTTAGTCTAATCATTCAATTGGATTGCCATAAAATCGGAAAGTCAATTGCTGAATAATTCTTCCCAACAATTTTTCCCATTATATGTCATTTGCAGTCCGTTGGGATGCAATAGAAAATATTAATCATGGCTTTTTAAAAAGGCCTATTTATTCTGCATAGACCTTGATTGACTTGATCACTCTAAATTGAGAATCAATCTAAAATTGAGTTACAAATTCATGACATACCGTATGCAATGTTTACTATTATTATACAAAAGCCATAAATTTAGACAAGGGGTATGATTTTCTGCTCTTAAATGTGGTTTATATTAATGGACTGTACAATCCTTTGTCTTCCAGATATTTTAGGTACCTCACTGCAGACATACAATGTAAGTTTGCGTGGAGAAATTTGTTTAGGCTAGTAGTAATTTCTTAGCACTTTTTGTAAGTTTGTGTTTTCTGGATTTCATATAGGCAGAAGATAGTGACACCTTTAAGACAATTGTGGAATTTGAATGTCGAGGTCTAGAGCCTGTAAACTTTCAACCACAGGTAAAATCAATGACAATATATTAGTTTCTCAATCATTTTAAAATAAAGAATCATTGTTGTTCTCAGACAAGAGTAATTGGTAAGGAAATGTTTAATTTAAATTTTTTTTATAATTGGTATACAAAGTTGTCGTAAAATAAGCCATCAACAAAATTACAAAACAAATGACCCAATAGCTGTGCAGGTCAAACATAAAAAAAGAAAAGGTTATTTTTTTTCAAGATAAAATTCTTTCAATTATCCCACTGTACTTGAATGTTTTAAAATGTTTTTATGTATTTATTAATACCTTTCTCTATTTTTTGACACATAGAATGCATTCCTTTCTATTTTAACATAAAAAGAGAGAGAAAGAAAGAGATCCCACCTATAAATAATGATCCTGTCATCCTTTATCAGGGGGATCTCTTTTTTTTTTTTCTCTTTTTACCTTTTGATCCCATAGGTCTAGGCCCCACCAATGCGTTTGCACATGCGGGTTTGCTAACGATTGTGCATATGATTTTAAATAACATGAAAATCACGGTAACACAAAAAGTCCTGAAATTTACGTTGCTCATCCGTTTCAGTCTTGGTAACATGTGATCACCAATTTTTTATGCGCTGCATGCGCGATTCTAGTGCATTGTAGTGGGGCCTCAGCCTTAATGCTGACTATCTGTACTCACTGAATAGATGTGTAGGCCTAAATCCTCCCTTCTATCTATTTTATCCCTTCTTTCTATATTATCGATCAGGCTGGATTTGCAGCTGAAGGAGCAGAAACAGGGACTCCGTTCACTGAAATTAACTTGCAGGAAAAGGTTTGTGCTTTAAATTTTGGTAATTACACTGCTCTATAAACAATATTTTTTGGAAATATAGAGAAATATCAATAGATCAGTGTCTAGTTTTAGGTTGTAATTCACACTAATAGTTTTTGCCAATTTAATAAAAAAAAGGCAATGGCATAATTCTGTATTTACATAAATATTCTAGACTTCTTTTTTGCAACATTTATATTTCTACGGTGCTCCTTGCAGCAAATGAATAGGGCATGCTTTGAGCATGATCTTCAAGCAGTAGTACTTGTAGCAACCCAAGTGCTCCAGGACTGGGACATTACAAAAATTTGGATTTAAATTTAGCTGTTTTAAAGGTTTCAGGTACTCTTTTGAAAATTGCATTACACAGAGCTGTGTTAAGGTAAGACTCCCTTCATTGTCCTACTCCTGCAGCTCTGCACCATTTTGTTTCTATAAATATATACCTATTAAAGTGGTTATTGTGGTAGATGTTTGGAAAGCATTAGATATGCTTAGCAATTAAAGGGGAACTGTGGTCCAAAAATGACTTTAGGTAAATTGTTAGGAATTGCTCTCCTGAGTATTTTTGCAGTTTATTTTCATTGTTTATTTTGCATAGTTTTTTATTTAAATATAGATATTTAAATTTTTATTTATTATTTAAATATAGATATTTAAATTTTTGTGTGTGATATGGCAGCAGCATCTCCAGGTCCCCTGCACTTCCTGCTCTGAAACCATGTCAGTGGATCACAGTCAATCTGCCCTGTGTCTCCTACCCTTGCAGCCCCCCTCCTCTTGCAAGCCCCCCTGGTCCCTCCCACTCATGGACCATATGGCCCCCCCTTGGCCCCTTCCCTTACAGCCCCATGTGGCCCCGTCCCTTCACAGGTGCCGTGGCCTTGATCACTCACGGTTGCTGTGGGACACTCAGACCCACCTACAGAAAACTGTGAGAACTGGTTTCACATAGTGGGAGAGTAGGGCTGTAGATTCCCTTACCTACTCTGTGGGTATCTTCACACAGCAGGGAGAGAGAGAAACTTCCTGTCCTGTCACTGAAATCTGAGGCTGTGCTTGCCGGCAGCAAGGTGGAGGAGCAGCCTTAAGGTGGCCATAGACATGCTATTGCCATCGCAATGTGCCGACAGATCACATTGGTATATGTCAGCACATTGCATCGGGAACTGCCACACATGTAAACGACCAATCCCCATGCGCGGTATGGGGATCAGTCTGTCGTATGTCAATACACGTAAACAATCGTATCGACTCCCTTAGCTAAAGTAAAGGGAGCCGATAACAACCGACGGAAATTTTCCGTCTTTCCCCGACCGACCATAGTGGCAACTACGGTCGTTCATTGGCACTACGGTCGGTCGGGAAAAGCCCATACATTTGAACGATAATGGGAACGACGGGATTTACCCATTATCGTTCATATGTATGGCCACCTTTAGGAATGTTACATGTCAGCCTCCCACCCATTAACTTTCTGGTCAGTAATTTCTTTATGTCTTGGGCTGTGGAGCACGTAGAGAGGTGGTTGATGGCTCATTTTAAAGGTAGGAAACTGGCCTTTCATTTAAACCCAACTTGTTTGGAGACCACAGTTCCCCTTTAAACATTTTGTTTAAGTGAATACTGCTGTAGCTTACAAAGCTGTATTAAATTTTCCCAAAGACCTCTAAACACTACAGGTTTACAAATCTAAGGGCTGGTATACACAAGTCATTAATACATTCCAATCGGCTGACATGGTCAATATTTTGGTAATTTGGGTGAAATGAACTGCCAAGTGATCTACCCTCCAACATTCACATTTAAATAGGTACACTATTAAGAAACCACTGGATCGGTCACACAAAATACTTAAATTGACATTAAGGTACCAGGATGGATAAATATATAGGAGTCGGGTTTATTGATTCACTGATTTATTGTAGCCATGAGTCTGGTTTATAAATTGTTTTACTGTAACCATGTAAAGCTCTGTGTACACTTTATACTTTATAAGATTTTTGCCAAATGTCTTGAAGATACTAGATATTTACCAATGTCTAACGTTGTTGTGATGACTAACAGGGACTGATAGAGTTAATTAGCAAGCATTCCGGGTACCATGTAAGCCAAAAGCTAGCTGGAGAGTCCAAGACATATTGCGCATGAAATCTCTCGACGTCACACGCTGTGCGCGCACCTAAACTCCCATCATTAGGATGAACGCCAGGCTAGCAAGTTCACAGTTGAGAAAGCTCTGGTTTTGCTACACGGAGCCAAACGCGTCCTGATGCTTTGAGGACCCGGTTTAGGTTTTAGCTCATACCCTCTCCCAGCACTGTATCTCCACCTGTATCTGTGAGTAAAGGAAACATGATGCTTAGTGCAGGGGCAGGCACGTATAGGAAAGGTCATTGTGCACTTATACAAAGTCATCCGACAACAGCTCCGTTTGCTTAAAATCCAAACTTTATTCCAAAACGAAGTCACGAATGTGCCACTGACATTGCAGCTAAACCATACGCCTTACACGTTTCGGACCCATGTTGTCCTTAATCATAGGCTGATTAAGGACCACATGGGTCCTAAACCCATGTCAGTGGCACATTCGTGACTTCGTTTTGGAATAAAGTTTGGATTTTAAGCAAACAGAGCTGTTGTCGGACAACTTTGTAGAAGTGCACCACAACCTTTCCTATACTTACCTGTACTTGGACCCGGAGCGAGGGGTTCGGGGCTGGTAGCGCCCGGACCACCATTAAGGAGCGATGAGTCCATATTTTTGTGTGAACGCTAAAGTATCTCTAGAAGCTGGTTGATTTCCATACGACAGGCTCAGGGCTTAAGCACCTGAGCCCCAACGCTATAAAGTAAGAGTTCCACATTAAGGAAATTGTTCCTTTTTCCCTAGGTTTATAGGCTATACCCTATCTGTATTTGGGGATTATAAACCTTTATATCAGCTATTTGACTTTGCTACATGATGCAGTCGTTATCAGTAAATACCCGGTCGTTATTTTACGATAACGATCTTTTATAAATAGGGCCCTTAGTGACCTATATACTATGTGACTGGTGGTACTTTGACTGAGACCCTAATATTATTGATTATATAGGAGATGGTATGTCATTTTTAAAGTTTTTATGTTTTCTATCCCTGTTGGAATTAAAGGATTTTTATATATATGATATCTATGCTGTTTTGTATTAATTAAAATGTTGCAGACTAGGCTATAACCTCTTTTGTTGTGTACCACATTTTTATAATTTCCCAATCCAGGAGTACTTGAATTATCTTACTGAGCTGCTTGGAGATCATGCTCAAATCACTGCCCAGACAGCAGGGAGCACAGAATATAAAAACAAGTCTTTACAATATTTCTGAAAAACTGAAATGACACCAGTCTTTTTTACCTATACACATCTTACATATAACCATACATTTGAGGGTAGAACATGCACTTTAATAGACTAGTCACCCTCCAAACCCAAAACCACAATAGTTTTAAAGCAGACAGATGTAGGACTAACTGGTTATGCAGCAAAATGTTTCTCCTCTTCCCTCTGCCTCCTAAAAGGTTTCTGCAAGCTTGTAACATGCTCAGAGGAGGCAGCTAGGAAAATATCATTTAGTGATCGTCTTTGATGTCAACTGTCACATTCATGAATGACAGTTGCTAAATGGAAGAACCAGAAAGACAAAATAGTGGTAACAGGACAATCGGCAGCATTTCAGATTAGTCTTCTATCTTGGAATTCTAATGATTGCAGTTTTTTTTGGGGGGGGATACATGCCATTTCTTTTTCTACTGTAAAATTAAATAATAACCAAAGATTGATATCATATTTGTCTTACTATTTATTAACTTTGAATGTTCTGTTTGTTTGCTTTACAGGACTGGACAGAGTATGATGAAAAGGCAAAAGAATCTGTTGGAATCTATGAGGTGGAACATCAATTTAAAAAATGCTGAATGAAGAAGAAATTTTACTTTTATTTTTTTCACTTCAGCATTGTTTTCAGTACAAGAAAAAGACAATTCTATACAACTAGGTGTGACATTCTATTTACCAAGCTCAAAGGGACATACAATGTAAAAGTACACCAGAAGGCACAGTGTCATCATTTATTTAGGCAAATTTCATGTGAATGCATTGAAATATAATATAAAATATAATTATGTATTTAAACTGGCTATAAAGATAATATTTTGAAATTTAAGGCAGATGACAATGACATTTTGCACATGACAATTTTTAAGCTTAAAGGATATGTTCAGTTATGGGGGGGGGGGGGGGTGTATTAAAAATCAATTGATCAATTGCATAATTCCCTGGGAGTTAAGCTGGGTACACACAGTAACGATAAAACCCCGATACCGTCGGATCCAACTCATCTACCATGTCCACGATGGAAGGGTCAAGTCTACAGAGAATCCGGACACTCCAAAAAACATCAAAGCATGCATAGAACAAATGGACCAATAGACTCCAGTCGACCAGTAACATCCAACGATAAAACAAAGGCACACGTGAGAAAACAGCAGACCCTGACATCACAACGTCACTTCATCGGAGAGAAGCTGCACTGTAAGCTGGAACAGTATCTCAGCTGCTGCAGATAGCCCTTCCGCTGACCCCCCTGCTTCTCTAACTTGCTTACCTATGTTAGACAATTTTGGGCCGGTCTGGGAGATGAGGCAGTGTCAGGAAGAAGAGCTGTCAGTGGCTGGTACAAGCATCTGCTGTTAAAAACAACAGGTAGAATTACCAGCTCCTATCTGTAATGACATATCGAGACTGTGTTTGAAAACATTTCACTAGTATTGGTATTTTTATTGACCGTGATAAAGGATCACGGTCATTAAATTCCACGTTATAAATGTGGAATTTAATGACAAATATTATAAATAATGTCCTAAATGTGACCGGTCAAAAATGATACCACTCGAAGCGATGCTAGCGGTTCTTAATTTCAACAGTTACAAAGGATCCCTATCAGTCTTTACCACTTACCATCCTTGATATATACTGGCCAGTGTTGTATAACATTTTGTTTTATTGATGGAATAGTTTGTATTTCTCAAAAGATAGATTAAGACTAAAGAACATGCCCTGTTTCTGGTAAAAAAAACAAAAACATTTTTATACATGTAATCAAACCCACAATTGCTCAGGCTTCAGACTTGTCAAATGAACAGTTTTTCAGCTGTGCTAACATAATTGCAAAAGTGCTTTATAAAGCCGTAACATCCTTTACAATGATAAATATGCATTAGCAAACAGCATTCCAAAGTACTATTGTTGCTGATAATGTGGATTTATAGATCACAGGTGTAAAACCTTCATTGTAAACGCAGTATGCACTAGCAGCACTTTAGATTGGAACCAGGGGCCATATTTATAAAGCACGGTATAGGTAATGTATTACAGTGGTAATGATCGTAAATTAATCGGAATTTAACTACGGTATTGGTTTAACTATCATTAAGGGCATGGTATTGCTATAAAGCGATATTGCGCCCTTATAAATATGGCCCCAGGCCTCTTGTTTCTCTGCCCAGCTCCACTCACACTGAGCATCTGTCTGTGGGTGGGCCACATTTTGTAAATTCATGATGTATATATTACACTAAAACCAGCTGTTACCAGCTACCATAGCTATTTACAAAAAAAATTTGTACGGTAGTATAGACCAGCACTACTTACTACCAGTAATATTTACCATCATTACATGCTGCCAGTGGTATTTTGCCAGAATATTTACTGCCAACAGTATTTTTTACATGTACCCACTTTCAGGTTATAAAAAGTAGATTTCTTTAAGGTTAAAGGGTATGCACAATTTGTTTTTTTTAAATTGCCCATTAGTGGAAACTATAATTCATCCCAACTATCACTGTACCGTTTTTTTTTCATCTGCCCCCTATTTCATTAGATATCCAGTCTGAAACATCTTAGGTTTTAGCATTTATGTAAGCAATTTTGCTGTAGCTGGAATGGTTTGGCATGGCAATTGGTGTGCTGTAAGCAGTAGTTTTGACAGTTGGTATATGGGAAAATAGACATGTTCAGTGGTCAGAGCCTGAGCAAAACAAGTATTGTATTGAAAGCATGCAGCAACACACACTACACACTACTTACATGTATTTATACTATAGATGATGATTAAGATGATTAAGGTAATTTTTTCAGTATACATACATTTTAAGTAGTCTTGAAAGATAGTGGGGTTTCTGGAGCAGACCACACAAGGGGATTTTTACATACTGCATTCTGCAAAATCATACTTAAAGGAGAACTAAACCCAATTTTTTATCCTCGAGAATCTGAAAACAACCCCCCTAAAAACATCAATAAACTATAAAATGCCACTTTAGTAAACTCTGTTTAAGTGAATCAAAGCCTGTTAAGGACTGGATGAAGTATCTGTGTGTATGTGCAGTGTAAGACCACACCTCCTGACCTCAGTCACATGCTTCCTTGCTTTATCTGTAAAAGGATTGGCTAGAGATTATTATTGGGTGTGACCAACTGTAACAAGTTTGTGCCATAGCTAAGGACTGAGCATGTGCAGAACATAATGGTCGTTGACCAAACTGTCTGATACTAGAATGCTGAGAAGTAAAGCACAAACCATATGTTATTTAGGTAAATTTCCCAGCTCCTGTATCAAAATGAGAGGTAAGACACTGATTACTGGTTTTATATCAAGGTGTTCTGCCTTCTGGTTCAGTGTTGTTCAGTGGCTTTAGTTGCCCTTTAAACATATGATTCTGGGCTTGCTATGAGATATGTCACAATATAGCTTTTATATATAGCTAAACAGTGATTTTTAAACCTTTTTTGGTATTCCAATATGGTAAATTATACACTCTTAAATGTAGTATACACGTGATCTTTATTTCCAACAAAACGGGACCCGTAACTGTATATAAATAAATTGTATCAATTTATTAATTATAATTTATTATCTACAAACATCTGCTATTTCACCACAATTCAGGTGTGTTTCAAAACCAGAATATTTAAAGGGTATCTCCACTGTGGGGGAAAAAATTTGCCATTTAGTTTTATTGGAGAGGAGCTGTATTTTACCTCCCATTCTTCAATAAAACCTGCAGGAACCAGGAGCGAAGGTAAGCTACTTACCCGATCCCGCTCGCTCACTCTGTCTTCTATGTGCATATGCATATAAGACAGAGTCCGTTGGGACCTCCAGACGCAGCGAGGAGTGAATGATCATGAAAGTAGCTA
The DNA here is from genome assembly GCA_019447015.1 of Hymenochirus boettgeri. Classification (NCBI taxonomy): domain Eukaryota; kingdom Metazoa; phylum Chordata; class Amphibia; order Anura; family Pipidae; genus Hymenochirus; species Hymenochirus boettgeri. The sequence goes on from CM033472.1 coordinate 170,365,094, forward strand.
ACTTTCTCTCCTGGCTTCTGCAGGTTTGATTGAAGAACGGGAGGTAAGACACAGCTCCTTTACGTTCTTCAATAAACCTAAATGAAAACATTTTTTTGGAGATACCCTTTGGAGATACCCTTTAAGATTTCACCACCATAATATTACTAAGGCAAATTGTTTTTTAAGACAACCGGACAGTTGTTTGAACTTTGGAAGTCTAGACCTTAGAAAACAAATCATAAAACGGAAAATATTATCTAAATATAAATTAAACATATATTTAAAGGGTCAGCTTAGCCTCTAATCCTAAAATTGCTCAATTGATTTAGACCAAGGACAGGCAATCAGTCAACCTCATTGTTTGATAACTACAACTTGCAGTTTTCAAATATCTAGTGGGCTATTTGCCTATCTCTTTTTATTTAGACATAAGCAGATCCATCTAACAGCATAAGGTGAAAATTAAGAAAAAATAATAAGAGGGTTCTGCGTTACTTTTTTGATAAGTGTTCTCATTTACTAAAATGCATTGCATTTTCCTACATTTCAAGGATGAGATATTCCTATTAAAATTGTTTACTCCCTGACTAAAATTCAACACATTATAGCACATGGTCTTTAAAGGGGACCATGCTAGTGTCTCTAGCTGCTGTGAATCCAAAGTTATTGTTATTCAAAGTTTCACTTGTTATTTTGCACTGTTGCTATGCCAGACACATTATCAGCAGTGTCAAAAGCCCCACCCCAATAATTAATGTTTTATAAAGGACCATTCTATGTGCTTTCCACTGTCTATATAAACCTTAGGGAGAGGGAAAAAATATATATTTTCAGGCTTGCGGCTAGCTTTAGGGGCAGAGCTTATGACACAGCTGTGGTTGTATGCATCCTCCCTCTGTCCCAGCACTAGATACAAGTGGGCATGCTCAATTCATTGGCAAGGGGCAAACAAGGGTGCTGGTGATGTCAAAAAGTTAACTTAACAAAGGCTTGTACCAAACCTATTTGCTGTTTTTTAAAATGGTCACACAAATTGACATTCTTCATTTCTAAACCGTTATTTCAATGACTTTTCTTCTAATACTTTGAATATATCTTCCAGTGACTGGTGCACACACTGCACAAATTGCCTCGCATCACGTGCTGGGTATGCAGAAACGTTGCAGCCAATCCATTCATCGTGCACTCCATATCCCACACCAAACCCATCAGGTACAACTGGTGCAAAGCCTCCAAGCTGTACAGCTGGGCTGGTAAGGGTGCTGGTAGAGAGGATATTGTGATTAATCTGTGCATACGGCACATCCTGGTAAATCTCTGGAAGTGGAAGACCTTTTTTTGCTGCTAAACACCGTAGTGCAAATAAATGTCGATCGAATCCCTGACCTTAAAAAAAAAAAAAGTGTAAGCAATTAAAAGCGGCAAAGACAATTGCTTCTACCGTATCTTAAAAAAGCTCAATATAAATATAGCTTTTATTCAGTAAATACTCAGGGACAGTTTTGCCATAGGGGAAAACAAGTCAATTACCCAGGGCCCCCAAATTATAGGCTGGGCCATATTGATAAAGGATCAATACTGGTAAATGATAGATATTGATCCTTTATTGCTGTTTTACAATTTGCAAGCAGCAGTATTAAACCATTGACAGCCACAGGCATTACTTTTATGATGTGGTTGTAAAATGACTATCGCATATACTCAAATATAAGTTGATCAGAGTATAAACCAAAATTACAATGACACGAGTCTCCGCTCCGAAACCAAGAGTCTTACTAAAATAGGTGAGAACATCATGTTTTTTGGTCTCTGATGAAGTGGATGTGATCCGTGAAACGCGTCAGGCCATCCACCGTGTTCGCAAACCATGCAGATCCCCTTTTGGATGTGTGACACTTTCAATTAATAAATATGATTTTCTCACCTATATGAGCGAGATTCTTGGTTTTGGAGCGGAGACTCATGCCGTTGTAATTTTGGTTGCTATAAGTGTAGCGGGAGCTGAGCCGCTACGGTGGAGGTCTTTAGGCACCCCATTCGCTATTACACACATACCGGACCCTCAACATGTTTTGCCCAGGGCCCCCCACAAACTTTATTTTCTATACTGGGTGCTACAAGTACAAATAATGGATAAAAAACAGACAACCAGTCCAATTTGGTAATTTAGCAACACCAATATTTATGGGCAACTGACCAAAATACTGTATATACTCGAGTATAAACTGACCCGAGTATAAACCGAGGTACCCAATTTCACCTAAAAAATCTAATAAAAAGTTGTTGACTCGAGTATAAACCGAGGGTAGAAACTTGGCATTCAAGATGTTTGGAAACTACAACTCCCAGCTAATAAAGCATGCTGGGAGTTGTAGTTTCCAAACATCTTGAATGCCACCCTCACTTGGCATTAAGAGGTTTTGGAAAACTACAACTCCCAGCACGCTTTATTAGCTGGGAGTTGTAGTTTCCAAACATCTTGAATGCCAAGTGAGGGTGGCTTCAAGATGTTTGGAAAAATACAACTCCCAGCATGCTTTATTAGTGGGAGTTGTAGTTTCCAAGCATCTTGAATGCCACCCTCATGGCATTCAAGATGTTTGGAAACTACTACTCCCAGCTAATAAAGCATGCTTGGAGTGGTAGTTTCCAAAACATTGAATGCCACCCTCACCTCCCACCCTGTTCAGTTTTGTACCTGTGGGCTCTCTTATCCAGGATTCGTGGGCTTCCAAATCAAGGGCTTCCTGGGACTGTGTGCTGGTAAGGTCCTCTCCATACCGGCAGCAGCGTCCTCTCCATTCGGCGAGCATCCTCTCCATTCCGGCAGCCGCACGATCAGTCCATGTACTGGCGGCGCCGGCTGACATCACTAATTGGCGCCGGGCAGTGACGTCGGCCGGCGCGCCAGTACATGGACTGATCGTGCGGCTGCCGGAATGGAGAGGACGCTGATCTTCAATGGTGAGTGACTCGAGTATAAACCGAGTCCGAGTTTTCAGGCTGATTCTTCAGCCTGAAAAACTCGGTTTATACTCGAGTATATACGGTACCCATTGGTCAGCCTGAAATATTTCTGCTTGTGGGTAGACAGCCTTAAAGGGTAACTTCAGACTCTAAAAGGGTAATTTCAGAAAAATTTAGCATAATCCAAAAGATTACCCCCAAAACCCCAGATGTGTTATACTCTTACCTATTAATACTACTTATTAGTACTTCCAAAAGAAGGAACCCTCGGTAGACCTCTCATCTTCTGGGGTAATGATTGTCAGTCATGGTAACATCACTGCCAATGGCCGACATCCATTACAGATTGAGTGGCTGCGAGCAAAGCACGCTCACAACCAGCTCGCATAGGAGAAGGGCGAGGGATCCTTGTTCTGCAAGTATCAATAACTCATCACCGTCAGATGCAGGTAAGAGAAAAATGAATCTGGTTTTGGAGGGTAATCTTTTGGAATATGCAAACTTTTTCTGAGGCGGGCGTTACCCTTTAAGCTAGGTACAGAAGTAGGTTTCCGCTGGTTCTGATCATTAACTCTGCCTGACTGCCCATACATGTCTGTATCTAGCTTAGAATTCCGTTACCTACATAAAAGAGCTTCAGCCTCACACTTTTAAATTGATATATAATTCATTGGCGAGGTCTACTATCTCTTTTTTTATATAATTTTATACACCGTAGAAAAATTTACATGGATGCAAAATCTTAACAGTAGATAAAATCATCATCCTGCCTCTGAAATTGACAGTGAAGGGCAGTAGACATCACCAGCCAAATCAGATAAAAGCATTAAAAAAAAAATTCTTAAAACGGTTTGGTTTGAGCTTTACTGAATTTACGCTGTCGAAGTTATTCTAAATGAAAATTTAAAAAAAAACGTACTTAGTTTAAAACTGCATTGAATAGTAACATCAAATCACTTTCTATAAATTGTTTTTCATAATTTTTTAAATATTTAAACTCACCCATTGCTGCCTCCTTTGTCAGCTGCCCGTGGTATTTGGAACATTCCTCAATCATGTTTCGAAGTTCAGCTGAACTATGCTTTGATGGATGCAGCACGAATGCTTCAGAGCATTTTTTTGTATATACTGAAGCCGGTCGAATGGTCTCTGTGCGACCATGTTTGAATGCAGCAGTACTACAGGATTCGTAAGTAGCTGCTGTCTTGTTGTCCAGCCTAAGAAAAGCCATCTGGAAGGCCAGCTGAGACACAGCATCAGGGCTTAGCTTCTGGATCTTCAGAAACTCCTTCCCTCCTTTCCTGAATTCCATTGTTTCAATGCTTAATGAATTTACAGATGTCTCAAACTTCTGTTTGGCATTAGCTATTGAGGCTCTTAAAGAGTCATCCAAGTGAAAATGCAGCCTCTCAACAACTTTGCTTGAGTCCACAGAAGCTGAATGAGATTGGGGAGATACAGCCGGACGCTGTGTACTGTCCTTAAAAACCTCATTTTGGAACCGTAGGACAGCAACTCCATCTCCCCAGGAGTGCTCAAAATTAATAGCTGCTGTCCCATCTTCAGTCATAATAACACTGAAAGATTTGTCAAACCAACGATTCAGGCCAGAACCATGCAGCATATTGTGTGACAAGTGCACAAAATCTTTTATGGGGAAATCATCCAAGCACAAACAAAATACTGCAGAATCCACTTTTGCCAAAGCATCTTTGTTCCCATTATCAAGTAGTTTCTGCCTTAAAACTGCCCACGTGTTCCGTTCTTCACTGGTCAAATATCCAACTGGAAATTCTGGAACAGGGCTTGTGTCAGACAAGATGTGTTGTAGATGTGCCTGAATTTCAGATGCCTTTACCATGTTTCCATCTTTGTCTAAGACATCAAAAATATATAAGTTACCCTTTCTAAGAACCAGTAAGTGCCTGCCCTTTTCGTGTGTATCTAGCTCATCCCGGTTAAGCTTTGGAATTCGAGTAGAGTTGAAGAGCCTGAAATATTGAGACATATCTAAAGGATAGGCATTAACCATATATGCACCATACCAGGAAAGAGAAGACGGCACTAGACGGATTAATTTTCTAAAACTTTCTGTGTCACTTTTTGCTGGGTTTAGGTGGAAAATTTCCGGTTCCAAGTATCCAGCTCTAATGGTCTTTAAAAAACGTATGGCAGACACAGTTATATTTGTGGCTCTGATTAATTGATTGTTGTACTCTGGCCTTGGATCAGGTGTGAAAGACATAAACGGATTAAAATTAAGCACAATGGGATCACGTGCACATAGATACATATCGAACCAGGGACCTGCAAATAAAAGTTACATAGTAATTATACACATGGGTATGTGAGGCTTGAAGCATGTGTTATTTTTGATTGACAAACCTGAATAAATCAATGCAGTTTACAGAGTATCTTTACAAAACTACCGTATATACTCGAATATAAGCCAAGTTACCTATTTTTACCTGAAAAATTAGGAAAACCTGACTCGAGTATAAGCCGGGGGTTGAAATTATGACCACTACTGCCATCTGCTTTTGTATTGTTCTGAGACTTGCCCTTTAAATGGACATAGATTTTCATACAGTAATAGCCAAATTCAGCATGGGACTACAGTATGGGAATTCTGCTCTCCATTTAAAGGGCAAATAAAGCCTCAAAACAATACAGAATCAGAAGGCATTCTTTTTAACAATAGATACCATCCTCCTGATCCTGTATTGATTTGAGGCATTAGTTGCCCTTTAAATGGACAGTAATCCCATACACTAACCCCCAATTCCTTGGCACTTCAGATGTTTGTAAACTACAACTCCCAGCATGCTTTAGTAGTTGTAGTGTCCAAACATATGCAGTGGCAAGGAATTGCATGGGATTACTGTCCCTCCCCCTGAAAACAACAACTCCCAGCATTCTCTGTTAGCAGTAAGTTTCTCCTTTATGTCCATTGGTTAATGAATGTATACAGATGCAATACAGCCTAATGACATAGAGCATGGGTGTTAAACTTTTCATATGTTTAATAACTAACTCCCAGCATTCCCTAGCTGCACGGAATGCTGGAAAATTTAGTTTTCAAACATCCTGGAATAAAGCCATTTTTCTAACTTACAGTCATTAAAAGCCCACGGTCGTGCTTTAGCGATTCCTACCCAAGAGCTCTAACATCCATCTGCCCTTCCCTTACATCTATAGCTATTACACTATTGGCCTAGGGAAGGATTATTTAGGTCACTACAGGCAGTAGTAGTCATGGATCTTATCAAACTTGCTCTCCAATTCCTGTTCCACCTACCTGCCAGTTAGAATCCAGAGGGCCTTAGTGGAATAAACCTGCAGGTCTGAAAATAGACCCAGGCACTCCTGCCACAATGTGCAGTGCAATCTAAAAAGCACCATTTTTTTAAAATCAAAAGCTCGGGGTTGTGCTTTCGGTGATACCTACACCAAGTGCACAAACAAGTGCAATTGGTTCAGGATCCATCTGCCTCTCCCTTTTGCCAATAGCTGTTAAGCCATAGGGCTAGAGAGAGAGGCTCTATAGGTCCCTTCAGCCAGTAGGTGTTAGGAACTTTTCCAAACTTTCCCTCCCTATCAGCTCCTATCTGACACCAGGAAGCATCCAGGGTGGCTCGATTGTGATACGCATGAATGTCCTAAAAAGGACCCAGGCAATCCCGCCACAGAAAACACATGAAAAACAAAGAATAAGTGTCTAAACTATGGCAGGAAATGAAGGGAGTGTTATAGCAACGTGCTGACCCGAGCACAGTAGTGCGTATGGGAAAACAGAGCTTTCACACACCCCTGCCTCAAGACTTCAACCGGGCTTCATAACCCCCCCCAAACCGGCCTAAATGGTGGTGGTACACCCTTACCACGGGTGCTTCTCCCAGCCATAAACTAACCGTCCAGAATGGGCACCTCGCCTAGTCCTATTCTGAAAGACAGGGAAGTAATGCTTTCAGCTTCGATCAATAGCATGTAGTGTGCAGAGCCATTCAAACCAGGGAGCCTGGGGGGGGGGGGGGGAATCACCCCTGATGGCAAAAAGGGCTTTCCCCCTTCTCTCCTGATAAGAACAAATACAACACTTGATCTTAGCCAGAAGGATCTAAAAAGCACCAATAGGCAACCTGAGACCCAAAGAGGATCCAGATTAATATGCTATGTTCATACTTATTAGTATTTACCACAGCAAGTTCCAGATTTACAGTTACTATGGGGTTAGGACTTGGGAGCACAGGAGACTGATTAGCTTTATAGGTTAAGGTGAGGTGGAGATAAAGAAGGAAAATGCCTCCCACAGAGCATACAATGAAATAGAGCTTTCTTACAACAGAAGGTACTTCACAGCCTCATCCTATTAACATTGGTTAAAAAGTTGACAAAACTAGCCATTTCTCAAAGAATGCTGAGGCATGCAAATAAACAGACATCACTTGTCTAGCAAACAGAAACTGGATTTTTTCAACTTAGAATGAACGTGTGCGAAGAATTTTTGATTGGCTGACTCACATATTTTACAAACAGCACATAATTGGGTGTCATACAGGAACTTCTTTACACTTCCTGTCTAGCAAACAGAAACTGGATTGTCTCCTAAAGGAAGTCTTATTTCTTTCTATGGAGAAGGGAGGGGGTAAAATAATTAGACAATTTAGCAATAAAGGGTTATCACCTGCACTGTAGTTCAAATGGATACCTTTAGTTACATTGTTTGTACAAACATGAATCAGCTGATGCACCACTCCAAGGCAGTATTCTTTTACCCCATTCATTTATAATTGTATGTGTAGTTGAGTGCTGGAGTCTTTTGTGTAATGTATAAATTGCTGGTCCTCCGTTGCACCGCACCTGAAAGTATTTTTGAATAAAGGTTTGAGCAGCATATCTCTGTATTTGTATTTAATTAAGGGCAGTGCGGCCAAAGCCCTATTATATGCTTTGCTCCCTGTGTAAATGTATTCTCCACCCCTTGAAGGCAGTCCAGATAGAAGGAAGGTATATAAGCTCTGTAAGCTCACATGAGTCCCTGGAATAGATCATACTAAATAAAGAGAGAAGCAAGTATGGTCTTATTTCCCCAGGGAACATATATTTTTTTCACTAGGTTAGGACTGATGCTAGGATACTGCCTTGGAGTGGCGCATCAGCTGACATGTTTGTACAAACAATGTAACTAAAGGTGCAGGTGATTACCCTTCATTGCTTGCATACATGTCTAATTCTTTTACCCCAGTCATTTATAATTGTATGTGTAGTTGAGTGCTGGAGCTCTGCTATCTATCTAACTCTGCTATCTATCTGTCTATCTCTGCTATCTATCTATCTAACTCTGCTATCTATCTATCTAACTCTGCTATCTATCTATCTATCTATCTAACTCTGCTATCTATCTATCTATCTATCTATCTATCTCTGCTATCTATCTATCTATCTCTGCTATCTATCTATCTAACTCTGCTATCTATCTATCTAACTCTGCTATCTATCTATCTATCTATCTATCTATCTATCTATCTATCTCTGCTATCTATCTCTGCTATCTATCTATCTATCTATCTATCTATCTATCTATCTATCTATCTAACTCTGCTATCTATCTATCTTTAAACTATATAAGTGTAGAGCCACAAGAGGAAAGGAGGTCCCTGCCCTGTAGAGCTTACAATCTAGTTAGGAGGGTAACATACAGATACAAAGAAATGGTACAAATGCAGGAGTGAGACTTATGCAGTGCAAATATATCAATCATATACTATGCTGGTTACCAGATAGGTAGGATGTAAGGCTAGATTAAAGGATAACTATTTTGCCTTAAAGGACAAGTCCAGCCCTAAAATGAAAACTTATACAGGTAAATCACCCACCAAAACCTAAACAGTATGAAATGTGAAATATATAAGTCAACTTGAAATCCTGCACAATGTCTTGTTGCCCCTGTTTCTGCTTCCTGGTTTTCCCGTTAGTAAACGTCAGTTTGGATTTGACAGTTGACATCACAGCCAATGACTAAATGTTTATCCCCTGTCTGCCTCTTAGCATGCCCAGGCTCAGACAGGTTTCTAAATTGCTCAGTTTCCATGAGGCATCCAGAAGCATAGCAGGCATACAGTTGAATTCATAGGACAAACCAGGATATATTAACATATTTAAAGAGGCCATTCTTTCTAAAAGATGTTTTTTATGAGGGTGGAGTTGTCCTTTAATGCAATTTTTTTAATTGCTTTAAAAAGAGTAAAGGTATGCAGTCCTCCCCATACCTTTTTTCCTGATTTTGAGCCTCTCTCTGCCTTCAATTAGCCATGCTGTGAAAGGGGCGTAATGATTCTGTCTGCCTCTACTGTCACCAGAGCTAGCTAGATGCGAAAACAATCCGCCCATCCTTGACCAGCTAGATTATGTAGGCTGTATCCTAGCAACAGGACATTTCAAGTTTGTTTGACTGGCAGAGGAGGAGGAGAGAGGTGTAACAAACATTCCCACCAGCCAATGACAAGTACTGTGGAACCAATGCCCTGGGCCGTCTAGGAGGTGGGCTTTTAGCACTAATCTTTGCTGTGTGTTAATGGGCAGGTTAAGGTCATTAGGATGGAAAAATACTGCTCTTTTTTCTTAAAAGTATGTGTATTTGCACTGCATTTCCCCTTTAAACCGCCCTCTTTTGTAGTTCCGATCCTCTGGAATTCTATTCACCTGTCTCTACGTCAAGTAACCTCAATTAGCAGGTTTAAAGAACAATATCAAAAAAAATAACATCACACAGCAAAGATTAGTGCTAAAAGCCCACCTCCTAGACGGCCCAGGGCATTGGTTAACACAGTACTTGTCATTGGCTGGTGGGAATGTTTGTTACAACCTCTCTCCTCCTCCTCTGCCAGTCAAACAAACTTGAAATGTCCTGTTGCTAGGATACAGCCTACATAATCTAGCTGGTCAAGGATGGGCGGATTGTTTTCGCATTCTAGCTAGCTCTGAGTGACAGTTAGAGGCAGACAGAATCATTACGCCCCTTTCACAGCATGGCTAATTGAAGGCAGAGAGAGGCTCAAAATCAGGAAAAAAATGTATGGGGAGGACTGCATACCTTTACTCTTTTTAAAGCAATTAAAAAAAATTGCATTAAAGGACAACTCCACCCTCATAAGAACATCTTTTAGAAAGAATGGCCTCTTTAAAATATGTTAATATATCCTGGTTTGTCCTATGAATTCATTACTGTATGCCTGCTATGCTTCTGGATGCCTCATGGAAACTGAGCAATTTAGAAACCTGTCCTGAGCCTGGGCATGCTAAGAGGCAGACAGGGGATAAACATTTAGTCATTGGCTGTGATGTCAACTGTCAAATCCATAACTGACTGTTACTAACGGGAAGAACCAGGAAGCAGAAACAGGGGCAACAAGACATTGTGCAGGATTTCAAGTTAGACTTATATATTTCACATTTCATACTGTTTAGGGTTTTGGTGGGTGATTTACCTGTATGTAAGTTTTCATTTTAGGGCTGGACTTGTCCTTTAAGGCAAAATAGTTATCCTTTAAATCTAGCCTTACATCCTACCTATCTGGTAACCAGCATAGTATATGATTGATATATCTGCACTGCATAAGTCTCACTCCTGCATTTGTACCCATTTCTTTGTATCTGTATGTTACCCTCCTAACTAGATTGTAAGCTCTACAGGGCAGGGACCTCCTTTCCTCTTGTGGCTCTAGCACTTATATAGTTATATTTATATCAGTTAAATATTCATGTACTGAACTATTTATGTATCTGCCCTAATTGTACGACTTTTTTGTATTTTGTTATTGTACAGCGCTGCGTCCCTAAGTGGCGCTTTATAAATAAACTATACATATATACATTGCTGAAACGTAAGATGCTTTAGCTTAACTTTCAAAAGAAATAGGGGACAGATCAACAAAAAAAATTGTACGGTGGTAGTTGGAAAGAATTATAGTTTCCATTAATAGGCGATTAACATATTTTTTTTGCAGATTAAATACCCTTTTAAGGATAGGTTCACTCAAAAAGTGAAGAAGAAATGCTCGAGGTACCTCCCAGGTGTCCAATCCCTTCTGGCCACCTCACTGCCAGATAGACAATACTAAGAAATGAAAAGGCCTAGCGGCTGAAACGTTGTGTGTTACTGCAATAAAGAGGGATTACCCGTTGTAAAATATAAACGACTGGACAGCCCTACTCTTTTCATTTCTTAGTATTGTCACTCAAAAAGTGAACCTGTTTTTGTATTAATTGATAAACGGGATGTAAAGAATGAAGCCAAGAAACTTACCCGTGAACGCAATCCACTGCTGGATCCTTTGATAGGTCCCGTCTGTTTCTGGCTTTAACTAAACTATAGTGCTAATGAATGCTATAGTTTAGTCTAAGCTGGAAACAGTTGGTACCTATCAGCGGAGCCATCAGTGGATAGTGCTCGCATTCTTCAATTAAAGGGACAGTTGAGTCTAAATGATCAATATTTGTTAAATTGTGTGTGTTTGTGTAATGCCTTCTTAGTTATTCTACATATTCTCTCCCATTTTGAAAAATCAGTTGATTTCATCCCCTTTGCTGTTCCCTGCCGTTGACATTTCAGGTTGTAACGGTCCTTCTTCTTCCCAGGATGCACCACATCCTTGGAATGTTCCTAACAGTATTTTTTACTAATTGGCTGTTGGATGGGTCAAAGATGCTCAGATCTCTACTGAGCAACTGAAAAGGGCAAGACCATAACGGTCTTTACTAGGGGTCCTGCAAACAGGAAGTCAGTATTTAGTTGCATTTATTTATACACAGACAAAATGCTGAATTAGCAGATTCAGATTCATCTAATTGGGATGAAAAAATACTGCTCTTTTTTCTGAAAAGCATATGTATTTGTACTGAACTTCCCCTTTAAAGCAAAAACAGAATAGTTCACTTTCTGAACAAACTAATACTTCAAAAGCAAAAGAGCATGGGACTGTGTTCACAGCACAACATTAATTTATATTTAAAAACATCCAAGAACTACAAATATCTGCACCCCCATTTTATTTTCCAGCTTACCATTAGTGTTATGTACTGCCATTTTTCAGATATTTCTCCACAATTTCCACATTTCAGCTTTAGGTTGAAATAAAAGAGAACATGTCTATTAATCCCTAGACATTAAATGAGGCATTTCAGTGTTATAGCATTTCCATGTAAAAGGTTTTATTTCATTTTTGATACTGTGCTAAACATATTGTGTTGATCAGAAGAGAATAAGAGTTAGTTTGATCCTGGAGGGCTGACTAAAACTGGCTAATGAACTGGACGGCTGACAACACTGGCTAATGACCCGGAGGGCTGACAAAAGTGTCTAATGACCTGGAGGGCTGACAATACTGTGTAAAAAATTGGAGGGATGACTAACAATGGTTAATGACCTGAAGGGCTGACTAACACTGGGTAATAAACTGGAGGGCTGACAATACTGGCTAATGAACTGGAGGGCTGAGTAACACTAGCTAATGACCTGGAGGGCTGACTAACACTGGCCAGGGGAGTAGCTACCAGGGGTGCAGGGGATGCAACCGCTCCAAGGCCCTTGGCCAAGAAGGGTCCCATTTTGTGCTAAGGTTTCAAAACGACAGGTCTGTTTTACCAGTGGTCTGTGTACAAAGCATTTTTACCGTTGTCTGTGTGCCAAGCATTTAACCAGTGGCTGGCTGTGTGCAGTGCCAGTTTCCCAACCAGTTTATCAGTGTCTGCATGCCAAGCATTTAACCAGTCTTTGTGCCAACTATTTATATACAGTACAAAGCATTTTACCAATGATTATTTGGATTGTGGCAGTGTTGGGGGGCCCATGCCCAAATTTTGCATCATGGCCCATAAGTCTTTAGCTACGCCACTGACACTGGCTAATAAACTGGAGGGCTGATAAAAGTGGCTAATGACCTGGAGGGCTAACAATCTCGAGGGCTGACAATACTGGGTAATAAACTGGAGGGCTAACAATGCTAATGGATAATGACCTGAAGGGCTCAATAACACTGGTTATGAACTAGAAGGGTGACTAACATTGGTTAATGACCTGAAGGGCTAACTAACACTGGGTAATAAACTGGAGGGCTGACTAACACTGGTTAATGAACTGGAGGGATGATAACACTGGCTAATGACCTGAAGGGCTGACAATACTGGCTAATAAACTGGAGGGCTGATTAACACTGGCTAATGACCCGGAGGGCTGACTAACACTGGTTAATGAACTATATGGCTGACTAACACTGAACTGGAGGGCTGACTAACACCGGCTCATAACCTGAACAGCTGACTAACGCTGAGTAATGAACTGGAGAGCTGACTAACACTGGGTAGTGAACTGGATGGCTGATAATACTCAGTAATGAACCAGAGGGCTAACAACACCTGCTAACGAACTGGAGGGCTGACAACAATGGCTAATTACATGGAGGTCCGACAACACTGGCTAATGACCTGGAGATCTGACAACACTAGCTAATGACCTGGAGGGCTGACAAAAGTGACTAATGACCTGGAGGGCTGACCAATGATCTCAAGGGCTGACAATACTGGGTAATAAACTGGAGGACTAACAATGCTAATGAACTAAAGGGCTGACTAACACTGATTAACTATTTAGAGGGCTGACTAACACTGGTTAATGAACTGGAGGGTTGACTAACACTGGCTACTGAGTATTTGTAAGATACTTAGATAGTAATTTTTAAGCAAAGCATCCCAATGTCCTCTAGCAAATTTTGTTCTGAAACAATTTTTCCCTGTGCTTCCTGCAGCTGCTTTGCAATTTAGGATATCTGAATTACAATGCAGAGTACATATAAATACATCTCCGTACCTTCAGAAACCACCGGAAATCCTCACCATGTGGCCTAAGCCGAGTTAGGTTCTCCAGAGAGGCTTTGAACTGTAATGCAAATTTCTAGAGCAAGAAACACAAGTATTTATGTGATTTTACACATATCTTTTGTAAGAAAATACACTTACTGGTTTCTCATCATTAAAGGGTATCTCCACCCCCCATAGTAACATTTATTTATATCATAGGGCATACCTTCCCACCCTCAACCGCTAAGTTAAAAGAGTAAAAGTTGATTCCTAACTCTACTTACACCTTCTGGTTCCAGCGTCGCTCTAGTCTGGCTCCCCTACACGCCGGATCTTCTAGGAGGGGGTTGGACCGGCAACCGCGGCTGTGATAGGCAGCCAATCACAGCCGCGGCTGCCAGCAATGGAGAAGATGCTTTTTTTAAACTTTTAACTTAGCGGTTAGGGGTGGGAGGGTATGCCCTACAATATGTACAAAAAATTTTAAGCTAGGGGATATATTTGAAGAGCGGGATTGGGAGGGAGGGGGGTGAAAGGGCTCCTGTGCGTATGTCACCATCCCTCCCGGGGGAGAGGCAGAAGGCAGCAACATTTGGAAAAGAAGACAGCCACTACTTTGCACTTTCTTGGATTTTGGGCATGGATTGCAGGAGGACCAGGATTGTATGGTAAGGATTTTTTTAAACTGTACAGTGGGGCTAGTATGGGGTTAAATTTTAGTTTGGGGGGGTGGACATGCCCTTTAATTAATTTAACAGTAAAGAAAAGACTGATTTAAAAGGTATGTAAAACCTTCCTTGATTACTATAGCTTGTGTACAAGGTCAGATGTTTCAGCACCGGACAACCAGTCCGACGCATCAAATGTACGTCCAGTGCTGAAACATCATCGGGCGTGGTGGAAGTAGCCACTTCTGATCATTCTGTCCATAGAAGAACGCAGAGTTGATCATAATTTTCTGATCAGACAAGGGCACATAGTCCTGCAGACATTTTGGACCAGACGATATTTTAGAAATATTAGTCAGTCAGCCTGAAATATCTTGTCGCATATACGCAGCCTAAGAGTGAAGAGGTCTCCTTCCACTCAATTCTTTTTTTACAGCCGACAATATATATAACAGGTTAACTTTGTCTATAGCTTTTTGGCTGCTGTGAACTAGTTGCATTACAAAAGTAGTCTACAGGATTAAAATTTATACTGGTCCCACTGCGTAGTGTTCAAAAATTCTTACCGTACACCTCTGCTCCTTATGGTTCTCCTGTAGTGCCTGTTCAAAGTTTAGAAAAGTAGGAGCTGTGTTATCCTGTCCCTGCTATTTCCTTGTCCTCCCTGAGCCCTACCTTCCTTCCTACCTCCTGATCCCCTTATGGCTGCCTCATCTCCTAGCATTAAAAGACTTTTCTGTAGTATAGCTTACACCAGCATACCCCCAACTGCTGTTTTAGTTTTGTAAAATAAGAACAAGAAAAGAAATATACTTACGCTCCTTCGTTCCTACGCTGTCTGTCCAGCCACACTCTGCTGCTTCCGGCAAGCAGAGAGCCAGGAGAAGACAGCCGAGGGAACGAAGTAGTGTAAGTATATTTCTTGTGCTTATTTTACAAAACTTAGACTGTGGTTCCGGGTAGGCTAGGGTGCCCTACATTATGGAAAATTACATATTTGGGGTGAACATACCCTTTAAAGGGACACTATACTGAAAAAATGACTTTGCCTCATCTTAATCTATAATTGAATACATGTAAGTAGCACTTGCTCTGATTTGTGTGTTGCTGCAGGCCTTCAATCCAGCACACTTTTTGTTTAGGAGCAGTATCCCCTCTCCCTCTTTTAACCACTCCCACTTCCATCCGACCTGACTTTTTTCCCACAAACCAACTGTCAAGCCTGCACACAGCATTCCAACTGTCAAATCTCTGTCACCATTCCAGTTACAGTAAAACTATTTACAGAATAATAGTTTTTGAGAGCAAGGAACTTGATTGACAGCTGAAATATAAGAAGTTTTAGATTGGATATCTAAAGAAATAGTGGGCAGATCAACAAAAAACGATACAGTGATGGTTGGGAAGAATTATAGTTTCCAGTTATGGTCAATTTAACATAACCTATTTTTCGGTATAGATGCCCTTTAAGTATACATATATTACAACCAAAAAGATTAGATACACGTTAGTTTAAGAAAAGTGTAGTAAGGAAAGAATAGAATAGAATAGTTTTATGATTAAAAAAAACAAAACATTTTGATACTGGGCCGCTATTATGATTAATCCGATATGCGATTAGACGTTTTTATTGATTGGCCAAAATTGTACATTTTCCCTTATCTTACTATGCGTCATATAGATTGTAATCCCCCTCCCTCCCCCTAGCTCAAAATCCCTTTAATACCATGTTCTGCTTTGTCCCCCAGCCCCAACCGCAATATTTTTATTGCCAGAAACTTCCCCAATCTTTACTTACCTTCCCTCTTCCATTCAGAACTACCGGCAGCCGTGTCCGTGATTGGCTGTCTCTCAGCCAATCACAGGCACGGCTGACTGTACCGCCCCTCTGCTTGCAGTTTCGTGCAAGCAGAGGGCCAGGCAGTGCGGCGGAGGAAAGAGGGAAGGTAAGTAATGTTTGGGGAAGTTTCTGGCAATAAAAATATTGCGGTTGGGGCACGAAGCAGAACATTATATTAAAAGTTGTGAAGAAGGGTGGACATACCTTTTAATGTAACCTCACAAAAGACATTAGGCATTAATCACCTAACAAATTAAATGTCCAACAATATGTATGGTACATCTACGTACAATTAACATTGTACATCTGGCTGTCAAACTATTGGTCGATTTAAGATCACAATTATGACCGTAATAACCTTTTGGATATGGACACCTTGAGTGTAAAAGAAACAATTTCCTGGATGGGAAGAACACTAAATAATGAGGATATGTGAACTTCAAAAATAAATCTTGAGATAAACTGCATTTTTAAAAATAACTTTATTGATCTCCTAATATTTCTAACTAGTCTGTAGGGCACCTCCACACAGTGCTGCTCTGAAACAGGTATGCATTGGGAATGCTGGGAGTTGTAGTTTTTAAACATCAAGTCAAAGTCCGTATAACTTCATATGGCTAAAATAAGATCTTCCCCAGTTTCAAAAAAATGTGTTTGTGTTTGCGCGTTGTTATTGGCACTAAGAGAAACCTCCCTTTTTTACATTATACAAATAATGAATCTGATCCCTATTTAGAATTAGAATGTAGCATTGTGCGGCCCCCAGCAATGTCTCCACGTTAGGTTTAGATTTTGCCATGAAGAAATCACACCCACTAGCTCCGTTCACTCACTTACCACCATGATGACGTCGCAGCCAGCGCGCTTTATGGCAATAGAGGATGCGGTCGGTAAATGGTCGCTTCAGATCACGTGATTCAAACATTACCCAAGCCTTCTAGGAGTAAACAAAATCAGGTGGCGTGCAGACTTTAAAGAGTGCACAATAGAAGCGATGGGACACAATGTAGGGGAATGAGAAATACTACACAATGTAGGGGAATTGCCAGGAAAGACTTCACCATAATAGTAATTATTATGGCAGAGTGATCACTGGAGTTTGTACTGCTATTCTATTACAGTGGAGCTAGATAACCCAGCAACATGGGGCTGCGTGTAATGTTATTTCATATTATTTATCACTTATCTAGCACTGAGCTCTATATGGAGCCCTTTGCCAAGTATATACAATGGAACCTTTATTGTCATAGTAATTCTTTTTCAATTAAATTGGGGGAAACTATTTTACTATCGTGTTAAAAAATGTATATATATATCAGGAAACTAACTGATTACCCAAAAATATAACCTTATATGAAAATATGACGGATTTTGCTCGTGTATTTTACATACACAATAACAAAGAAAGTAGCGTGAGAGCCTTCAGCAGAGTTATACTGCAAACATTTTCTTTATTGTGGGGGACATGTTTCGGAGCAAACGTTCTCCTTTATCAAACATACAACAATACAAGTGTCACGCTTTTAAAAAGGTAAAAAAAGTCCCACCACTTCGTGCTGATTGGTGCACAGATCCATTAATTACAAAAGTGCATCATTAGTGAATATAATAGGATATAAAATCCCCTTCCCTTTAAGCTGTGTAGCAATATTAGCAAATACAAATATGCACTTAAAAATGTAGTCATAGTAAAAAGTGCTAAAAACAATCTAGTGAAGATATATGGTACTGCACTATTAAGTGCTTACCCGATACAAGATAATCCTTTAGTGAAGTGGTTTTCAATTTGACATCCCTCTAAATTCTCACTTGGCCGCAGATGGCCAATAGACCTTTCACCTTTAAATCACACACTTAACTTTCCTTGTGACCTTAATCCACAATACAATCCTTATATCGCAAAGAAGGACACAGACCACCCTTTTGGAGGTAAATTAAGGCCGCAGCTTTTTTAACCATAAACAATTACGCCAGCTACTGGTCCGTGAGAGAGAAAACACCAGTAGGCGCAAATCCTTACAGGTAATCCAGAATCAAACAAAGACGTTGGCTGCTGAACTCACCACTTAACTCACCAAAAAGTGCTTGTAACTCAATACCCGCCATAAGAAAGGAAAACAATAGCTGCACAAACATGACATGTTTAACAACAATACCTTCTGCAGTATATCTATAAATAACATTTATTTTTAACACATACAATCAATCGCATGTAAACTTGATTAACCACCTCTTGGGTGGGAGGAAGGGCAAAACTTCTTGCTCTGTGCTAATCCTGTTAAAGACTGAAATTGAATTTGCTTTCTCCCCTCCCAGTTTAAAAATCTCCACCCAGAATATGTCCTAACCAATAAATTCCTTTCATATTTTCCCAACAAAACGGTGTCCTGTCATTGGCCCAGCGGCCATGTCCCAGCTGGGCAAACTTTCCGATCTGATTGTCAGAATCACATGCCAATGCATGTGAGATGCCACAGTGCACTCCAGTAACGGATCACATGTGCTCACCATTTATGGTGCAAATAGCATGCTCTCAGATAACAGAATAGTAGTTAAATAGTGCGAACGCATGGTAATGCACATGAAATGCACTGCCGTACAATCACGCTTTTCGCATGCATTTCGGTGCATTATAGTGTGGCCACAGCCTTAAAGGGTATGTCCACCCAAAATAAATTTTTTTTATATAAGATTCCCCAAGGGCTCCCAGCCCCAACCGCTAGATTTGTATCTTTAGAAAGCCCCCCAAACTCTACTTACCTCCCCTCTTTCCTCCGCTGCGCTCCCGGCCCTCTGCTTGCGAGAAAATGCAAGCAGAAGGGCGGGACCGGCAGCCGCGTCTGTGATTGGCTGAGCGGCAGCCAATCACGGACGCGGCTGCCGGCAGCTCACTTCGCCGGAGGAAAGAGAGAGTGGTAAGTTAGGTTGGGGAACTTTCTAAAGATACCAATCTAGCGGTTGGGGCTGGGAGCCTTGGGGAACTTACACATTATGGATTTTACGCTAGGGGGAGAGAATCGGGAGAGAGAGGAGGGGAGAAGGGCTGCAGTACGCATGCCAAACTTCTCCCGGAGGCCAGGTAGGAGCGAGTCCTATATGGACTCTGCTAGCCTCCTGGTGGGCAGTTTTGGGACTTTGGGGGGGGACTAAAGGAGAACCCTATGGAGCTGGGATGTGAGGTAAGGATTAGACTACACTACATGGTGGGGCCATTAGTGGGGGGGAGTTATTGTTTTGGGGGTGGACATGCCCTTTAATTAGAATTACACCGTTGTTGTCTGCAAACATTACTTCTAGGAAATTGTCTCCACCATGCAATTAATAACTAGAAATAGTATATTTTGATGTTTTAGACCATTAACATGACATGTTATGAAAGAAAGGAGTTCACACATGTAAAAGCACTTGCTGAATTCACATTTGGAGAAATACTATGTTGACAACTTTTATTTAAATTTCTTGACATTGAGGCTGAGGCCACACGCTTGCGATTGAGCTTGATGTCCAGAATGTGATCCCTGTAGTAATAGGGTATCAGAATGCATTTGAATCACACCAAAATGAGGATTGCATGCTCTCCTACAAGCAGATTGCAGCACAACAGACCAGTGCACCTACTGTGGCCAGACCAATGCACACTTTTTAATGAGCGATGCATGACTTAGTGTGGCCTAGACCTAAATGATATACGGTATCAAGTGTTTTAAAGGGTATGTCCACCCTTCTTACCAACTTTTAATATACTGTAGAGCTTTGTCCCCCAGCCCCAACCGCTATATTTATATTTTCAGAAACTTCCCCAAACATTACTTACCTTCCCTCTTTCCTCCACTGCACTGCCCGACCCTCTGCTTGCGCGAAACGGTAGTGCTGAACGGCGAAGGAAAGAGGGAAGGTAAGTAATGCTTGGGGAAGTTTCTGGAAATAAAAATATAGAGGTTGGGACTGGGGGACAAAGCTCTACAGTATATTAATGGGATTTTGAGATAGGGGGAGGGAGAGGGAGGATGGCTGCAGTGTGCATGCCAAACTTCTCCCGGAGGGGAGACAGGAGGCAGAGTCCTATATGGACTCTGCTATCCTCCTGCTGGGCAGTTTTTGGGACTTTGGGGGGGGGGGGGGGGAGATTACAGGAGAACCATATGGAGGTGGGGTAGAAGGGAAGGATTTTTATTTACTACAGAGTGGGGCCAGTAGTTGGGGGGAATTATAGTTTTGGGGGTGGACATGCCCTTTAAAATGGCATCCAGAAAATGTCTAATGAACCTGCCATTTTATTGGAACACAGCTCCACTATTCTTAAGCTAGGTACAGACATAAAGAATGAACAAAAAATTGGTCTCACTTACTGTGGGGAGCTGCACCACGAGGGAAAGAGCTGTCTCGGAGTCCTCACTCGACCTATAGCGCAGCCATGGGACACACAATCGCAGTGGTCCATGGCTGCTGCTAAGTTTTATACACTTTAATAAAAGCTAGGTTTTAATCTTTCACTGGAGTCTGCTTTCGGGACTGTTCCTACTACTGATGTTTTTTGTGTTGCATACAGATGTAAAGATACATAGCAGTGACGAACAGCCACTTTTAGCAATTCCTAAATATACGATGCTAGGTGGGGCATAGTCCCTAAACACCCGACTAAAACAGACATTCATTGTGTAGTAAGACGTCGTGGGCGCATCTATGAATAACTAGATTTAATTCGGCTACTATTGGAATGCTGCTGTATAGCTACCAGTTCCTGAGCAGCCAATCTGCAAACTGCTATATGTACAATTTTTCTGATGCTAAAACCCTTGGAACCACTAACAAAGCGGACATGTTATCTATCTGATAGTAGCATTAAGCTGGGTACATATGTTCCAATTCTTCCTCCTGACTGACCGTTCAAGTCCTCCGACCGCTCAGCCAGGAGGAAGGACTGTTGGTCGCGGCAAAAGCAGCCACGAGCAAGCGTGCGGTCCTGAGGACTGCATGATCGGCCAAGGTTTTTAGACACATACGATCTTGGGTTTGTCTGATTTGGACAAACAAACGGTCGGCCACGGTCACAAGAAGAACCCATACAATAATTTGCCCGACTGACCGAAACACTGAAAATGTCTACCTGAAGACAAATATCCACAAAACACTCCAGCACATTGCTTGTTGGCGGTTTGCCAGACAATAATGAGGTGCAATCCTTCTGCTTAGGACTGTATACCTTCTGGATTGCAATCCCCCTGCCCCCTACTCTCAGGGCTGCGGAACTCCAAATAGAAACAAGAATGGAGGAGCACGCTCTCTCTGTGATTCGGTGATTTATTAAAACAACAAACTATTAGTTTGTTTTAATAAATCACTGAATCAGAGAGAGAGCGTGCTCCTCCATTCTTGTTTTAATTTGGACTACCTGAACACAAAGCATTTTACTTTTAGGATGAGGGACACTAGAGCGGACGGTACCACGCACATTACAGTCGAGATAAACACATGCTATGTTGCAGAGCGCATGCAATACATACCAAAAAAATGGATTGCATGCACTCCAAATAGCACACTGAAACGCATCACCTGTAGTGGGGCTGATCCCATAGGCTATTACTCGCCTGCACTCCCACTAGTACAAACCACAATCCAAAAAGTGCTACAGGGAGTAGCCTTAAGAGTTTGGATCTTAAAGGGAAAGGTTGCAACCCCAGTAGAATTGAACTGACCACTTTACAAGGTACATTTATAAAAACAAAACAGCTCAGAGCTGCAGGTGCAGCATATTGACATGAACATGGTCTTAGCACAGCTCTGTGCAATGCATTTTACAGGCCACCTTTGCCTTTAAGACCTAAACACATTAAATCTACATGTTGCAGTGCTAAGTACCATTGCATTTAATACAAACTGTATCAGCCTGCATCATGCTTTTAATATATAGGCCTGTATGTGTGTTCGGGTCTTAAAGGCAAAGGTGGGAACCCTAGTTGGAATACATTTTTTGTTTATGCAAAACTTCCCACAGGCAGCCCACCTGCTGCATTAATGTTATATAACATGTTTGCTTCCATCTCACAGTACCTCTTTAATTGGCATTCCCTCCAATTATTCCTATTAATATGCACATTTATAGAAACAACATGGTGCAGGACTGCAAGTGGCATACCCTACAACATTCCCCTTTAATACATACACTTATAGAACATGGTGCAGTGGAGATTATTATAATGACCCTGATGTTTGCACAGCTCTGTACTACAGGTTGTTGTTTTTATAGACAGATGAATTAAAAACACTCTTCCTACCTTCCAACATTCCCTTTAATAAGGTACACTGATGAGAAATGCATTGCACAGAGCTGTTCTAAAATCAGGTTAACTTCACTATCCTCCTGCAGTTCTGCACCATGTGGTTTCTATA
The DNA here is from genome assembly GCA_019447015.1 of Hymenochirus boettgeri. NCBI lineage: Eukaryota > Metazoa > Chordata > Amphibia > Anura > Pipidae > Hymenochirus > Hymenochirus boettgeri. The sequence continues at coordinate 170,387,795 of CM033472.1, forward strand.
AAAACACTCATCCTACCCTTCAACATTTCCTTTAATTAGGTACACTGATGAGAAATGCATTGCACAGAGATGTTCAAAAATCAAGTTCACTTCACTATCCTCCCCCTACAGTTCTGCACCATGTGGTTTCTATAAAAACACTCTTCCTACCCTCCAACATTCCCTTTAATAAGGTACACGGATGAGAAATGCATTGCACAGAACTGTGCTAAGACCTGGTTCACTTTACTATCCTCCCCCTACAGTTTTGCACCATGTGGTTTCTGTAAAAACACACTCCTACTACCATACCAACATTCCCCTTTAAGAATATGAACGGATGAGAAGAAAATTGAAAACATCCAAAGTGATTTTCCTGTGCGCCCTAGCTCCTCCCTACAGCTTCCAACCACTACCATTGCACTGCCCAACCTCCCTTCGTTGCTCACCCCCTCCATCTCTACCCCTACCACTGCAATGTCTAGCTTCCCTTCATTTTTTAATCCCCCTAACAAGCTTCATCATTATAACAAAACAGGGACTTTCATCTCTCCTATCCAGGACACGTCTCACCACCTGCCCCCTTGACCCCATTCCCTCTCATGTTATTCCCCCGCTCTCCTCTTCCTTCATTCCAGCCCTATCCTCTCTCTAACTTGTCCCTACCCACTGGTATTTTCCCGTCTATATTTAAACAGCCGTTGTATGCCTTATACCTAAAAAACCCTCCCTTGACTTGTCTTCTCTTTCCAGCTACCGTCCTGTCTCCCTTCTCCCTTTTGCTTCCAAACTACTGGAAAGACTTGTCTGCTGGCCTGGTCAGTCACCTGTCTGCTAACTCTTTGACCACCTCCAGTCAGGCTTCCGCCCTAACCACTCCATGGAAACTGCCCTCACTAAAGTGACCAATGATCTACTAAGTGCTAAATCTAAAGGTCACTACTCTTTGCTCATTCTTCTTGATCTGTCCTCTGCTTTTGATACTGTTGATCACCCTCTACTTCTTCAGATCCTGGCTTCCTTAGATATCCAGGACACTGTACTTTCTTAGCTATCCTTCTCTCTGGTAGGACCTTAAGGGCATGTCCACACTGCAACTCAAACGCAATTGCACACGGAATTGCATGCGTTTTTCAATTATTAAAAAACGCATGCAACTGCGATTTAAAATGCAGAACACAAATCGTAACGCACCCGAAACGCGGATTTTCGGTGCGTTGCCGCGTTTTTCAAGGATATGAAAAAAAACACAAAAAAAGCGCAGCAGTGTGGCCTAGCCCTAGGTGTTTTTTGCTCAGAAATTAGATAATTCTTGCCTCCATTCTGGCAGAGTAAGCCGTCTCCTTCCTCCATGCAGTCATCAAGGCTGTGGCTGCCGACATCACAGCCAATAATTGACTGGTGTTTCTCCTGCACATGCTCAAGATTATATAAAGCTCATTGAACAGAAGTTTTCTGTTCCGGAAAAAGTATCATTGAATATTTGTTTACAAATATTAGGTAATATACTACTAAAACTAGCAGTTGGGGTTGCGGGCAGATAATGGACAAGAAATCAATCATTAAAATTTGTTTTAAGAACAGACATACCCTTGGAGTCAAGAACTCTATCAAAAAGAGGTTAAAGAGTAGGGTATAAAGGTTGGACCAGAAGGACCTACGTCTTTAGTCAACCTCAATAACTATGTAAACAACGAAGGAATCAATTTTTTTTCACACAATCAACAATTTAAGCAAAATTTAAGGCAGGGACAGTTTTGCAACCTTTTAATAAAGTAGTAGATCTGTAAAAATTAAACCAAGATAACATAAAAAACAACTTCATATTCACAATCCAGTATGGGGGAACATAAAATCAATTAAAAAAAAAAAAAAAAAAATCTAGATAGGCTTAATCTTGAAGTGAAGTCCAATCAAACTAAACACCAAACACTTCAGGTCCTGTACCAAGTAGTAGAATACTCGCAATCCCTCTGGATCTCTGTAAGTAAAAAAAGCATATGTGTAAGTAAGTTGCAGATAAAATACAGTGGTTGGCAAAAGTATTCGGCCCCCTTGAAGTATTCCACATTTTGTCACATTACTGCCACAAACAATCAATTTTATTGGAATTCCACGTGACAGACCAATACAAAGTGGTGTACACGTGAGAAGTTGAACGAAAATCATACAGGATTCCAAACATTTTTAACAAATCAATAACTGCAAAGTGGGGTGTGCGTAATTATTCAGCCCCCTTTGGTGTGCAGTCAGTTGCCCATAGACATTGCCTGATGAGTGCTAATGACTAAATAGAGTGCACCTGTGTGTAATCTAAGGTCAGTACAAATACAGCTGCTCTGTGACGGCCTCAGAGGTTGTATTAGTCTTTCACATGGAATTCCAATAAAATTGATTCATGTTTGTGGCAGTAATGTGACAAAATGTGGAAAACTTCAAGGGGACCGAATACTTTTGCCAACCACTGTAGGTTTGCCACTCCACTTTAGAGGGAATGGATTTTTCTTTTACTTTCCATAAACAGCATTGGGAGCCTACAAGAATACATTAATCTGAATTGTGCTGCAGGTAAGATAAGCTTAAAATGGATATTTTTATAGAACAGGGCTGAAGTGAATCCCAGGTGCTAAGTAGCCAATATTCATATTAAGTTTTAATGGTCAACCAATTACCGTATATACTTGAGTACAAGTCGACCAGAGTATAAGCCGAGGTACTTATTTTTACCTCAAAAAGTAAGAAAACATCATTGACTCGAGTATAAGCCAAGGGTTGAAATTATGACCACTACTAACTTCTAATACTGTATTTAGGTTGCCCTTTAAATGGACAGTAGTAGTCCCATACAGTAATAGCCAAATCCAGTATGGCTATTAATGTATGGGAACCCTGCTGTCCATAAAAAAAGCCTCATTCCTTGGCACTCCAGATGTTTGGAAACGACAACTCTCAGCATGCTTTAGTAGCTGGGAGTTGTAGTTTCCAAACACCTGCAGTGCCAAGGAATGATTTTTTTTTTTTTTTTTTTTATGGACAGCACCCCCAGGAAAGGCCCAAAACATTCCACCTTAGAGAGACCCCCCCAAGTTCAGTGAGTGAGGCAAGTATTTACAGTCAGAGAGGTAAGTCACAGTAAGGTATTGTAAATTTTCCCCCCAATCTGCTGCTGCTTGCTCTGTATGTAAGGTACCGGTACCGCAGAGTAGTGACGTCACAACTCGGCACCAGGCAGTAAGTGAGACAGCCGCCGAGTATGGAGATCAGCAGTGCAGAGTGCCAGCTGGATCCCTGGATTTAAATTACCGGTACCTTACATACAGAGCAAGCAGCAGCAGCAGCCGGATTGGGGGGGGGGAAATTACGATACATAACCATGACCCGAGTATAAGCAGAGGCTAGAGGGTTCTGACCCCCAGTTCCTATATTAGCAAGAAACTGCATTAGTCAACATACAATTATTGCTCCCTTTACTTCTCTGCCTTTAATTGAGAGAGCTGCCATGTTAAAGGGCATGTTCACCCCTCAAACAAAAAGTTGTATATAGGTAAATAACATTGCCTGATGTTTTGTAGTTCTTTCAGTTGGCAGCTGTCAGTCATAGATGTATCAGATGCCATCACATCCAATTGCAGAGTGCTATTCCCCTAGCTGCCTACTCAGAGTATGTAAAAGCTTGGTAGCCAAATCTTTCGAGAGACAGATGGAAGGGGGAAAGCATAATCTTTATGCACAACATATCCTTAAGTCTCTTAGCTTTCTAACTATTTTAGTTTTGTTTTTTTTGGGGGGGATGATTTACCTATATATACATTTTTTTTTTTTGAGGGGTGGTTATGTCCTTTAAAAGTAAAAAAAAACCAACAACTTATCTTCCTTAAAATGGCCCATAGCCTAGACCTTGCTAGGTCTTAGTGTATTTCGGCCATGCAGGACATAGCTGTTCAGTTAGGAATAACTAAAAATCAGCAATACAGATGTCCAACCCGCAGCCCTCCATAAATTTAAGAACTACTACTCCCAGTATTCACTAGCTGTATTCTGAATGACCGCAATGTGGGCATGGCAGGGGAATATTTACAAAAAAAAAAAAAAAAAAAAAAAGTGTCTTTTCCGGTGTAAACTGGGTCTTGCAAACATAACAGGAGGAACCAATGCCAAAAGTTTTTACTTTGTCTTTTAATTAGTTTATGGCACGTCCAATGGAGATATCCAATAAATTTAAGACTCACTTTGACTGGTTCACATCAATTAATGATCCAATTTTTGATGTTGTGAAAGAAATGTGTTCATCCCCAATAACAATCTCCAGCTCCTACAACAAATATGTAAGAAAATCAGTAAAAAGCAACAGAATAAAAACAAGCAGATGAACTGGTGATGCCAAGTATTACATGCCTGTCGTCCTACTCTGTCAGGTGGAGGCCACAGAGCATCATCTTCTTTGGTGATTTCACTGTCATCTATAATCCTCTTCAATTCCTCCATAACACTTTTGTGTACATAAGCCTGAAAAAATGAAAATCGGAGACTCTCAAAGAAAGTATAAAAACTACTAGACATTTTACAGAGCGACTTACAAAATAAACAGTATATTGAATAAAACTTTTCTGCAGTGTAAAAAGCAAATTACCTAACGCAGATATACAGCACTAAAATGAAGTGGTGAAAATATTTTTTTTTTTTTAAAAAATCTAATTTACAGCTATAAAATATAAATTCAGCCTGACAGATTTGCCAAATATATAACTTGTAAGAGAGAATTTGCATTAAGAAGAGATTCTCAAAAGTTGTGTTTTTTTCCCTCTATAAAAGAGGCATTTATAAAGTAGTTTCCTAGCAAACATGTTAAATGGCCCAATAGTCAATTAGCAGACTATTTTCTTTCCTAGGGAAGAACAAAAGATGTCACCCCTATCCAAACTTGAGGAAAAGTGACTTCAGCTTAAGCAATGTTTATTTACTTTAAACTTGTTTAGAGATTTTGCTAACCCAATGTTTTCAGGCAGAGCATTCCACAACCTCAATAAGGCTGTGGAATGCTCTGCCTGAAAACATTGGGTTAGCAAAATCTCTAAACAAGTTTAAAGGAGGCTAAGATATCCTTTTAGGTAGGGATAATAGCCGGTGACTAGCATTGTGTTTTATTGGATGTGTCTTTATGTAATTTGGTGTATGGAAGACATGGTCAAATTGGTAGAAGCATCTGTACTTTTTGTTGGATTGGGGATGCTGGGTCTTGCACTAAGGGGTTAAGCTTAACAGTGGGCACTTTACAGAAGATAAAGTAGATGTTCAACACCCTAGATTTTTAAGTTTCCTTAAAAGTCATGTACAATCATAGTGTAGTAAGAGTAAGGGATATAGATAAAACGCACACAATGGAATTATTCCATTTTAGAGAAATATTGTTAAGGTGAAGTTGAGAAAGCTACAGCTGTGCTAGGCATGACACCATGTGCGTGCAAAAAACACACTTAGGGCAAGGATACACTGCAATGTAAATGGATGTGATTCCCCAATTCCGAAAGCACACGTGATTGCGATTAAAAAATGGTGACCTTTTGAAGTGCTGCAGGGAGCACTTCAAAAGAGAACACTTGCAAAAAGTGTTTAAACCATGAATAATGCCATTTTATATATTTTATTTATTTTAAAATATACATCCATTATTCTTACTACAATTTTTCATTGTACATGCCCTTTAAATTAAAGTCTTTCAAAAGTCAATATGAACTTACCTCTTTTCTGATCATAACATCATTCTTATAATTGCTGTTATTTGCATAACGAAGTTTTCCTGTTAAAAACAGCAAGGGTAGGAAAAATAATCAAATGGTGCAACAACAATTTAAAAAAAATAAAATAAAACATTGAGGCTAACTTGAAGCTTAAGTGTTAAGACTAGCCAAAATATGGCCAACTCAGGGTTCCAGACAAGCATCTTTGTGGTGCACAAAGTCGAAATACTGTAATAATAATCTGTCCACTGAATCTAAACAGGATGTCTTTCTAGTTATCCAACCATGTCCTGGCCACCACCATTACCAGTATTAACCATTGAATTAATATTATTTAAGGCCAGACAACTTTCAATTTGCTCACTGTGCTTGATTGATCACCCCAGTGAACTATTAAAAGCTTTCTGTTCCAGATTCCTATAAATGTACAAGTGCTATGTTCTCATGCATCTACTAAATGACTTAATCAGTAGGTGACAAAAATATTACAAAGTGTTTCCCAAAGTAAAAAAAAGTTTGTACTTAAATTAATGAACACAGGTTGCAGCTTTTACAAATTTGGAGGCTATTAGAGACACATACTTACAGCTGCTCTGTTCTTGGCAAATTAATATTTCAGTTTCTGCTCTGGGAAAATCCTAAGAAGGAGAACTCAACCCTCATAATGGCATAATCATTAGCCTCTGCTAGGTATACTCCTAAATGCCTCATTGAGTGTGTTAACAACAGCTTTATAGCTATATTTCTTCAACCCCCCCTTTAGAAATGTAATGAGCTGGTTACGAGAATGCTTAGTGGAGGCAACTAGAGGATTAGCAATTAAACAGTCTGTGATGTCAAGTGTCACATCCGTGATTGAACTTGAAGAACCAAAACAGGGTCAACATGACATTGTGCATTATTTTAGGTTATTCATCTATTTCAACTTTCTAGCTATTGTTGTTTTGGAGGGGGTGGTTTGCCTATATACAATTTTTGATTTGAGGGCTGGGCTTTTTTTTTTAGCAACTGAAAATGGCTGCTATTGAGGTTCAGATGTCATTCAGAAAAGGCCGCAAGACTGAATTGATAGATATATTAAGGCTGAATGGCAGTGCAGACTGCAATGTTCTCCCCTATTTTTGCATGAAAACAACATCAGAGGCTTACATTGCACAATGATTTCTTAGAAAGTTGAGAGACTCTTACCAGGCTTTGTGTATAAATGAAACATGATAACAGGTCAAAGTACATGGAGACACAGATGGAGCAATTAGTTCTCCTTACATAACCTGAATGTCTCCTTCACACATCACCTGTAGCAGTCAAAATCCCAAACCGTACAGCACACGTTCACAATCCGTACACTAGATCAGATTAAAGTAAAACCTCTTACACTGTCACTCCATTTAGTTTCCATCTATGGTTCATTCTATAGAAGATTCGGGCCGTCTTTATTAAGTTGTCGCCATTCCCGCTAAACAATTTTAACCACACTGTAAACATTGGCGCCAACATAGTTGAGCCGTGTTGTCTGAACCCCCTGGCTGGGACACACCGGCGTTACTTGGTCTATCGCGAGGCCTCCATACAGAAGTTTGTTTTCTCTCCCGCTCTATTTTCCTACAGATATATTTCCCTACATGGCAACTCACCGTCTGGTCGGAACTCAAATTCCAAAAACTCGTGTCCAAATTTGCCTTTGTGCCCAACATAATAGCGAAGATAGAAATCGCTACCCATGTTCAAGGCCGCGCTCTACTATGACATCACCTCCGTAGAGACGCCTAATATCTACGTCATGACGTACGCGTGTGTACAAATCCAACGCCCCCGGGAGTGTTGTGATTGGATGAGGCGAACAAAAGAAGAGCGTGGATTTGCCGTACCCGTACTAAGATAAAGCGCTTGGTCGGTGTTACGTGATCTTTAGGTTGTTTTTTTTGTTTTTTTTTAAAAAAGCTCTTTCGTCTTGGTTTGGTTTTAAGTGATAAACGTGTAATTGCTTGTGCAGTCTTTGCATAGAAGGAAGAAAAAGAAAATAGAAGGCAAGGCATTCCTAATATAAATGGTTCCTATATACAGAATGGACTAGGCACTAGTCACAGACACCTGCTGTGATGGGAACATTAACCCTTCTGCTTCCAACCGAGTATTCAGTGCCCTATAATATCCTCTATCCCACTGATACATCAGGAATGGGGAAAACTACCAATGGTGCATATACTGGAGGGGCTGTAATGCCTTAGGCTGGGTACACAGGAAGGGACTGTCCTGACCGAACGCTCGCTACAAGCAAGCACTCGGCCAGGAAAAATGTCCATCCGTCCGATAGTGGCCATGGCCGACAGTTCATACGATCGAGCGGGCCCATAGGGAACGTGATTTACCGACACGGACAATTGAGGCAAGTCCACCCTAAAGTTTGCTTTAAAATGTTTAAACCCCACCACAGTGGTGCGGCAGAGGAGGAACGTAGTGGAAGTCAATGGAAAAGAAGTTAAACATGAAGGGAGGAGAAAATGGAGGTGGGGGAAGTGAGCCGGAGGGAGACGAGGGAACTTACGGAAAGTTGTAATCGGCACACTACTACATAGTAGCGCGCCGATTACAAGAGTATTATTTACGCATTGGCCCCATTGACGACCATGGAAGGGGTGGATTATATAAATATAATTATATAAGTGCTAGAGCCTTGCCAAAAGAGGAAAGGAGGTCCCTTCCCCGTAGAGCTTACAATTTAGTTAGGAGGGTAAAATACAGATACAAAGGAAAGGGTAAAAGTATAGGGGTGAGACTTATGCTGTGAAAATAAAGCAATCGAACTGTGTTAGATTTATACCTGCTAATTTAAGTGTTTTTTTCTAGCACCTTATTCCCTACCTTTACTCATTGAGGTTCTGTCTTCCGCCTTTTGTCTCCTCCCATTTTCAGGTTTGCCCCATGAGATTGGCCCTTTGCCAAGCAAATACTGTCCCTTAACTGACTGTGACTCCGAGTCATCTCGGAATCTGGTTTGATTCAATTGCTCAGTAGAGATCTGAGAATCTTTGACCCATCCAACAGCAAATCAGTAGAAATTACCGTTAGGAACATTCCAAGAATGTGGTGCATCCTGGGAAGAAGGACCATTAGAACCTGAAATGGTAGCTCACTAATGTCAACAGCAGGGAAAGCAAAGGGTATGAAATCAACTGATTTTTCAAAATGGGAGAGAATATCTAGAATAACTAAGAAGGCATTACACAAACAATTTAACAAATATTGATAATTTCAACTGAACGGTCCCTTTAAGTGTCTTTGTCTTTATTGGGAAGCAAACATGTTTTGTTTGTGCACTGATTTTGCTATTTGTATTTGCATCCTGATCTGCCACATTAAAGGGAACCTGACTAGGCTAGCTATTACCTTAATACACTAGGAGAACTCAGAGTGCTTAGGGTTTTCTTCTAGTTGTAAAGTTAAATCAAAGACAGTACTTTGTCTGCTATTCATTTTGAAGGTGAATACAGGTCTGTATCTCTATCTTTTATGTTTTCTCTTTTCATGAAAGATCGTGGCTTAGCACTTTTAATGTGCGTACGTATTATTTTAACGTATTCTAAATTAAAGTTTTACTAGTACCCCAGAAGTTAACTGGCAAAATGTTATTGGGGTGAATGTATCATATAGGGGAATATCTTTTTTGAATTTATTGCCCTATACTCTATCCCCTGTACTTCCACCTTATATAATCACAAGGGGGGTAGCTGTGCGTTACAAACGTCTTGTGTTATTGATTTGGGAGTTTAGGCAATACCAGCTTTTAATTTATATTATCTGGCATCACAATTGTCCCATCTGTTCCACTGGAACTGCTCACAAACTCAACAATTTCTCATAATGCTGGCCATACCAAATGCAAGTTTACGCTGATATTATCTACCTAATCTCCCGAGGGGTGCAGGGCACAACACCCACCTCAATTCAAACCCCCCACAACGTAACTCACTGAAGGTGTTGCATCGCGTACTAAGTCCGTTGGGACCGGTCAGAGGACGCATTGGAGGAGCGAGAGATTAGGTAAGTTCTCTAACTTTGTTTCCCGCTTCTGCACATTTTATCGAAGAACAGGAGGTAAGACACAGCTCCTTTACCTCCTGTTCTTCAATAAAACTGAATACAAAAAAAATATTTTACCAGTGGAGATACGCTTTAATGTTGCATTGCCCTTTAAACAGTGGATATACAGCCACGGGATGCTCAAAATATGGGAACATTTGGGTCAAGTGGGAAGAATCCAGATGGACATGCAATGACTGAAATCGTATATAGTTTATAGGTAGGCACACTCACTTAAGTCTTTAAACAATACTCATTTATTAGAGTGCTGAAAACAAAAAATGCCAAATACACACACAACGTTTCGGGGGTTTCAGCCCCCTTCTTCAGGTGTAACTAGTGACTACAGAGTGCAAGGTATATATAGGAAGTGAAGTCACTTCCTATATATACCTTGCACTCTGTAGTCACTAGTTACACCTGAAGAAGGGGGCTGAAACCCCCCGAAACCTATGAACTATATACGATTGATTATACTCACCTGCAGTGGCACAGGTAGTGCACCTCAGAGTTTTACCTACCAGGATCATCACATATGCTTGGAAATGTAATGACTAAAACCACTTTGTATGTGTAACAAACTTCTTTTAGTTCATGATAATTTATACTTTTCATCAGTATGTATAAAGTAGATCTATTGTCAGGTCCCCTTCATCTCTTTTGCACTAAATCAATACAAGTACTTATTTTTTTTGATGCAATACCCATTGTTAATTTTATTCCTCCAGACCTTTTTGCAAGAAATCATTTAGCGCTGGACACTTATGGGACGATTTAGAGTATTTGGAGTTAAAGTAATGCTAAGTGGTTCGCTACCACTTTAACTCCTTATTAGTGCCGGATGCGTGGGTTAAGTAAAAGACACTTTTACGTAATGCTGATAGCCAGCGTTAAATTCACGTTGTGGGATTTACCCACGTGCAAAAATGCGATATTGAACCGCGTTTGCAAGATTTTCCCAGAGCCATATTGGCTCTGGATAAATTGCCCTGTAAGTGTAACTAAATAACTGTAAATGTCAAACATTTTACCCACTGTACAGTGTTATGTCCATGCATTTGATGTCGTATATTTTAATAACATTCTAATAAATATTCCTCTACCACGAGGGTATTAAAAGAATATATATATAAAATGTTTTGAAAGAAAACAATGCACAGTGCAGAATAAAAAATTTATTTTCATGTCTAGGTAGAAATAGTCATTATTATACAAGTAGAAAAGGAGGTTAGGGCACAGTAATATTTACAGAAGTACATGATTCACCACAGGCCACAGCTGAAGAAGGATGTTACATGTTTAACCTGAGGATGATTAGGTTTCATCTGCCTTCTTTCAGAGGAACAGAAACAAGTACTTGAAGGTCTAAATTGTGATTTTTAAGAATAACAGTTAAACACAACAGTGGTGAGGATTCAGATCATATAAAAACAACAGATTCTGATCATTCAACCTTTACTTAAAAAAATATGAACAGCTTTGGTTGAGTAAATCTAAATTGGTTAGAGTATAAAGTGCCCTCACATGATGCCAGGCCAGCCTGTAAAGAAAATATCCACATACCCATTCACAACCTGTATATGCATAATTTACAGTATGTTAAAAAGTTTGAATAAGATAGTCACACACAAACATAGATCTACTATGCGATTAACATGCACGCACATACACACACTAGTGTACAGTAATTTGGAAACGTCTGTGCAGTTTGTGCTAAAAAGTTATTAACCCTTATTAATAGTGAGTGGCTTTGTACTGAAAGGGATAAAATTCTGATGCTTAATAGGTTGAAGAATGCACCACAACCAACAGTTCTCCGAAAGTGAAAACAAAAGAGAAGTTAAATAATACAGGAGACAGCAAAAAGCGAGGGTAGCACTCCAAAGTAAAGTAAACTTACATTTATTGAAGACCACACATGTGAGGAAGGGGGCAAGTTTTCCCCCCGAAATGTTGTGATATGTGTGGTCTTCAATAAATTTAAGTTTACTTTGGAGTGCTACCCTCGCTTTTTGCTGTCTCCTGTTACCAAATATCCATTTAAGGGTTGGATTACCTAGAGGAGTGAGCACCCACGTGTGGACGAGTGCAGAGGACCCTATCGTGAGTTTGCTAAGTTAAATAATACACTAGACCACCGCAATGCTCTTTAGTTACATTATGTTCTAAAAATCCCTCCATCCAATATTTGAGGGATAAGTTGTAAAAGCAAAAAACAAAACATACAGACTGTATTCTGCTATATGCCGTTAAGCGGCTATGGCTTTATGTCTATTCTGAAAATGGAGAATTTGAAATTACTTAACAATATCTTTCATCTTCTAGCTATTGCAGATTTATGGATAATCCCAGAATTATCTATTGCAGCCCTGGGTCTATTACTGTATAACTTTCAAAATAAAGCAAGGTGAAAGTAAGTTATAAAGACAGCACCATACAAATTTGTATAAATAGGACAAAACAGGTTTTATATTTCAAATACTGCTGGTTTGTAGTTTACACTCTACTGCACTATGTTTATCAGTTCTGTTTTAACTCCCGTTAGCTCTAAAGCTTCGTACACACGTGCGATCGCTGGGCCCGACCTGCAACTCACAATGGTGTACAAACAGCCTTTTCTGGCCAAGTATCGGTAAGCGTATAGGCGCTCAGTTGAGCACCGTTGATGATCGGATAGTTGGATGAAATGGCCGTTCATACACCATCATATGTTGTGGATCAGCCCCCATAAAGTGTAAAAAAACTATGAAACCACAAACAATTAAGTCTACAGAGGTACAGTTATACTAAATTCAGTGCTGTATTTTGCATTGGTTTGGCTGGAATGTTAAAATGTAGAGATTAACAACTAAACTGCAAAGGCAAAATAAGGTTTGCACCATTATCAGTAGAAAATTCATTTATGGTACTGAACAAATACTCAAAGATAGATCTAATTTCTACATGGGATTTATTTTGTTAGTTCTTCCTAAAAGTAAACTAGCATTTAAGGGCATAGCTGTCCTTTAATTTATGCTGATCAGTGAATGTTGCCATATTGTTTGCTTATATTTATCCCTAGAATTCTGCATAGATACAAACTGGGCAAGTTAAGACCATCATGCCTATGGTTTTATTGACTTTTAGCACATGCAGGGAATGAAAAATTCAAACATGTTAACACAGCAACTGTCTTGCATGTTAACTGTGGTTTATTGTATAGATATTAAAATTAAAAAAGGTGAGCAGCATGGCATCTACTTGCAGAGTAAAATAAGGATAAAATGAATTTCTACTGCCCCAAAACTCTACGCTCTTACACTTTTCTTTCATTTTAAGATAACATAACCCCTACAATATATTTAGTATTTTTTACTTTAAAGTTATAGCCTTCTCTGGTTGCTGATAACACTCCACATTCAATACACTACATCACACTTTAAATGTCTTACAATGGATTCCTTTTAGATTTATAAAATAATTGTCTAGTGTAAAAGGTATTTTACCGTTTGTTATAGAAACACATTGGAATAAACATATGAAGGAAACACATTCAGGTATAATTAAACATTTTAACGAAGAGGGGCAAGACTAAGATACCCTAATATTCAGAATTTGTTTACCATGAGAACTAAAGGAATCCCAACAAACAAATAAAAAAGAATAAATACTATTACCCTAAGAGGGCTGGACTTGGAAACCCAAATATTCAGTATTAGGGAAACTAAACATAAGAATCTAAAATAAACAAAAACATAAATAAATACGTTCACCCTCCAATCAAATCATCCAGTCTAGGTTAATAAATATACTACAAAAGTCAATGTTAAATTATTAATCTCAGTGTACAGCTGATGGAGAACCACAAAGCTTCATTAAGGTATGTACAAAATCAACTATAAATATAACATCTTAATGCCACATTGTCCTCAGAAGCTTTTATATACAGAGATCAAGGAGTACTTCAGCCAGAATCAAGTAAAAATCTGCATAAAAGATTATACATAGAAACCCTCACATCCTTTGGATGTCTAAAACATTAAATATTTGTGGTTTTCCATCACCAGAATAAATAAGAAAACATCTGATTTGTTCCAGGTCCTAAAAGGATTAGATTCGGCACTACACATAACGCAGTACAGGCCTCTAAGTGTAACCATGATTTGTGTACACTCCTCACAGTATATAATTCACATACATGATCTGAGGCAAGTCCAAAATTATTCCATGTAGTAGAGTTTTTGTTCCAACCCTTGCAACGTTGCTTACAACATAACATTGGTGATATATCTCGTAATGCTTTCTATTGCAAAGCATCAGAAATGGCTGTAAAAGTGCAGCATACTGGAAAAAGGGAAGAATAGGCTTATCCTCAGTATTCAAGGCAAACCATCATCTTCAAGGCTTAATGCAACTCTCTGCAAAAGAAAATATATAGGTTCAGTTTTTTTACATTCATAAAAAATGTACATGTGAATTAGGAAAATCATACACTGGTCACTAGTTATTAAGCTAGGACTAGGTTATATAGCAGTGTGTACCTGATATTAAGGTCATAGAACAAGGACATTTAATCATCTGAAGGTGTTATGTTTTTTTGTAAAAGTTTGAGGGATGAGGTTAAAAGTAAGTTTTAAGCACTGGGTTTACAGTACTGCACCTGTTTTAATTGTAAGCAGGCTGTGTAAGGGTTAAAAAGTATTTTTTTGTCAACTTGCACTGATTGGTGTGGGGGCCAATTAGTTTAATAGCATCAGTGGTTTGTACCTGACAAATGGCAGTTCCTGTGTGTGGGAGTAGAAGCGGTTAAATTCCTTTGTTCTAAACTACTTTTTTTTATTAAGGATATTAAAATAAGAAGGGCACTAAAACAAGGTTGGTGTGTTAGTGTTGTGTATTAAAAGGGAATATTTTGTTGATACCATGCAATGTGCATCCTGCCACATGTATAGGAATTTGGAGCAGTCATTCAGGGGACCTCTGTATGTGTCAGGTGCGAGTTGCCCTTTTGTAATCTGAGGTGAAGAGTCTAAAAGGGACGCTTGCAGCACTGCAGGGACTGGCAAAATTGGGGGAAAACAGGCACTGGCTGGGGCCAGTATAGAGGGGGGTGGGGAAGGTTGAAGGGGGAGGGAGTTTTGTGAGGGTTACTGGGGTAAGTGGGGGGGGGATGGAAGGGCAGGGTTGTTTCTTCCAAACTTGGCCATCCCAACAGATTTTTCTGGTGATGAAGGGGAGGACAGCTCAGAATTGGTGTGTATGGAGTGGGTTAATCCCTTGAGCACCCTGGGGACTGCCATCTCTAATACAAGAGAGGAAGAACTTAGGGTCGGGAAGGCTAGGCAGGTGGTTGTGGTAGGGACACTCCATTATTAGAAAGGTGGATAAGGTCATCTGCCGCCAAGACCCTGCATGCAGAAGAGGTTGGTGTAAGGAAGAAGAGTTTGGGTTTTTAGAGAATTAGGCAGATGTTTCTGTTGGCTACAGTCTCTTTAGTTGTGATGCCACTGATGGTTGGGGAGAAGATGGCTAGAGGGTTGGACACTTTAAAGTAGGTTTGGGCTGGGGGGTTTGGGGTAGGGTAATATCAGTCTCACTGGGATGGTCAGTGGTGGATGGAAAGGGTGTGGGGCTAGCATAGGGGATAGGTAGGCATGGGTATAAAAGTGTATAAATACTTTTTACAAATTCGAGAAGCTTGGGTGACAAAATGGGAGAATTGAAGATAATGGCATTGGCTGAAAATATGATGTAATAGGTATAGCAGAAACATGGTTTAACAATTCTCATGACTGGGCAATAAATTCAGAAGGATAGTCCTTGTTTAGACAGGATAGACAAGTAGGAAAGGGTGAGGAGTATGTGTTTATGTTAAACAAGAATTGAAGCCATATTTAACAGAAGAGATAACTGACGATATGGATGTTAAAGTGGAGGCAATATGGGTGGAATTGGGCAACAGGAAGGGGGGGGTAACGTCATTGTTGCTCTCTGCTACAAGCCGACAAATGCTAGCAGGGAGGATATGAGTCAGTTACATATGCAGATGGGAAGGGCTGCAGGTTTAGGGAGTGTTCTGATTATGGGGAACTTTAATTGCCCTGACATTGATTGGCGTAGTAGAACAGCCAACACAGAAAAGGGTGATGGGTTCCTGAATTTGCTGCAGGATAATTTTCTCTCACAGGTGGTTGAAGTTCCTTCTAGAAAAGGAGATCTGTTGTATCTGGTAATATATAAATCTAACATTGTGGAAAGTATTATAGATCTGAGGGTAACTGGATGCATAGTATGAAATAGTGTCGTTTAGTGTATGTTATCAAAAGGAAAATTGCACCAGGTTAACAACGACTTAATTTCAGGTTAAATGTAGCTCTTCAGCATGCCAACTAGGATGATATCAACAGGTAAAGATACTTAACAGAAGTGGACTGTTTTTAAGGGAATTTAAAGCCATTTAACATCTACATTTATACCCTTGGGACATAAATGTAAAAAAAAAAAATAAGTCTGCACCCATGTGGCTTAATTCTGTTGGAAAGAAGGAAATGGAAAGAAGTCAGAAGTCAGTGGAAACTGAAAAGGCCTTTATGAATTATAAAAGTGTAACAAGGATTGTAAGAATGTAATTAAGCTAGCTAAAATTAATTATGAAGTTAGGATAATAGAATATAGCATCACTAACCCTAAATTAGTAAGTAGTTAGTAAGAAGATGAAGACTGAAAGTGTGGCACCAATAATTACTGGGGATAAGTTAGTTACAGAGGATGGAGATAAAGCAAATGTCTTATTTTTCCCTCTGTATACACTATAGAAGATCCAAGTACAGATAGTGTAGAGTATAGTAGCAATAATGGTGTAAAAGATGCAAGTGCACTTTGCTTAAAGGGCATGTCCACCCCTTTTAAAAACTTTTGATATGCGGTAGGGCATTCTCCCCCAGCCCCAACCGCATTAATATTATTGTTAGAAAGTCCCCCGATCCTTACCTACCTTCCCTCTTTCCTCCGCTGCCCTGTTCCGGCTCTCTGCTTGCATGGAATTGCAAGCAGGGGGCGGGACCGGCAGCCGCATCTGTAATTGGCTGAGTGGCAGTCAATCACGGTCGCGGCTGCCAGGAATTCTGAACAGCGGAGGAGAGAGGGAAGGTAAGTAATGATTGGGGGACTTTTTTGCAATAATATTAATGCGGTTGGGGCTGGGGGAGCATGCCCTACCGCATACCCAAAGGTTTTAACGTTAGGGGAGTTAGAAAAAAACGGGAGGGAGAGGGAGGGCTGCACTGAGCATGCCTCAAACCTTGACGAGGTTGAGGCAGACTCAGGCACAGCATGCATCACACACTGCTTCAACACAGCAGTTTCCTGGACTTTGGAGGGGCACAGCAGGGGAACCATTTTGAGAAGAAATGTAAGGTAAGGCTTGTTTTAAACTTATTAAATGTGGCCAGTAAGGTGTTTTAAATTTTAGTTTTGGGGTGGACACGCCCTTTAACCAAGGATTTGGTGCAGATAACACTAAATAAGGTTAATATTAATAAATCCCCTAGACCAGATAAAATACATTCTCGGGTCCTTACGGAGCAGATTCCCTCATGTCCGTAAGTGTTCCTCTGGATTGGAAAAAAGTTAGCGTCATTCCAATATTCTAAAAGGGTAGTCGTTCACAGCCAGGTTATTACAGGCCTGAAGCATATTCTAGAGTATGTAAGGAATGACCTTATAAGTAATAATCAACATTTAGGAGGAATAAATTGTATCAAACTAACTAGCTTGGTTTTCATGAGGAAGTGAGTCTCTGGTATAGCAGTTGATGTAATATACGTGCATTTTGCCAAGGCTTTTAATACAGTCCCTAAGGTCTGTTGGGCTGGGGTGGCACATTTGTACATGGATAGAAAGTTGATAGATAGGATTGCAGAGAGTAGTTGCTAATGGATATAGACTAAAGTTCTAAGTTGGGTGCCACAGGGCCCTGTGTATTGGATAGTTTAAAAAAAAAAAAGCTGGATGAGTTTCTGAAAACAAGGAATGTTGCAGGTTACTGGTATTGATACATAAAGTAGAGTTGATCCAGGGAAATTTCTGATTGCCACTTGGAGTCAGGAAGGAATTTTTTCCCCCTGGTATTCTGGTATGGTTTTTTCGCCTTTCTCTGGATCAACAGTTAGGCAGGAAATGTGGGTATTGCTAAGCAGGTTCAACAGGATGGATGGAGGTCTTTATTTAACATATATACCGTTATATAGTATATACTCAATATACTGTAGATTTTCTGATTCCTAACTAATAACTGTAACTTTCACTACTAAAATCAGTGGAATTATAGAGAAATCATTTAATTAAATGTAATAAACGCCAACTTTTTTTAAGGATGGTCAGAAGAACATAACTTGACACAACAAATGTACTCACTGCTGGATAGACATGTCCAATTTGTGATGTCCGCCCAATGTGAATCTCTTCCTCCTCCTCTTCCTCCTCCTCTGTTGTTTTTCGGTACACAGGATTATCAAAATTCATACTTTTTGTGTTCTTTCTTTTCCAGTTTCTCCAAATAAGATATCCCATGAGACAGAGCAGGGCAAGCACAGCTAAAAACAAAAATATAAGAATATATAACAGCAATGTGTACACTTTGCCACATAGTTCTTGCCCCCAGAAGTCTAGGAGGAGCAGTGTGCTTGGAAGTGTTGAATGTCTTAAAATTTCCGGTAGTTAATCATATACAGTATATACTTCTATGGCGACAATTTTAATTTTCGCAAGGTTTTATGAGAAAGGTTAAGAGCGATTCCAACATTTTAGATTCCATTTTAGTTTTATAGTGACTATAAGGATGTCCTTATACAGGGAATTAGCATGTTGAAACACTTGTTTTCAATTTAATGACAAATGCTTTTTAGTATTTTAGACTATAAAAACAGAGGGTTAAGGTGTATAAGGTGCTAATTTATTTATTGAAAAACAGCATTCACTATGGCCCAATAGCAGAAAGGAACACAGTTTTTCCAGGAAGGTCTTAACTCTGTATGGCAATATCAATGTATCTGGCTTAATGGCAGAGAGGAGTGCCGTTTTTCCAATCCTGCAGGCTGAAGTTATTACCATGAAGAATATAACATGGTCAGCAAAACACGGGATGCTTTCTCCATATTCTCGAATGGACTTTGAAGTGCCTGCAACAAAGGTAGATCCCAAAGCAAAGGATAATCTTCCAGTGATACATTTGTAAGAGCAGAAATGCAAGGTGTCAGGAAAGATACTCACCTCTCCAGCCGTTCCGGTCCGTCCAAGATGGCGCCCAGTGACTCGCCAACGTCATCACGCCTTCCATATTGACGTGCAAGGGGCGTGATGTCATCGGAAGGCGGTGACGGCACGAGAATTATACGGAGGCATTTCCCTTGGCCGGTGCCCGATTATAGCACTAAGATGCTGTTCTTCTGTGGTGCTGGGTTCTAGTTCCTGCTATTGCTGGATCATGGCCTTGCAAAGAAGTATCCTGATCCTGCCTTGTATTGTGGATCCTGTTCCTGCCTTGGACCTTGTCCTGTTGCTGCCATGAACTTACCCTGATCCTGCCTAGTATCTAACTTTTACAGTTCTGCTGTGTGTCCTGTCTTCCCCTGCGGACGCCTACCCTCCTTGGTCCCGACCTCACCTGACATCATACAGGTACCTAACAGTATAATCGGGCCATGGACCCACCCAAGGGAACGTCCATGGATTTAGGGAAGATTTTACAGCATATGGAGGCACGGATGGATGATTGTAAAGACCAGCAAAATAGAATTGGTCAAACGCTAGATGCTCTCCTTGCACGCACCCCGGCTGCTGCTCCTGAAACCAGCGCACCTCCCGTGGCCCAACCTTTTCCCTTGCCAGCGGGAAACTCTAAAGAGCCACAAATCCCTCCCCCCCCTCGTTATTCTGGGGACCCGCAAACTTGCAGAGGGTTTGTCAACCAGTGCTTGATCCAGTTTGAGTTACAGCCATCTCACTTTGTTTCTGAACATGCCAAAGTGGGTTACATAATTTCTCTGTTAGAAGAGAAGCCACTGGAATGGGCTTCACCTTTGTGGGAAAAGGACTATCCCCTTATTAACAACTCCTTGGACTTCTTGTCGACCTTCAAGTCGGTTTTTGACCCCCCCTGGCCGAACTACTGCTGCCTCCACATGCCTTCTGCAGTTACGACAATATAACCGTACTGCTGCTCGATAGAGTTCCGTACCTTGGCGGCAGAATTGACCTGGAACAATGAAGCCTTTGTCGCTGCCTATTAAAAGATGATTTGGTCTCCAGAGAATTACCTACCACCCTGGATGAACTTATTGCCTTGAGTATTAAAATTGACACTCGCCTTAGAGAACGTCTTGCCGAGAAGGAGCGTAGTAAGAGACCCTTCCCACCATTAGCTTCCCACCACTTCAAGCTACCGGTTCCTGCTTCTCTAATGTCTACCTCGGAGGCAGCCATGCAGATTGGTAGAGCCCATCTTTCTGAGGAAGAAAAGTTGCGTAGACGCAATTCTGGCCTTTGCTTCTATTGGGGTGGCAGGGGCCACTTTCCTAAACTCTGTCCAGCAAAACGGAAACACCTCGGCCCAGATATGAAGGTGGTGACTCATCTGTGCAGTATATCCAACTTCACCCTCCCAGATCCTTTACGTTTTCTTTTGCCTGTGCAACTTACTTTGATTCCACTACCTTGGAACTGATGGCATTTATTGATTCTGGAGCAGCTGGCAACTTTTTGGATTCTAGCTTTGTCAGACAATCCAAGATTCCCCTTCTACCTCTGGCTACCCCCCTCCAAGTGTTTTCTATTGATGACAAACCTCTTTCCATCAACATCATATCTCTCTCTACTGTTGAAATACTCATACAGGTTGGTCCTATTCCCTGGGAATACAATACATTCTTCATTATTGACTGTCCTTCTACTCCCATGGTCCTAGGCCTCCCCTGGCTTAAGAGCCATAATCCCACTATTGACTGGCACGCCAATCATATTTCCCAGTAGAGTTCTTCCTGCCAGAAAAATTGGCCTCGCCCACCCTCTCCTGTTCTTGTCAATTCTATTAAAACTATCAGTTACCTACTCAATACAAAGAATTTTCAGACGTATTTTGTAAAAAGGCGCCAACTATTACAGACAATTCATCAAGGGATTCTCTTCTTTAGTCTCTCCCATCATAGCCTTAATCAAGAAAGGAAGGAAACCCCATTCCTGGTCTCCACAAGTCCTGGACGCCTTTCAAACTCTGAAAGACACTTTTTCTTCTGCTCCAGTTTTTTGTCATGCTAACCCTCTCCTCCCTTTTTACATTGAAGTTGATGCCTCAAATATCAGAGCAGGTGCAGTTCTGTCTCAACGCATTAATTCCGATCACAAACTTCATCCGTGTTCATACTTCTCCAGAAAGTTCTCTGCTTCCGAACAGAAGATATGACATAGGTAACAGGGAGCTCCTGGCTGTCAAATGGGCCTTGGAGGAGTGGCGACATCTTTTAGAAGGCACCTCCCTTCCTATTACCATCCATACCGATCACAAGAATCTAGAATTTATCTAGTCCCTCCAGAGGCTTAACCCCTGGCAGGCTCGTTCTTTTTCTCCTGCTTCAATTTTATCCAAGGCCTATTGAATCCCTTGCCTACTCCTTCTCGCCCCTGGACCGATCTCGCTATGGACTTCATTGGAGAACTTTCCTCTTCGAAGGGTCACTATCATTTGGGTGGTTATGGACGGATTCAGCAAAATGGCACATTTTGTTCCCCTTCCTAAACTCCCATCTGCTATGGAACTTTTTTCACTTTTCATTTCTCATATCTTCTGCCCTCATGGACTTCCTACTGAAATTGTCTCTGACAGAGCCCCTCAATTTATAGCCAAATTCTGGAAGTCTTTGTGTAAGATTCTTGGAATCACTCTCCAATTTTCTTCTGCCTACCATTCTCAGTCTAACTGTGCAGTAGAATGCCTTAATCAGTCATTAATACAATTTCTCTGTTGCCATGTTTCACTTTGTCAGGATGACTGGGCTGATTTCTTGCCTTAGGTGGAGTTCGCCCATAATAATACTACCCACTATTTATGGTCAACATCCAATGGCTTTTCCTCAAGATTTTCTACTCTCTGACATTCTTGCAGCCAATGAACTTGCAGCACATATGTCTGCTATTTGGAGAGCTACCAAGGGTCTTCTTGAAAAGTCTTATTCTACGCAGAAATCCTATGCTGACAAAAAATGGAGACCTTCTCCTCCTTACTCCATTGAAGACAAAGTGTGGCGCTTCACCAAAAGCATAAACCTTAAACTCCCTTCTTCCAAGTTGGGGCCCAAGTTCGTTGGTCCATTTCCTATTCTCGAGATCATCAATCCTACTGCTGTCAGATTACAACTCCCTCCTGAAATGAGGATTCCTAATGCTTTTCATGTATCACTTCTGAAGCCTGTATCCTTTAACCAGTTTTCCGCCTCCCAGGCTTCCCCTGTCCCAGTCATGGTCAACAGCCGACAGGAATATTAAGTTGAAAAGATTCTGGATTCCAGAATTTCCAGAGGCACCCTGCAGTATCTCATTCAATAGAAAGGCTTTGGTCCCAAAGAATGTTCCTGGGTCAAGCACTCGGATTTCCATGCTCCTCGGTTGATTCAGAAGTTCTTCAAGTGCTTCCCTTTCAAACCTGGCCATTTGGGTCCTGTGCCCCCCCCCCGGGGAAGGGGGTACTGTCAGGAAAGATACTGACCTGAGGACCTGAGGACCTTTGACATCACAGGTGAAACGTGCGTTGGTCCGTTTCCCCAGTGTTCGTGGAAGTTCCTTTCCGAGATATCGGTGTGATGAAAAGTAAGGGGAGTTTGCAGAGTTGAAGGAGGTTGGACTTTCCTAGCTATTAGGAGTTTGTGAGCAACAAGAGCAAAGAGTGTCGTGAAAGAAATGTCGGATGCCTATAAGGGGCACGTGAGTGGGCTTGCAGAAGCCCGAGTGTTGTAGACGATTGTATACTACTACATTGCATGGCTTTGTGACTTTGCCCCTGCTATTCTGCCTCTGCTTAATTACCCCCCGCTGACCACGCTAGGGTAGCAAACTAAACTCTGTGATTTTTACTGGACTTGCTGACGAAGGACTGGTCTTCCACCTTTTAACCTGGGGATTTTGTTTATTATATAAGGGTACTCTGGGGACTCCCAGTTAGTATCCCTGTGTTTAGTTATTTCTGTGCTGTGAACACTTATTGATGATTTGCACTAGACAACTTGGCAATATTAGAGTTTCGGCATAAGTGCGTACACGGTACTAGGGGCTATCCCCATTTGTTATCTTAGTTACATAATATATGAGCACCGTCCAGATATGGACAACACAGGCCTTTATGGGACTGTGCACACGGTACTTCTATTATTTTCAATTCATATATAATTTATATATATGCTTTTTTTTAACCGATGTATGAAATTGTATTTAATTGTATTTAATGGCTTGCACTTATCCCCTTGTTTGTATACTCTGTATTTTATAGTGTAAAGCGCTGTGTACCCAAGTGGTACTTTATAAATAAAATTATATACATACAAGAAAATACAACACAGACAGTTTTTTAAAAAAAAGCTTACCAAGAGGCACAGCAACTCCAATCACTGCAGCAGTCAAAGTGGATCTGAGGTCAGAACTAACATTTTCAACGTTTTCATCTACAAAAATATAAATAAATTTAAAGGGCATGTCCACACTTTAAAAAAAAAACTGATGACTTGTTAGTTATCTGCCAGCAATCCCAACTGCTATTTTTACCAGCTTATTACATGCATTTTTAACTAGTTATTAAATAAGTTCTCTTCAGTTCTGGCAATGGTATCTGCCTCCTCCCTCTGCTCAATGAGCTTTTTTATAAGCTTGAGCATGTGCAGCAAGGGAAACCGCAGTCAATCATTGGTTATGCTGACTGTATAAGTTTTGGTTTAAGGGTGGACATGCCCTTTAAAAAACGCAAAACAATACACAGGAGAGACATTCAATTGAAGCTGGTCAAATAAATAATCTACAAAATATATATTTTAAAAAAGTGATTTTATATCACACATATCTTGAAGGAGAATTATACACATGTAGAAACCAACTTCTTTCTGGATTCTGGTTTACTGACAATTCTCATTAAAAGCAAAAGAAACCCTTTGTTAAGGTGGACATAAACACTAACGATAATGGGTATATCACGTTTTTTACCCATTATTGTCAGTGTGTAGGGTCTTTTCCTGACCGACCGCAGTGCCAACGAGCGATTGTAGTCGGCATTCCGTTCGGTCATTCAAGACAGAAAATATCTGTCGGTCGATATCCATAAAATGTCCGATTGTTCTGCGTATGGCTGCATGGCTAACCGATTCCCATACCGCGGGGAATGAAAGGATTTATTATCGTTCGTGTGTAGAAGACATTCCCGACCGTGACGACCATAGTCGGCACACCGATCGATCGAATGACGAAACATTTCCATTGGTAGCGACTCCCTTTACTTTAAGTAGAGGGAGCAGATCCGATTGTGTGGTGTATGACCACACGGCCGATCGAGCCCTATACCACATATGGGGATTGGTCGGGTCCATGTGTGCTGTTCCTACAGCATGTGTGCCAACAGATACCAACATGATCTGTCAGCACACATGCTGTGGGATCACATTTGTATGCCCAGCTTTACTCTCCAGTGGGTAGAAATGAAACTGCCAGTGTCTAAACATTACATTTTCAGTCCTCATTCTCACATTCTCTGCCTGACATTCCAGCTTATTATCTTACAGTGCAAGGTCAAGTTGCTGTTCCCTGTGTTTTTGATTTTTGTGTCCTTGTAATTGGTTGTAGCTGTAGTTTGGTTAGTGCTGATCACACTGGAATAATTAAGAGCAATCCCAATAGCAGTTGTAGAGGTGTAAGCTGAAAGGTGGACAGCAGAAGTTGTCTCATTTAGACTGGGATCTGTGACTCGTGAATGCAGGAAAGTTGTTGGAGGAGGAACAGTAGTTGCTGGCTTCACAGTTCCCAGGATCACTGAAGAAATAAAATATAAACATTTTCATAAACTACACAAATTAGTTTAGACAACAGTTTCTTTTTTAGAAAATTGTCAGTCTGTAGATACTCAACAGCTATGAGGTATGTCACGGCAGTCTATCTGTACTATGAAAAGAGGGATGGGGAGCAACCAGGCAACTAGGAGACCCCAAGAACAAAGACTGTTGCTCATCCAGCAAGATGCATTACTATAATTATTTAATGCATATCTTTAATTGCATAGATAATTTATAAATCACACTCACCGGTTAATTTCAGGGATCGGTCTGTGTAAGTAATGATAGAAGCTTTTTTAGTAAAGGGAAGTATAACACAAATTGTATATTTGGGGGGCCTTATACCGTTTCTAAAATTATGTGGTATGGGTAGTATGCCGTTTAATAAAAACATTTCCTTACTTTTTAAAACTTATTTTATTAAAGTATCCAGAAAGCGTATATACTACATGTAAACTATAAAGAACAACATGAGTTGCAGTTTAATTGCTCTATGCAGTTACTGGAATATCATTTCATCAGGTTGCTATGGGGCACAGACACCAAGAGGGCCCAGCTGTACACACCCTCACCCACAAACCTTAACCTGCTGCTTTAATGCCACAGTTAGGTATTTCTTCTTCCTGGGCCAGCTAGGGCTCTGCTGCTGCAGCAGTGTATGGGTTTCTCTGCAGTACCACATGCTACCACTGGGAGCGGTAGTCAGCAGAGTCAATGGTGGGTGCAGTGTGTGAGTAAAAGAATTGGTAATTAACTTTGACATGGGGGGAGGGGGTAGTGCCTATTACTATCGGACACCAATAAAACGTAAAAAAAAAAAAAGCATATTACACCATCTGACGCTATGGGGCCCCATGCTTTCTAGCTAGGCCCCTGCGTTTCATTTATATCGTCCAAATAGTTAGTAAGGAGTAAACTGGAAAAATGGAGGGTAAACACAATCATCTGTGTCAGTAGGTGCTTCATTCAAGCAAGTATATCATCAGACACTTATTACAGTCTCAATAAAAGAGAGAAACTGATGTCATTGGTATTGCTATGATAGAGATTACCATTAGAAATTGTATTTATCTAGATACCCCCAGGGAGCATATACCAAGAGGACCAAGTATTAGTAAATTTAGCAATGCATCAATGATTTCATAAATTAGCCTTAAATGGGGGAGCATGTGAAACACTTTAGTCTTCCATCATGCTGATGTAGTGGATGTAAGTGTTCTTTTGCATAGAACGGTGCTTCTTGAAGAAAAGCCAGTTCCTCCCGATTCCAAATCCCATGTTCCGGGATCCCTAGTATATACAGGTTAGGTTCCTGAAGGACAGGATAATATAGAATGGCTGTGAGGTAGTTTGTTACCTGGTACAATAATCTGGCTGTAAGAGGACTCCACAAAAGGTGCAAAATTTAGGGGGTTTGATGGTACGTGAGACATTCAAGGGAATGGGAGGGTGACATATGGGATAAATGGTGCGGTGAGATAGTCCTAATGCAGTATGTAAAACTGCATCAATTTGTTTGGTGCAGATGGGGATACCAGGAGGTGACCTTCAGCTAATTCCTCCCAGTCATCAGCAGTTACCTTGAGAATCCATCATTCCCATCAACATAGGATTGCAGGTGTGTCCTCCTTTAGCTTTGGATGGAGGAGACAGCTGTAGAGCCCAGGCACCACATATCTTACCCCCCCCCAACTGTGACAGATTTAATTATGGTGTGTACAGATAGGGGGATCTTATCTTCCTGAAAGTCTGTTAAAAGGCAATTTCTTCAGAGATATCAGTCAATTAGAGAATTTTATTCGCTTTTTTTCTTACCTGGTTTACAGTTCCTCATATCTGGCCCCAGCTCAACGCCATCTGGGCAAGCACATGTATATTTTGGTGAATGAGCAGAGATCTGTGGGGCTGGGAGGCACAGATATTCACAGCCTCCATTAGGGAGAGCACCCTGACTGCAGGAATCTACAGCTATAAACAGAAAGGAACAACTTTCATTACCAATCTACACAAAACTGGACTTCTTATTTCCCCCAAATCCTGGACCTAGCCCACCCTATTCTTTTCTACTGACAATATGGTCATTAATTCTTTTGAAACTGCTTGCCGTCTTGGAGTAATCTTTGACTCCTCTCTTTCCTTCTGTCGTGTCGTTTTCTCTTTCACAATATTGCCAAGATCCGCCCTTTCCTCTCTTGCTCCAATACTAAAATACCTGTGCATATCCGGTAGAGCAGAGTTAGACTTAACTTCCTACAATGCGATCTACCTGACCTACCTGATATGTTATTATTCAGATATCTACAACTGAGATATTGCCTTCTGTCTGAATTTCAAGGTTGGCATATAACCATAGTAATTCACCCAATTCAGCAAATATTAAAAATTGGAATCGAAAGAAGGTTGGTCTCCCGAATATACATGTTTGGTGGAGGCTAATTTAACTGTAAACACCTCAAAGATAATAAATAAATGGTCTGATATATCCCTAATCTGGAGACAAGCGACTGGGAAGACCCATCAGTCACACCTCAGAGCATCACAGGCTGCAAATAATAAATAAATCCAATTTTCTACCCTACATCAAGTATATTTGACACTAAACAGATTGGCCCATATGCCCCCAAGACACACAGGCGAATGCCCTAGATGTCATAAACCCCTGGCTGACTTCTGGCATTTGATATGGTTTTGTCCCCCCCATTGCTAGGTTTGGGAATAGAGTGTTAAGGATACTATCTGAAGTTTAAATATAGCCCTTCCACTGGAACCTAAACTTTGCATACTGGGTATTGCTGAGATGGACAATCTCACTTAATGTTTTTACGTGAGACATTGTTTTACACAAGGAAGGCTATTGTTTTAAGTTGGAAGTCCCCACAGCCACCCAAAATTAAAATGTGTAAGGAAATTATGAATACTGTACTGCTACCCTCTACATAAGATTAATCTTTGTCGGAAGAGGCTGTCCTGACAAATTTGTATATTCATACCCATATAAATACCGTATACCATAAGCTCCAAATTTTCCCAAACAGAAATCAATCCCCAGTAAATTCAAATGGGAAATATTGGATCTTCTCTATAACCCAAAACTATCCCTAAAAGCCACTTTAGATACCAACATCACTAGATATGTCCAGCACGATGGTAACTGGCATAATTCCAATCTCCCTTATATAGATCCCCACCCCCTCCCAAATCTACAGTTTCCCCCCCCCTTTTTTTTTAAATGTACTAATAAACTAATTGTAGTGTATCTAGACCACCTTTAGTTTAAAGTGTGAAATAATGTAAACACTAGAATATAAAATCAAATAAGATGTACAAAATGTATAACAATACAAATTTTTAATGTATGCATCTCCCGTCTTTACTACTGTAACATTCTTTTACTTGGCTTCCTAGCCTGTCATTTGTCCCCTCTCATCCAAGCGAGAACCTGCAAACCCAAAACTGCAGTCTAAGGGGTGGCTTCCCATCAAGCAAAGATAAATATGCAATACCCTACTTTTGAGCTTTAAACCTCTTCACTCTGCTGCACCCCTCTACCCATCTTCTCTCTTGTCTGTTCCCTCCATTCCTCACAAGGCAATCTTCTCCACAAACTCCCAATGAACAATGCCTCCTCCCAACTTAAACCATTAAGGAACGTTCACCCTCTCTAATTTTTCCAGGTGATATCCATTAATACTTTCAAATCTAAATGTTTATGCTCCCTTTCTGAGGACCAGCACTATAAATAATTGTTAGCCACCTCAAGCACTTTGTACCCATCCCCCACTTGTATCTGTATGTTGTCCCACCCACTTAGATTGTAAGCTCTTAGGGGCAGAGATCTCATTCCTAATGTGTCATGTCACGCCAGACTTTACTATTTATTTTTTAATTTAAATATATGTATTCTTAACCTATGTATGAATCTTTATTTAATTTATTTTAAAGATTTTAT
The DNA here is from genome assembly GCA_019447015.1 of Hymenochirus boettgeri. NCBI lineage: Eukaryota > Metazoa > Chordata > Amphibia > Anura > Pipidae > Hymenochirus > Hymenochirus boettgeri. The sequence goes on from CM033472.1 coordinate 170,416,597, forward strand.
TTTTAATTGCTTGCACTTATCCTCGTTTGTATACTCTCAGGGAGATTTAATAAAAGTTCTTATCGTTTAAAATGGTGCTAATTTTGCCCCAACCAATCAGATGTTAGTTCTTTTACAAGAAATACTGTAATTACAGAAAGCACATCATCTCTGTTATTATTGTTTTAAATGTATTTGGATGGTGTCAGCCCATAAAGAGCATGGGGATGCTGCCCCCAGTATGGGCCAAGTTGGTCACCCCCTGCATTAACTAAAGGTGCCTATACACTATACTTTACCTTTGGACATTCCTGCAACGTACAAAGAACCACCTGACCTATTCATTTTTGTGATTGCAAAATGGGCCAGATGGGAACATTAGATGGTAAGAAGTGCTAAGATGAATGTGCAGTATTTAGACATTAGATAGATTAGAATCTATCTAATGTCTACAATAAAAAGAACAGTGGAAGTACTCCTTAGGCTAAATTACAATTACATGGTGCTACTAATCGGATCAAACATTTATACAAAGTTTGCAAATCATAATTAAAGTAAAACATTTTAGAAGTTAAGACCTTCCAGACTGCATTTACCTTGACGTGGTTGGAAGGCTTATCATTCATGTGATCACAGTGATGCATAACAAAACCCCTTTTTTTATAATGTATGCCATTGTGCAGATAATGTAAAATTGTATTGGGCCCAGGAATGTGCATTGATTATCTTTTCTGTATAAGACATTAGATAAAGTTGATGTTCAATCATAGAATCTATCTAATGCCTAAAGACATACACATTCCAATGGTTTTACGATTGAAAGAACCTGTTGTAATTCCCCACCTTGTGCTGCCAATTTTAAAGGAAAACTATAGTGTGTAATTTTTTATCAAAATCAGTTAAAATAAAAAAGTACCCGGGGCAGGGAGGTAGGGTTGGTAGATTTTACCTCCCAATATCCTTTCTATCAAAAGGAGCGGCACGAAGAAAACTGCTTCTGTCAGTGTTCCTGAATGCTTCAGGACTATTTTTAATACAGGAAGGCCCTGGGCCACAACCTGGCAGATGACAATTGTATGGGCTGTAGTTCCTCCACAAAACAATATTGGGAAGTCGGAATAATCAATTTTTCTTCCTTGCCCCAGGTACTTTTTACTTATAAAAAGTAAATTTTTTCAGTTTTTCTACAGACTGATCAATATCACCTATCGAAAATGGGAAAATGTCCTCAATTTTCCAATCAGTTCAATTGAATTTGCCGAGTCGATCAGAATATTGATACCGTGTATGCGGGAGGGCCTTAATTCAACGAACAAAATATCTCCTGTACTATAATAGTGCTTCCCTGACTGGATATACATTTGCTGTCTGGTCCAGAGATTTTGTGAGGGCTTGACCAGCTCAATGTTAAACTATCCATTGTTTGGGTATTAAAATGAGGTAATGAAATGTAGTCTGCTGACCTTTCGGTTGCTTCAGCTGATGGACAATGACAATATCATGTGGGTTATTCAGGTTATCTGCAAGGATGGCAATGTCATGTCCAGTTAATCTATTTGCACTAAAGATTGCTTCATTCTCCAAATCAGTCCAAAAAATCTTGTCCTGTGACCAGAAAAAAAATACAAGAAATATAAAAAAACAAACATGGTAGGTTATTTAAACAGACATTTAAAGCCTCAAAAGGCTGTATTATAAATGTAATATATTAGCACAATTAGCCAATTCTGAAACGGAATTTAAAAAAAAAAAAGGGTATTAATAGGAGTTTGTATGTTCTCCCGTGCTTGCGAGGGTTTCCTCCAGGCACTCCTGTTTCCCCCACAATCAAAGACAAATGGATAGTGATGTGTATGTATCTATGTAATTGTAAAGCGCTACGGAAGATGTTGGCGCTTTACAAATCCACTATAATAATTAATAAAACAGTTTTCTGGAAGGAAATTTGATTAGATCTTAACAAGCCTCATTTATTTTGCAATGGCTGGTTCTAAAATTAAATTCTTTCATTTACCTCAAATACTGCAAGACCAAATGGGTGACTCAGGCTGTCTTCAGAGGATATCAGAAGCTTTCTGTTAAAACCATTGAAGTCAACACTGGACAGAGTGTGAAGCTTTGAATCAACCCAGTATAACCGACGAGTCAGCAGATCTATGGGACACAGCAAGAGGAGGAAGCAATGAGTGGGGGAACAGTGGCTAATTAAAAGTATATAAAGAGCAAAAGTAAAGGTTCATACACATGTGCAAAGCACAATGTGTATGCATTGCATGGGCACTTTGTTGAAGATCCATGTGGCTGGTTGGGCAACGAACCCTGTCCGAACAGCCGTTTCCGGTCGATAAAGTGCGTCGCAGGTCAACACCTGCGTTCACATGTGTGTATGAACCTTGAAAATGTATGAACCTTAAAGGATAACTATATTGCCTCAATGCATTTTCTTTTAAAAATTGCTTTAAAAAGACAAAAGATATGCAGCCCTCCCCATATTTTTTTTCCTGATTTCGAGACTCTCTCTGCCTTTAATTTGCCATGCTGTCAAAGCTAGCATGCGAGAAAACTCTTCCACTCACCCTTGATCAGCCGGATTATGTAGGCTGTATCTTAGCAATGGGACATTTCAAGTTTGTTTGACTGTTAGAGGAGAGAGGTTGTAGCAGACATTCCTACCAGCCAATGACCAGTAATATGTTAATGAGGGTCCTGGGCCCTCTAGGAGGTAGGCTTTTAGCACTCATCTTTGCGTGTTATATCTAAGGGTGGGCAGCACGGTTGTAAATGTGAGTAAGTGATTTCAGCTTCTGGAAGTGTGGACATGTAATGGGGGTGATTTTATTTTTTTTGATATTGTTGGTCTTTAAGAGGGAAAATGCCTGGTAGGAATTCAAAAATAAGCCGTAAAAGAAAGATTACTTCAACACAATCAGTTTGATAGGTGCTTCAAATCAAATAAGCACATAACTCTCACACAGGGAGATTTAATAAAAGTTCTTATTGTTTAAAATGGTGCTAATTTTGCCCCAACCAATCAGATCTTATTTAACATTTAAAAGCTAACATCTGATTGGTTTGGGCAAAATTAGCACCATTTTAAACAATAAGAACTTTTATTGAATAACCCGGTTAGTGTTTAACTTGCACTTTTTTGCTTCAGTTTTAACCAATTGGGGGATTTGTACTAATCTAAATGCACTTGTGCCAATATTTTATTGAAAACAGTTAGTGTATTACATCATATAACCTACTATTCATAGGAATGGACACTTGTCAACTACAATTAAGTAATTAGACTTAATAGGAGCATCCAGTCTAAGATTTTTTTTAAAGGGTAGCTAAAACAAAATATATAAGTCTTACTAAAGGAAAGCATAGCTTAAAAAGAGAAAGGAATAATCGGTGCTACCTACCATTTTTACTTGCAAGAATGAATATCCCCACTTGAAGAAGGTGCTTGTGCAGTAATGTCAGCTCCAAACCTCTGACACACCCCTCCTCACCAACGCACTTCTTGTCCCTAACATAGGCTAGCATGTATGCTAGGGAAGTGGGGGAGAGGAAGGGGTGATGGAGGGAGACCTGAAAGCAGTATCTTCAAGTGGTTAAGATAACCTCCCAAAAAACAAAACCACAATAGTTCGAAATCAGACGTATGGCTAATATGCAAAATGATGCCTAAAAATTCTTCCTCCTCTTTAAGCTCTCTAATATTTATTTTACAAACTTTTACATGTTCATAGGAGGTAGCTAAAGGAATAGCATTCATGTATTGTCTGTAATACCATCTGTTACAACCATGACTGACAGATAGTAACTGGAAGAACCAGGAAAAAGCAAAAGGTAACAGAACATCAGGCTGCATTTCATATTAGACAAACATTTCACAGCTTTCTAACTTTTGCAGGTTTGGGGTTACCTATACACAATTTTTCATTTGAGAGGTGAACTAGCCCTTTAAGATCCCCAATAATACACTTTTTAATAATACAATTCCCCCCAACCCCTAGAGTGTGTTTACTTTTTCATATTACCTCTCTGTATTGAGATACACAAATTAGAAGAATACGTGATTGCATTCCTCTACTCCTACTTGTACTATCAATCAAATCAATGTGATGTGACTCTCTTCCCTACTCAAGTCCCTCCCTCCTCAGTAACAAACAGAGATAAGAGCATTAGCAGGGGGAGAAAGGTAGCTTTGACTGCAGAGATAAGGCTGCACTTGCTTGACCCCCCTTCTTGATAGCCTTTACTGTTTGATGATGGGTCACAAAGAGAGAGACCATATTGCAGCAAGACACAGAGAGATCCGTGTCTCCAGGACAGCTTGCTTTCTATTGGCCACTGTGCATAGGTGTGTTTTTCAGGATGTTTAACTTTTAGCTCCTACTGCACATAAGAAGCTTGTCGGGTAGCCTGAGTTAAGACATGGAGGAAGTAACAGAGGGGAGGGGGAAGAGGGGAGTGCTGCAGAGAGATCGGACATAATGGAAAAACAGAGCCACTGACAGAGGTAGGAGAAAGGCAGCAGAGAATACATGAATTTAACTTTGCAATGGGACAATGTGTTTTTTTTCACTATAGATGCCCTTTAAATCTTGCTAGTGGCCACGGGGTATACTATAATGCTCTTCTTTGGGTCAACCACATTAAAAATAGTCCTAGTCTGCATAAAGGGGTGTTAAATCTAAAAACACGTTTTACAGAACATAAGCCAGCAATTACTGCATTAATCTTTTTAGTGGGTACTGCATGCTGAAGTTTCCAATGGATATTTTTCTGCCGTTCATAATTACCTTGGTCACCAGTCAACCGGGAGAGCTGGAGAATAGGCAAACCAGCTTCCCCTGCTGCCAAACCAATTCTGAAGATTGGCACAGCACTGCTTATAAAGAAAAGCCACATCTCTCTACTTAATTTCTAAAAAAAAATAATATTATAGATCACTGCTATACCTTCTGTAAAAATATGTTTAGCTTTTATTCAAGGCATGTGGCTTGGAATAAATTTAAACAAATTCTTAGTTGTTCAACATACCAATTGTGATTCCATTGGGCCACTCTATATTATCAGAAACCAACACCTGGCGATCCCCTCCATTCAGTCCAGCCTTCTCTATCTTTGCAGGGTCACCCCAATCTGACCAGAACATGAACCTGTAAGTTAAACAATTACTGGCATTAATCAATCACTATAGTGCCATAAATGTTAGTTTTGGCGCTGTAACCTCTCAAATTATCCTTGGAGAATTTGTGTTCTCACTATGGTGCGGTGTTCACACAACAAAAAGTAATTATTAAAACTTGAATTTGAATATTAAAACACGTATACCATCCTTGTTTATTAGGGGACTTTCCATTCTTAAAAGCTTTATACAGTAAATCAGTCCTGTTTATATCTAGCTCTAAGGTCATAAAACTACAGCCTTCAAGGAGCAGGTCCAGCACTATGGCAGGGGAGTACAGAAAACAGCTTCCTGAAGACAACTTTCTCTTGTTCTAAGTCATAAGGTAAGACCCAGGGGTGAGGATCCTGTGGTTTTGGTCCTCACCCTGGGTACTATTAAGTGAGGAGGGTCACGTAGAACAGTTTAATTGCCCTTAAAACTTCACATATGCACATATGCATTCCTTCTGTGTTCTGAAACAATATGTTCTGTTCTAATGCCTTTCATCTCCTGGCTCTTACGGAGACTTGGATCTCCCACCATACTGCGGTCGAAGCTTCGATTACGCATGGTGATTATCTTTCTATCATTCCCCTCGTTCCTCAGGAAGGGCTGGAGGGGTAGGTCTTCCCTTTTCCCCTATCTGCCGCTTTAAACTTGTTTCTTTCTCTTCTGCCCTCTGTTGCTTTTTCATCATTTGAAGTCCATGCTGTTCAACTTCCCCCCCCCCCCCCCCCTTATGTCTACGAGTAGCAGTCGTATACATACCCCTTCTGCCTCAGCTCTAGCCACTTTCCTTAAAGAGTTTGAAACCTGGCTCCCTATCTTTCTTTCCTCCGACTGTCCGGCTATAATTGTAGGTGGCTTCAATTGTCACATTAAAGATGCTAAGCAATCCTGGCCCTCTCGCTTTCTCCACCTAACGTCCTCCTTCTCCCTCCAGCAGTGGACCAACACTAGCACCCATAAGGATGGTCACTTCCTGAACTTGGTCTTTACTAAAATCTTTTTGTCTCTCAGTTTGCTAGTAATTCCTTCCCACTCTCTGATCACAATCTAATTACTTTCTCTACCACCTACTCTCCCCTCTCCTCTGTCGTTCTATCTACTGTCCTTGTTCACAACACCCGTGCAATAGACCTTCCGGCTCTCTCCACCTCTCTCAGTTCTAGCCTCGCTGCCCTCATGTCTGATCCCAACCCTGATTCACTAATAAATTCTTCTAACTCTATCTTATCCACTACTATTGACTCCTTTGCCCCCCCAACAAACTCACAAACGTCTCCCTGCTAATACCCGTCCTTGGCTCAATTCAGATACCAAGTTCCTACGCCACGGTACTCGTGTAGCTGAGCGGCTGTGGAAAAAGTCACGCAGTCAGGCGGACTTTAACCACTACAAGCTCATGTTGTTGTGTCTTAATTCATTTCTTTCCGCAGCCAAACACTCCTACTTTAGCACGCTTATAAACATTAATAAACTCTCTTGCAGCCCTCCTCTACGGAGACATCTCTTCATTCCATTAACGCTCCTCAGAATTTTGCAGACTACTTCAGAAATAAAATAGATGATATCCGTACTCTAATTCCTACACCCCAAGACAAAACTCGCCTTCTTTTGCTTGCCCCACCACCTGCAGTTCTGGAATCTTTCACCCCTGTCACCCAGTCTGAAGTCTTCGACCTCCTGTTGTCCTGGCCGCTTGCAATGTGTACTCTTGATCCCATGCCCTCTTTCTTACTCTGCGCTAAAATCCTTTCCCCTGGTCTTGCTCACATTTTTAATTCTTCCCTGACCTCTGGGATTTTTCCTGCTGCCTTTAAACATGTGTGTGTCAAACCTCTTCTTAAAAACCCCTCTCTGGACCCTACCTGTCTGTCAAACTACCGCCCTGTCTCCCTTTTAACGTTTGCTTCAAAACTCTTAGAACGTCTCGTCTCTACAAGCATTACTAAATATATCCATGCTAATAACTTATTGGACCCGTTGCAATCAGGATTCCGACCATGTCATTCAGCTGAAACGGACCTCTGCAAAGTCTCAAATGACCTACAAGCTGCCAAAGCCAAAGGATAGTTATCGGTCCTCACGCTGCCTTTGATACTGTGGACCACTCTCTTCTTATGCAGATTCTATATTCTCTGGTTGTCTTCTTATCTCTCTAACAGATCTTTCACGGTCTCTTTTGCTAATAAGACTTCCTCTCCTGTTCCACTTAGTGTGGGGGTCCCTCAGGGCTCGGTTTTAGGACCATTGCTGTTCTCCCTTTACCCTATCTCTCTGGGAAAAATAACAAGTTCTTTCGGTTTTAATTATCACTTATATGCTGATGATACCCAAGTTTATTTGTCCACCCCCCGCTCTAACTCCTGAAGTTCAATCCCAAATCTCTAAATGTCTGCTCACTATCTCGATCTATCTATCCAAAATGGAATTAATCATTTACCCCCCTAAACTGGGGCCTAGTCCACCCTTCTCCATCTCTATTGACAATATGGTCCAGTTGAATCTGCACGCTGCCTTGGAGTGATCTTTGACTCCTCTCTTTCCTTCCATCATCACATTAAGAATGTCGGACCTGTCGTTTTCTCCTTCACAATATTGCCAAGATCCGCCCTTTTCTCTCTCTCTCCACAACTAAAATGCTCATCCATGCCCTTGTAATCTCCCATCTCGACTAATGTAACATTCTACTGCTTGGACTCCCGCTCTCTTATCTCTCTCCTCTTCAGTCTATCTTAAACACGGCAGCTCGGATCATCCCGCTCTCCTCCAAAAGAGAACCCGCAACCCCGATACTTCAGTCCAGGCTTCCCATCAAACATAGAATCATATTCAATACCCTGCTTTTAACCTTTAAATCCCTTCGCTCTACTGCACCTCCCCACAAACCCCAACAAAAACTCCCACCTTAAACCGTACTCTCTTGCTGCTCTCCACCTTTGGAACTCGCTTCGCCTGGTGACATCCATTAATGCTTTCAAATGTAGACTGTTATCCTGCCTTTCTGAGCATCAGCACAACAAATGATTGTTAGCCCTTTTAAGCACTTTGTACTTTGAAATTGTATTTAACTTAATTTAATTTGTATCTATCTGTATAATGGCTTGCACTTATCCCCTTGTTTGTACTCTGTATTTTATAATGTACAGTGCTGCGTACCCAAGAGGCGCTTTATAAATAAAATTATACATACATACATACACAGGGCCGCCATCAGACTTTCCTGGGCCCCATACTGGGTACATTTCTGGGCCCCCCATAGCACGAACCAACTCAGACAGTCCATACCTCCCAATATTTTAAACGCTTCAAATCTCGCAGTCGAAATCAGTAATCCTCAGAAGTGTGCTCACTGCCCGGGGCTAGTCCACGCCCCCATTAAATACTCGCATAGACCATGTGAGTAAGGGTCACCTGACCCGAAACGCGTCAGACAATCTGTGCTAATTTCCTCCTCCACGATGTCTATTGGATTTTAAAAGTGATGAGCAAATAAAGAATTATTTTTTACTAAACGGGCTGCCGAATGTTAAATCAGGAATTGGATTAAAGTGGTGCCAAGCCAGGTCCGTAGGACAATATTGTGTGAGTAAATATAACATACCCATATATACTCGAGTATAAACCGACACGAGTATAAACCGAGGCACCTACTTTTTACCTCTAAAAAGGCGTAAAAGTGATTGACTCGAGTATAAACCAAGGGTAGAAAATAGGACCACAACTGCCTTCTGATTCTGTATTGTTTTAAGGCTTTAGTTGCCCTTTAAATGGACAGCAGAATTCCCATACAGTAGCCACATACAGTAATAGCCAAATCCAGTATGGTTATTACTGTATGGGACTACTGTATGGGAATGCTGCTGTCCATTTAAAGGGCAACTAAAGCCTCAAAACAATACAGAATCATTAAGCAGCAATAGATATCATCCTCCTTCTGATTCTGTATTGTTTTTAGGGTTTAGTTGCCCTTTAAATGAACACCAGAAGTCCTATACAGTAATAACCATACTGGATTTGGCTATTACTGTATGGGAATTCTTATGTCCATTTAAAAGGCAACTAAAGCCTCATTCCTTCCGGCCTCACTTCCCGGCGCCAAGTAGTTACGTCAGCCAGCAGAGGATGCGGAGCGCGCGGCCGCCGGAGCAGGTAAGTGTTTGACTCGAGTATAAACCAAGACTCTTTTTTAGGCTATTTTTTAGCCTGAAAATCTCAGTTTATACTTGAGTATATACGGTTCCTTTAAGCCAAGCCCACACAGACTGGATCCCATATTAGACCCCATATTATATTCTACATTAGTGTTGCTTAAAACGTATTTCTATTGATATATTCACCCCTTTCTTCATGCTCAAATTCTTACACCTACCCACTTGTGCACGGTCTGGAAAAAGGCTGCCACTATTGCCACACAGCATGGCAGCTCCACACTCTGTCCTGCCTATATCCATATTTCTATCTCAGATTGCAGCTCCACACACCATCTCTATCCTGTCTATATCCTGATAATAGAGATGGTGTGCTGCAATGTGACAGACACAGAGATAGAAATTTGGATATGGGCAGGATAGGGATGGTGTGAAGTTGCCATACTGCTATATAAGACACAATCTCTATCCTGCTTATATCCATATCTCCATCTCAGTGTGGAGCTACCATAGTGCGATGTGACAGATGGAGATATGTATATAGGCAGGATAGAGATGCTGTGGAGCTGCCATGCTGCCCCCATGGGGTAGGTAATATAGCCCAGTAGCCCTATTAGGCTATTACCTACCCCATGTTCAGTGCATGCCTTAGTAGCAGAATGCAAACAAGGCATGCTGGGAGTTGTAGTTTCTTAACATGGGAAGTTACAAGGTTTTCCATCGCTGCTATATAGGTTCTGGCCCCAGCAACCCCATAGAGGAAGTTTATCAGTCCCTGTACACAGCAGTGAGACAGAGGGTAACAATGCCCCCCATAGACTCTCACAATCAGAAATGGATTCAGTATAACTTACAGTTACTCCCTCCTGCTCTCTATGGAGATCACAGCACAGAAGATACAAGTTCAGGGGTGGGGCACGAGGGGGTGGAGCCACATAGACAGAAACACCCTGTTTGTCTTCTCTATCTAGGAATGCAGAAAAAAAATTTTTTTTTTCTTCCTTTCACTCTCTGGGCCCCTTTCAAGTCCGGGCCCCATACAGGAGTACCCCCTGTACCCCCCTGATGGCGGCTCTGTACATACAAACAACATTCAAAAGGTTCTCTGGTAAATTAAACTTACCCTTGTGTTGGGTCGACTGCAATAGCTCTTGGCTCTCCAAGGTCACTTCTAAAAAGTGTTTTTCGCTTGAAACCATCAACTGTTGCAACAGAAATAGTTTTGTTGCCAGAATCAGTCCAATAGATGTTTTTATGGATCCAATCAACTGCCAAGCCCTCAGGTGAGTGAAGATTGCTGTTAATTATTACCACATGCGCTGATGGATCAGCAGCTCGGTCCAAGGGAGCACTGCAAATGCAAAATATGTACGAAGTTAATGACGACTATAGAGTTTTTTTCTCTGCCCCCCTTTTGGCCCAGGGCCTAACCAATAGAAAGAGACACTCTACAAGATTTAGGGGAGGCGGAGTCTGGACACAAAGGGTGTCCTTTAAGGTGATCAACAGAAAAAGATACATGTAAGCATATAATGTAAAGGTTAACAAAAGCTATTATAGAATACTATACACGCATAAAATGGAACCATAATAAAAGATTTTCAATTTAAAAGGTATTTTTAAATTTATCTAAGATTATGCTTCTAACGGTTATATGATTCTAAAGAAAAAACATGTAGACAATTTTAAAAAGTAAACCAACACATGTACATGGGTTTATATAATATAGAACAGTTGTGAAAAATCTACATAATATTTCCTGTACGCTTCAAGAGCTAAAGTTGTCAACATAAAACTAAAATACATCGCTCTTCTGGTCGGAGCAATCACCTGTAGATCCGACGGTAGAACAGATCACACCAATAGATTCTTTTGCTTGTGACTTCAACATCAAGGGAAACAACGTTTTTCAGCTGTGCTGCAAGACGCAAGTAATCTCTGTGCACAATGTCAATCTGGCGAAGTTCGTGACGATTTGTGAAGATAAGATAGGGAGTCTGACCTGAAATAAAAATGTGATACTGCTGGCTTGCTTGGTCCTGAAATATCTCAGACCTACTACCTTATAGGATTTCTATGGGCCATTTCAGTGAAAAACCTACAAAATGTAACTTCACTTCTGTACAATACATCTGTTTCTACTTCCCTGCAAGCACCACTTTCACTATAACTTTCAGCAGGGCCACATTGATCCTGTACAATACAATATAATGGTGGTTCTCTCCTGAACACGGGAGTATGTAGCCAATTACTTCTATTTACGGGGAGCGGCAGTGGAGGCAATCAGCTCCTGGCACAGCTCCCCCATAGCAGAGCTTCCGGGTGTCAGGTTAAAAGTTTGCTTGGATAAAAAACAGCTGGGGCAGACTTTTCTGGTTTGTCCCTAGACCAGTATATATGATTTAATACAGAAAATTATTTTAATGGCTTATTTCAAACAGAGCAGAACTCATAGGCTACTTAAATGTGCAGTCACAAATAACATTTGTCACTTGTTGCTATACAACAAAGCTTATTTGTAAATGTAAAGAGAAAGGTACAAATAAAAGTCTATTTATTGGATCTAAAACTAGACCTCCCTAACTTGTATTTAAATGTTGACTCGCCTTTTCATCACCTAGTGTCATTTCGCTATATCTGCTGATTATTTATTCATTCAAAACCCTTTTCCCACATCCAACTACATTTATTGATTCTTACCTACAGCTTTGCAGGTTCTGGACACACTGTCCATTTCATATCCTTCATAGCATTCACATTTATAATCCCCTTTGTAATTAACACAAATCTGACTACAGGCATCAGGATTTTCACATTCATCAATGTCTATAATCAAACAAATAGTTATTGTTAAAGTCTTAGCATAGCAGTGAAAACAATACTTAAAGGCAAAGTTCAGTGGAAACTATCATTATTTTTTAATTTTCTAGTTCATATTATGCATACCTAGTTATACTACATATTCTCTTCCATTTTGAAAATCAGTTGAATTTATACCTTCCCTGCTGTTGACATTAGTGAGCTGCCATTTCAGGTTCTGTAACAGTACTTCTTCCCAGAATGCACACTAACGTGAAATGTTCCTTAAACAGTTATTTCTACTGATTGGCTGTTGGATGGGTCAAACATGTTCAAGTCTCTACTGAGCAACTGGATCAACCCAGGTGCTGGGTCAAGGGCAAGACCATAACAGTCTCTATTAGGGGTTCTGCAAACAGGAAGTCAGTATTTCAGAAGCATTTATTCATACACAGACAAAATGCTGAATGGTCAAGTTAAGGTCACTAGGATAGACATATACTGTTCTTTTTTCTTTAAAGTATATGTATTTGCACTGAACTTCCCCTTTAAAATGTGAACTTTTTTGTTGTTTTGTGTTTCCTGCATGTTCCAGGGATTTACTTACAGCGCAACTTTAATACATTAATTTAATACTGAAGATACAAACAATATGATTTTTTTGGGTTTTAGTCATTTGACTTGAACCGTGTGTAGGAAAATGGACCACCGATTTAAGTCAATCATATTTAGTTATATCGCGACAATGGTTCACAACATAAAAGTATAAAAGTTTTCTTAAAAATAATACAATCTAAAGAACTTGCGGATGAATTTATTTCAGTAAGCAAAGACAGTAGATACTCATGGTACTGCTCTTTAGAACTGCTTAAAAAAATAATCTGTATGGGAATCACTAGCTAAATGAAAATAATAAGCCAATATAAGGTATATAAAAGAAGTGTTATCACCTCCACAGGTCTTCTTGTCCAACAATTTGTATCCCACTGGGCAGTCACATTCATGGCCCACATTAAGGTCTCTGCAGATGTGTGAGCAGCCCCCATTATTTACCAGACATTCATTAATGCCTGTCAGGAAAAGAAAAAAAAATGAAATTAATCATTAACACAGGAACAAAAGATTATTTGATTGAGGGGAGGCAAATGGTACTGCATTGCATGGCAGTGGGTGTTGAACACTTCCCTGCCCACCCCTACCACCTCTAATCAGGCTTAGTTTCTTTATTTTGACACAAATGGTCTCCTTGACATCTCTTTAAAAGCAATCCTGTTTTTTGGCCAAGATGTTGACATTACAATATTCAAACGTATGTCCTTTTTCCTTAAGATGCAGGTACACAGCCGAGTCCCGAGCCGAGGAATTTGCGCATCTTTGCTTGGCCATACATTTCTGCAGCTGCTGGACGTATGTTTGAAGATTGTAATCTTGGCAGGTTTGGTTCAGAAAACAAAGTGCCATTTTATTTCACAAGGAGCCATCTAACTAAGAAAATCTATTCTCTTTGGCCAAAATCATGCGAACTAAGGCTGGGTACACACCAGCTGATATTTTCGGACGAGCGCTCGGTCGGGACAAATAGTCCCTTCGTGTGTACCCAGCCTAAGAGATGCTGCTTATGTTACTTAAAGAGGGGTAGCAAAAACAAAATAAGCTATTATGATCAGCATCTCCCCCAATCATATGAAAGTAGATTTGACAGTTTTAAAATAGATTTAAAAAAAAAGACTGTTTAAGGGTATCTCCACTTGGAAACTCAAGTTGTGCCAAGAAGCTGTATCTTACCATTTCTTCAATAAAACAATCAGGAGCCAGGAGAGAAGGTAAGAAACTTACCCAATCACTTGCTCCCTTGGCGCGTAGTCTGACAGGTCCTAACAGACTGTCTTCTATGCGCATGTGCACCGTATGCGCATAGAAGGCAGAGTCTGTTGGGACCTGTCAGAGGACGTGCGGGGGGAGCAAGCGATCATGGAAAGTTTCTTACCTTCTCTTCTGGCTCCTGATTGTTTTATTGAAGAACGGGAGATAAGACACAGCTACTTTACCTCCCGTTCTTCAATAAAACTAATTGGCACAACTTGAGTTTCTCAGTGGATATACCCTTTAATTTAGTTTACAGCATTCATTCACCCTAGAAAGGTCTAACGGTGGTGATAAATATTAACAGGGTTATTCAATAAAAGTTCTTATTGTTTAAAATGGTGCTAAATTTGCCCCAACCAATCAGATGTTAGCTTTCAAATGTTACATAAGTTCTGATAAATTAGCACCATTTTAAAGGATAAGAACTTTTATTGAATCTCCCTGCAAGATTATCTGTGGGTAATATTGTTCATTTGGGTTCCAGTATCACCTGTATGCGGACGATACCCAAATTTACATCTCTGCCCTGGATCTCCCTACACTGACATCCCAGGTCCCAGACTGCCTTAGTGCCATCTCTGGCTTTATGTCCTCCCACTTCCTCAAACTAAACATGGACAAGACTGAACTTGTCCTTTTCCCACCCTCACGATCTGTTCCCCTCCCTAGCCTTACTATTAATATTAACAACACACCCATATCCCCATCTCCTCATGTCCGCTGCCTGGGAATAACGCTAGATTCCGATCTTTCCTTCAAACCTCATGTCAATTCGGCTCCAACTCAAAAACATCTCCCGCATTCGACCCTTCCTATCGAAGGAAGCTACAAAAATCCTAGTCCATGCCCTAATCATATCCCAGCTAGACTACTGCACACTCCTGTGTGGTTTAACAAACAACTGCCTGGCACTGTTTCAATCCATTCTCAACTCTGCTGCCCGGCTCATTCATTTCTCTTCTGGCTTCTCTAATGTCTCTCCTCTCTGCCAGTCCCTCCACTGGTTGCCCATCATGCAAAGGATCCAGTTCAAACTGCTTACCTTATCCTATAAAGCACTATCCAACACAGCCCCTGCATATATCTCAGATCTGATCCAGCAATATCGTCCCAGGCGCAACCTCCGCTCTGCAAATGATACCCTCCTCTCATCCACTCTGATCACCTCTTCCCATGCCCGCATTCAGGACTTTACTCATGCTGCCGCTCTGCACTGGAACTCCCTTCCTCTGTCAGTCCGTCACTCACCAACCCTTAACACCTTCAAACGGAACCTTAAAACCCACCTCTTTATGCAAGCATATAACCTGGCCTAAACATTACCCCCTTACTACCCAATTTGATCCAACCTGCCTTTCACGCTCCACTGCCAATCTATTTACAGCGTACCGATTCCTGTCACCTTATGTCTCACCCCATATCCTCTAGTCTGTAAGCTCTTTGGGCAGGGTCCTCTCTCCTATTGTATAATGGTATTGCTGTAAGAAACTCCACACTCTGTTTACTCATATTTTGTATTACCTGTGTATGTAATATGTATGACTTTGTATAACATGTATTACCCTGTATGTAATGTATGACTATGTAATTGTAAAGCGCCACGGAAGATGTTGGCGCTATATAAATCAATAATAATAATAATAATAATAATAATAATAATATACAGTGATACCCATATACACAGAACCAGCTAATACATCTGAAGCACCCAACCCCAAAACATGCCTAGTTTTTCCTATCCCTTTGGCACCCAATAATGTAGTATATGCCATATTCACCAACTGATACTTTATTTTAATCAGTTTCTGGACTATATGTCAAGACAAATCAAAATACCAAAAACATTTTAAAAATGCAAACACAAAACCAAAATGTTTTTTTAAATAAACGTTTGTGACATGCTAATAACTTTTTTGAGACAAAATAAGCACATTCAAAATAAATGTTTCTAAAGAGGAACAGGGAAATGAAACTTAAAAAGGAATCTGCAACAAAAAATTAACATTTCTGACAGGCTAGTTGACAAAGAAAAAAGCAACCACTCCTGTTTTGATGTATACTGTAGCTCAGTTCTTCAGATATCACATTTTGTTTTCCTACAAGGTAAATCAGTGAGCTGTGGACATAAATTCCCACGACAAGATACATTAAGGAAATTATCAATAAAAGCATGAAACTATTCTAATACATAAAAAAATCTTACCACATGTTGTCAGGGCTTCGTCAGACCAATCCCGACAGTCCTTGTGACTATCACATACTTTAATGCTGTCAATACACTCTCCACTTTTGCACTGAAACCTCCCATCTCCATCACAAGGAGAGTGTGCTGTTTAGATAAAATTAAATAATCACCATTCAAATATTATATAAACAAATGCTAAAAGTCATCAAATTTAACAGAAACCTTAAAAGGAGCCTTAACCCTACCACGAACATAGGCCATACCCCTAAACCATAACCATTTCTACTTTTGGGGGAGGAAAAAAAACTACATGTTTAAGGGCACTTTCACCTTAAAAACAAGAAACTTGGGCAGTTATTAGATACCTGCCCCCAATTCCAACCGATATATATTCATCACATTATTAGATGTATTACTAACCATATAATTTAGGATAATTATTTCCTCTATGCCTCCAAGCTGCCTCCTCCCTCCATGCAGTCAATCAAGACTGTGAATGCAGACATCACAGCCAATGATTGGCTGCTCCTTGCCCTGCTGCCTCTACTGCATATGCACAAGCTCCTAAAAGCTTGTTGGGCAGGGGGAGGAGGCAGCAACCTCAAACAGAATGTGAGAGAATAAGGGCAACACTTAGCATTAACTATCTGGTTAAAACTGCATGTAAGGAAGTGCTAAAAATAGCAGTTAGGGTTGAAGGCATTTTTGTTTTTACGAGCAGACATGTCCAATAAAGTGCCAATAGTGAGAGAACAAAAAGAGGGAGAGATTGACAGTTGCCCTTGAATATACAGGAGCCCCTAAGCACATGCCTACAGTGCCTAATGGTAAATCCATACCTGCCATAGACACAAAAAAAAAGTGTTCCCTGCACCCATTTCTATAAAGGTGCAGCATGGGCACTTACCACTCTGACAACCTGCTTCATCACTGCTGTCCAAACAATCACGCTCCCCATTACATTGCTTCATGCCATGCACACATGACCCATCCCCACATTGGAACTCGTCAGGACGGCATGTGACCAGATCTGTGGAAATATATATACACTGAAGAAGTAAATCTATATTACAGGATAAAAGGACTGCAGTGGGCAGAAAGAACGGTGGCAAAATTCGGATTTCCTTTATGAATTTTATTGTATAGTTACTATACATTTCTCTTTAACATCTGCTTTGATGTTATTTCTAAAGGTTAAAAATTGATGCTGTTTTTCAGTGACCTATCACTACCTTAATTGCTGCTAGTTTATGAACAGGAAAACTTATCTTGATCCGAGACCATTGGAGACATTTACCAAAATTCGGGTTAAATTCCAACAAAGCCTTTTTGGACATACACTTCCAGACCAATCCAAGTGGTATAATAGTATCAGGATCAGTGGTTTTGGGTGCATACATGGGAAAAAAATCAAGAAAAGCCTCTTGTGATAGGATTCTTTAAAACGCTTTTCTGTGTATGGAAAACTTGTTTAACATACTGTAAGGCTATAACAGACTCCCAGATGAAACAGTTGGCAAACAATACTTTACAGAAGCCACTATAATTAACTTACAACAATCCATCTCATCAGATTTATCTTTGCAGTCTTCATCTCCATCACATCTCCAGTTTAAGTGGATGCAATGTCCATTGTTGCAACGGAATTCCAGTTCATTACACTGTGTGATAGCTTGAGGCTGGTTTTTCAGTCCACAATGAGCCTCTGACTCATCCAACTCATCTTCACAGTCTGGTTGTCCATCACACACCCATTTCTCAAGGATGCATTCATTGTTTCCACAACGAAACTCCCCAGGTTTGCAGGTTATAGGCAAGCAGCCTTTCTCATCACTACCATCAGCACAGTTCCTGATACCATCACACACAAAAACGTTGGCAATACATGTCATATTGTTGCACTGAAATTCTTCACGTGGACAGCCTTGAAGAAAAGTAGATACAATGGTTAATTTCATAATACACAAAACAGAACACTTTGTGGCCTCCCAGAGTTTGCAATACATATGCTGTAAAACTAACAAATATAGGAGTGATTAACAATAATGAAAAGACATCTTGGCAACTTTTAACAATGCCAAGGTTACCAAGAACAAGAAACAAAAGTTTCATTTAATACAGTCTAGCTCAAATGACTAAAAGAAGCAGATACAAGGTCAGGGCATGCAATCATGTTAGACAAACTGCATACACATCTCAGATTTATGTAATTAGCTCTGGTTAGAAATACTCATATTCTTATGAAATACAAATTACGTTTAATGGCTAAAAAATACATTAAAAAAGCAATATCATCGAATATGACTTATAATCATATATGAATAATCATTATACTAATAATAAGCACTCCCTGTCTGCTCCTGATCATTTAATTGAAGATCAGGGGGTAAAACATAACTCCTTTACTTCCTGTTCTCGAATTAAACTAAAAAAATAAAATAAAAGGCACTTTCATGAGTGACCCTTTAACTGGAATGTGGCACAAACTAGCATTCTGCTTTTTCGCTTAAAATGCTAGTTTGTGCCACATTACATTTAATGTAGTTTGCTAAATTTTTTCTTGCCATGGTTTTTTCTATACTTCCATTGAAATAATAGCAGAAAAGATTTTGAACACCATAACAAGGATCTCACTGCAAGTTAGATGTCTTTATTTTTCTTGCTTTTGTTAGTTTCAGGCCCACGAGGTATTTATTAAATGTACAGTGCTGTAACACACATTTGTTTAATCATGATATTCAGATAATTGTATTTTAGCAGAACCATCAGAGGATAAAATCATGTGACAGCTGTAAAAGCATGACAAGAGATTTTCAGAATTCTGCCATTAATGTGTTACAGTGTTCACACTTAGTTTATTTTGGGAAAACACAGTTCATCTTGCCTGCTACAAATTGATGTGTGCTTTAGTATAAGTAAAAGGCATTTGCAGTAGTCTTTATTAGAACTTAATGCCCTTTATTACTTTTGAAACCTAGGCAGGGAAAAAAATGTTTGACTTTTTTTTTATGTCTGGAAAAAAATGGTTTTGCTGTAGTTTATAAGCACCGCCCCCTTCAAAGATAAGTAACCATCGTATCCTTCCTGTAAAGACAAAGTGCAGACTTACTCAACACACAAGCACAGCAAACAAACTATACTGCAGCCGAACAGCGATCTGGTAATGGCTTTTCTGAAAATAATCTCAGTTGAACTTGTGGTTATATGACAGCTACTAGATAGTACAGTGGGGGAAAGCAGCACTTTAAGTGCACATAAGAAGTTAGTGATAGAATTACGGTTATTAAAGCAAATTGCACCAAAGCATAGTGCATAATTGTATTGATATACAAGATCAAACTGACTTGTAGTATTTCAGTTCCAAAATTATAAAGAGCATATTCTGTAATCTGATGAAAATGTAAAGGTATGTAAATTCTAAGAAAAAAAACTTTAAATAAGACCCTCTGAAACCAAATAGACAAAAGTATATTTAGAAACCTCAATAGTCATATAAAGGGATATCTGTTTATAGAGGAGAATACGATTTAAATCTCATGTTGTATCATTTATGGATAGTTAAGTACTTAAGAGAAAAGTACAGATTTAACCATAACCTAAATACCTTAATCAAATACCTTAATTCTTTGTGATAGTTTTATTCAGAATTAATATTTTTTTTGTGTTTGAATATGATCCTTCCCATGAATGTCATGGGTTACAACAGAAAGACACACCCGTAAGAACAGTGCTAAAACCTTCTTTCAAAATATGTGGCAATGCTCTATCGGTTCTATTTTTAATACTCCCTCTTACAACTCAATGCACTGGCTGGGTCTGATAGCAACAGCCCCCAAGCTGAAATTCCAAAGTCTTCATGCTGTCCATAAAGTAACAAGAAATGTAGATGGGTGATAAAAAGCCTGAACCTAAACAATATGGGCATTTTGGATATTTGTAGGTCCATCATAAATAATCAAGTGCTTCTTGTTTGCACGTTTATACGCCTCTATAAGTCGCAATCAGTTCAACCTGCTTTTGGTATAGATATATACTTTTTGTTTATTAGTCATCACATGGTTAAAATACGGAAAGTACCAGTAAGGGGATTTCCAATGCACACATCTCGCCAAGTGCCTCTAAAAGAAGTTTTTGGTTATAATGTTTTCCAGACACTGACACTAACCCAGCTAGAATGAGAGCTAGATTGAGGGCAGATTGAAATCCAGTATGGCGAGACTCATTATATGAGTAAGTAAAGCTAGCCATACACATGCCGTTTGTTTTCCAATTGGCAGAAATTATTGTAAATCCAATCAGAAGAATCAATCGTATTTCCCCACTTTTGCTGGCGATAAAAGATTGGTTCTGGAAATTGGGGTAGAAAGAATTTTCTGCCTTACCTGATCAGAAATTTTTCGATAGGCCAATTGATCCATCAAAAACATGGGAAAATGTCTTCAATATTTGATTACTTTGATCGAATTTGACAGAATATCGATACCTTAAGACTGTGTGTGTGTGGGGGGTGGATCTACTATTTACAAATGATTGGTATCTAAAGGTGAATGAAATCATCAGTATAGCAAGGTACACACAGTACCGATAAAGCCAGATACCGGTGGAACCGTCAGTATTGGGGCTTTATCTGCACTGTGTGTGACCGCTTTCCCGAACGAGTGCAAGGCCGCTGATCCTGCCTGTAATTTTCCAAAAATCTCTACTGTGTGTACCCAGCTTCTCTGAAGGTGAATAAAATATCCCAATCAAGTACCTCCAACACTGACCCATTTAGAATGAGAGCTAGATTGAGTGCATCTGACCATGGACTGTATGTATTACATTGATTTTTGTTCTGGCAATACACTACATAGGGGGAATTAATGTCACTAGGCTGCAACTCTTACCTTTCCACGATGCATTACTGGGCGTAAACGTGATGACGTCCGTTATTGCATTGCAGGATAGCAAAAAGGCTTAAGTCCCCATAGAATGTTAAGTCCCCCCGTGTTAAGTTTAGCACTGCGTTACTTCCAAAAACATTTGGAAACAGTGCAGTGCCCAAGAATAAGTGTAACCCGCGTGAATCTTTTAGCTTCCAAAACGCTCCTAAACTTTTTTTACGGGTTCCTTGCCATCATGGTGGTGCCCCCTGCTCCTGTTTCGAGCTCGTTTTGAGCAAAAACAGGAGCAGGGGACTTCTACGCAGACAGACGTCTTCCTTCCTGTTCGCGGCTGTCAGGCAACTGGGAGTGACATCAATCGTAACTGACAGCCGTGACCAGGAAGTGGAGCAGCTGTCAGCAACAGAGGCAGTGTTGGAGCGGCGAAGGACCAGGTCAGGTAAGCAAGTTTAGGACCATTTTTGGAAGCTACAAATAACATGAAAGTGGGGTTTGGAGGGGTGATATAAAATTTAGAAAAATGTTTTTTTTTTTTTGTTTTTTTTTAGGGAACATGCCCTTTAAAAGGGTTTTATACTTATTTTAGGGATTGAAGCTCCTTGAATGTTTACAAGCTGATGGTTTTACCTTCTGATGTTTCTACAGCGTTTCCCACCCTGGCCCATCCATTTTGCTATTGGAAGTAGTTTTCAAAAAACAGTGGGCAAGACAGTTTTTCTGACATGAATGCAGGGAAACATCAGAATGTAGAGTAGTAGTGTATAGCCAGCATTAGACAAGGTTCCTGTATAGTCTTGCAGTGTAAAATTAAACGCAGTTTAATAACAACTGAGACTGTGAGTGTATTGATCTCTCCCGATCATATTTCTGTATGTACTATTTAGTTGAGTATTGGTGGAAACTTTAAAGATAGATGATTAAGACCTGGAACAAGAAAAATACAGTACAGGGTGTCAATTAGATTTTAATTGGACAGCGATTTCTCTAACATAATGACAGTCACAATTTAAGGGGATGATCATAAAAGCATTATAATCATGACCAGGTTGTTGTGGTTCAAAGTCTCTGTGTCATGCCCAAATGTAAGTCAAGCAAGTGTGTTTAAAATTCATGAGGGAATTGGTGCAAGAGCCGATAATAGTTTTTACACTTAAATGACACCACCCCGTTCCACCATACCCAGCAGTCAGTAGTACCCAGGGAGAGGACACAAGCCACCAGGTCCTCACAGCTGGGTTCCACATACGGAGCGGTAACTGTATTAGCCCATTTATATTTGTAGAATTAGCTCAAATAGATAATGTTTCATGGTCATACTCAGCTAGCAGGAGCTACAGGGGGCAATAATTACCAGTGAAAGCGGGACAATAACATTGCTACGGAGTCCAGCCGTGACGCCTGCCTTAATTGTTACTTTTGGATACAGTTATCTAAAGCGGATGGGTTTCAGGAGTTACATTCTATACTCTATTGTACATTGTGGTTCGACATTGTAGCTATTACATATATGTGTGTTTATCTCCTATTTATGTGACAATCTGTTGCTTTGAGGGGTATATAGTTTTATACGGGGGACGCCCCGTTTTGTAGAGGAAAGAGGGGGGCTGATGGGAGTATTTTCATTGTTTGCGAAGTTTGATTTTATGGCCTAATAAATTCAATTTTTTACTGCTTTACAGTGTTGTGCTTAATATAGTATACTTTGGTAGGGGGGATACTAGTACCCCTTGTGTTATAGATCCTCACTGCTGGGTTCGCCTTCTACCTTCTGCAATACTAACTTAAAGGGCATGTTCAGCTCCAAAACTAAAATTTCCCCCACTACTGACCCCACTGTGTAGTGTTAAAAAAAATCCTTACATTACTCCTCTGCTCCAAATGGTTCTCCTGCAATGTCTAGCCAAAGTCCCAGAAAGTGAAGAGTAGGAGCCTGTCTGTGAGTGAAAAGGTTTCTGCCTCTTACCTCTCCTCTGAAAAGTTTCTGGCTTGCCCTCTGGAGGGAGATTATAGTTGTCCTTTAAATTAACTTGTTATACTAGAACAACTGGACATAACACTGGTGAAACAACTAAGCATTATGCTTGATTCTTAAAAGGTGGACACGCATCCCTATAATATTACACAAATCCTATTAACAAATAGTTAAAGTTTATAGGCCAAAAACAATTGACCAAGATGCCATTGAACTACCACTAAAAATTTCCAGCTTTAAAAATTTCCCGTTACTTTAAGTAGAGGAAGCTGATATGATCGTACCATGAAAGGGTGCCCAGCCCACCCCGCTTATGGGATGTTGGTTGGGTCCGTGTAATCCACATATCACCACATATTAGAGACAGATTACATTTAGAAGAGATATATGTTAGTAACTAGGACTGTTATCTGGGAAATAGGACAGTTTAACATTTTTTTAAACATAATTTAAACTTCATAGTACATGTTTACAGACTCTGCCACCAGGTACCCAAAAGTGCTTCCAAGTTTTACGTGTTAGAAATGTCTGTTCTTCTTAACACACCTGGATTGAAGACAGGGAAGAGGATCAAGTCACAGGGTTTTGATTGACAGTACAGAAGGAGTACAGAAATGCAGTCACATATTCTTCTAACTTGTGTATCTCAGGACAGAGAGGGAGTCTGAACAAAGTGATGACACTCTGGGGGTTAGGGGGAATTATAGAACACATGGAAAGAAAGAAAAAAAAGTTCATTTTCCCACTATAGATGCCCTTCAAAGCAATATCTTGTCAATCAAGACCCTTGCCTAAAAGTTGGGCAACAAAATATTCCACACACTGGAGAACATTATGTAATGAACATGATAAAGAGAAAAGCACCAGGAGGTACAGGAGATAAGAAAAAAAAAGACACAAACAGAAAGAAAGGAGCGAAGGGGGGGGGGGGGGGAGAGGGCAATGTGGAATTTAAATTCATACCTGCAGAAAATGAAAGTACTGATCCCTATGCATACTTACTTTTCTCATTACTTACACAAACCAAAACAATAATTTCCCCCACTACTGGCCCCAATGTGTTGTGCATAAAAATCCTTACCTTACATCCCAGCTCCAAATGGTTCTCCTGTAAAGTTCCCCCAAAGTCCAGAAAACTAACAACCGGGAGCCTGGCCACCAGGGAAATTGTTTCCACCTCTGAGCTGTCCTCTCAGAGGTTTGGCTCAGAACAGCCCTTCACTCCCTCCCCCCTTTCCTCTCCCACCCGTTTTGTTCTCCCTCCCCCTAGTGTAAATCCCCATATAGTAAGGCTAATTCCCCCAGCCCCAACATTATATTTTCCAGAGACTCCCCCCAAACTCTACTTGCCATCCCTCTCTCCTCCGGCATTCTGAACTGCCGGCAGCCGCGTCCATGATTGGCAGCCTTCTCAGCCAATCATGGATGTGGCTGCCGGTCCGGCCCTCTGTGTGCAGTTCCATGCAAGCAAAAGGCCAGGCAGTGCGGCAGAGGAGAGAGGTAAGGTAAGTAATGATCGGGGGAGTCTCTGGAAAATATAATATAGTGGTTGGGGCTGGGGGAACTAGCCCTACTATATATAAAAAATTTGAAAAGGGGGTGGACATGCGCTTTAAGGTAATATCTTATAATCAGGTGATATTTTCACTTTAGCAGGATGGGATGATAAAGATAATTTTTTATAATTTTACTGCTGCTTATTTATGCTAGTGACTACCCTAAAGCTTCGTACACACGTCAGATAATTTTCCAGACGAACGACTCATCGTGCGACATTCATGCGAAAATGAAGCTTTAACAATCTTCTAAGGCCAACGATCCATCTCTATTCTTGGCTTTTTCCGACGATCAGCCTGGCGGATTCGTTCTGCCAATTGTCGTATACATAGTCGGCAGATTATCGGTAGACTGTAATGAAAGACTGAATGAAATGCACATGTGCAACATTTCGAGATCACGCAATGTTCCGAACATCACGAAATACGTATGATAAGTGACACCTTTACCAACTAACATCTATCCACTATCAGTAATGTATGTACAGGTGTCGTTGGTAGATACATTATGGTATTCTTGGTAGATACTAGTGTATAACGAGAGGGTTGCTGAACGTTCGTTGGGCACATCGTGCGTAAATGATCTGAGGTGTGTACGAACCTTTAGACATAAGCAATTATAATATGGAATAGGAAGTATACAAAATATCACTAAGGGCACACTGAGAGACCATTTTCTAAAATATATTTTTAGTATCTACTATTGGAGTAGTTTTTTTTTTTCCTGTTTTTTTTATTGACTGTTTTTATTTTTGGACTATATATACTCCCATAGTTTTCGAGCTAGATACACGAATGGATGTGAGAAACCCACTTTTCAAGTAAACTATTCCTTTAAGCAGATCAATCCAGCTCCACATATTTGTTAATTACTCAATTAAGCACGGACACACTGACTTTGTGGAAAATTTTCTGCCTTTCTGAGAACAGTGTTTTCAAAAGACCGATCGGTACCACTGATTAGTGTATCGAAATCACAGAATATTTGTTCATTATTCCGATCAATACAATCGAATTCGCCTTAAGATTGGAGAAAGTGCTAAATTCTACTATTTACAAATAACAGAAAATAAACACAAACAAGGCAAATAGAAACCTTAATGTTAGAACGTCACAAAGTGACCTTTATTCCAAGGTTTCAACGTCGTCTCTCTGACACAGACACAAATACACATAACTAATCCCGAATATATGAATATACACAACATGATGATATAGGCACTCAATATATAATTAGCTTAGACTACTGGTCTAGCGACCGGGCCCGTGTACCTGGGGGGGCCCCACAACAGCGCTAGATAATCTGTCTAGTCGCATACTCGCATTACCGTATAACGTATATTACATTGTACGGATGCTGGCTGCTTTCTGCTTCCTCTTATTTACGCGCGTTCGCTGCGGTGTACCCACACGCAGCTCCGCTGTCAGTAGAGGAGAGATGAGGAAGTAAGGCTGGAGGGTGGTATCCTGGCGAGCACCACAAGAACAGTCATCAACTGCTACATGCTCCCAGTGCTTTGCTACTTTCTCTTCAATGATGTAATGCAAAGTCAACAAGGGTGGTAAATATCAGCTGCTTTTTACCAGTGTCTTTGTGTCAGCCAGCTGCCCGCCATTTAACATTGCCACTTTGCCTATAATACCTGCAGATTTTCACTAGTTTCTTTGTGCTAGCTGCCTACCATTTACCAGAACTAAATACCAGAAATGTGTTCTAACCATTTTGCTAGTTGCAGTTTGGAAGTATTTTGCTTATGCCTGTGTTCCAGGAATTTTACCGGTGTCTGTGTGCCAACCATTTAATAGTGCCAGATTTCTAACTGATTTATCAGTGTCTGTGTGCTTAGCATTTTACCAGTGGTTTGTGTACCAAGCATTCTTACCTATGTCTCTGTGCCAGGCATTTAACCAGTGTCTATGTGGCAAGCATTTTACCAATGTCTGTGTGCCAAGCATTTTACCAATGTCTGTGTGCCAAGCATTTTACCAATGTCTGTGTGCCAAGCATTTAACCAGTGTCGATTTGTCGGTAATTTCAATGTTTGAGGATCTAAGTTTAAAAAATACTGTTGGAATCTGGTTGAATAGTTCCGCTATGTGTATGGGTAAATTATGCTTGTGTGTTTCAAAATAAATGCCTCCAAAAAAAATTTTAAAGATGAATTTGTATATTTTTTTTATGGTAATGAGTATTTGGTTTGCAGTGCTGATTTATGTTTGCGGAGGGGTTGGGGGGCCCCATGTCCAAATTTTGCATCAGGGCCCATAGATCTGTAGCTACGCCACTGGCTTAGACACAGCTAATGCCTTTTGGTTTTGGGCCTAAATATAGTAGAAGGATCCAGCTGCTCTATACTGAACCCACTGCACAAGTACTTTCCAATGGCTGGACTTCTAAAAGTTTCCCCAATGACTAGAGTTACACACCAGGGTTGCCCTCAGTGCAATTGTTGCACCAGGCATTGGCAACAAACATCCCACTATAAGAGGACTGCGCAGAGGCAGTTTAATAGAGGGGGCCCGGACGGCCCATAGCCTCTGCCGCAATCAGCTGTTTTTAAATAGCTGATCGCGCGTATGAAGGAAACATACGTGCAATCAGTTGTTTAAAAGACTGGAAGTTCGGGTCCGGTCTTTTAAACAGCAGCTCCTCTGCTCCTTATGGTTGAAGAGTAGGAGCCTCTCTGGGTTTATTGCAGTGCCTGCTACTTTCTGCTCCTCTTAGAGGACTCTGGTATGCACAGTGGTGCTTCCCCCTCCCTCCGGATCCCTCTGTCCTGCATCTTGATTTAAAAAAAAAAGGTTCCTACACTGTAGGGGACCCCCAACCCTAAACACCAGCTTGTAAACCTAAATATCAGCCCCGAAATAGACTTATCCGACCTTGTTCCCTCTGCTGACCGTCAGCGTTTGGCTGACTCTCAGCCAATAACAGACACAGCTGCCGGTCCAGCCCCTTCTGCTCTTCCGTTCCCGAAAGTAGAAGAAGAGGGCGAGACTCAGGGAATGAGGGTGGGTAAGTAAATTTAGGGGAGGAGATACCCTTTAAAAAAAAAAAGGCTAGAATATCAAGCGGTATATAAACTAACAGAGAGATTCAATAAAAGTTCTTATCGTTTTAAATGGTGCTAATTTTGCCCCAACCAATCAGAACTTATGTAACATTTGAAAGCTAGCATCTGATTGGTTGGGGCAAAATTAGCACCATTTTAAACGATAAGAACTTTTATTGAATAACCCCCTTAATATCTCTCGTATATAGTTTGGTATGCCTCAGCATTCTGATAAACCATGGATGCCCAACCAGACCCACATTGTAAAAATATGTGGTGGGCACAGTTATAGGTATGTCCCATGAGCTGGTGAGCTGGGGTTAGAGCCAACGAACCACATGGTTTATGCCCAGCCTGTCCCAGGTTGGACATCCCCAGCTAAACAATTTATAAATAAATTTTAAAAAAGTGTTGATCTAGTTGTCTCGCAGCAACTAATTTTAGGAAAAACAGAACTTGAAATTAAATTAAGAATTTTATTATTAAGAGATCTAATAATATGTTTTCTGGTTTGTTTCTCAGGAATATTCACCATTTATGGGCTTATAATCACTACTCTTCATAAGCGAATACTGCCTGAGCATTTCACAAAAAATATATACAAATTGCGAATACCAGTTTAATGCACAGAACAGTTCATGTCCATTTGAATTAAAAAAAGTAGAACTGTACTTTTTTTTAATACAAAACTTAACCAAGACAAATATAAAATCCCTGTGACCTTGACTTCCAATGTCACATAGACCAAAACAAGAAATGTATCAGTTTTTGGATGTTGAAGGTGCGCAGATTAGGGCAAGAATTGACCGTGGCTCAGTGTATACAGTGCTAAAAGAAAAGCCCCAAGGCACACATCTAGGAGAGAGGATAGATATTCATCCAGAGAAAGACAATGACATTGGGAAAGGAAATCTAATTCAAGGAAGAATCAATATAAATGGCAAGTTAACTGGTGGACAAATAGTTTATATACCCAATTATCCAGAAAATATCATCGGAATACTGCAACTGCTTGATTTGGGTATGATTAATATTAGCACGAAGAAAAGGTATGTAAATGTAACTCCAGTAATGATAAACGGGAGGAACCCTCCCAAAAATAGACAACACTTGCTAAATATAGCATTGATCAAACAAGCAAGCTCTGTGATTCGAAAGTGGGAGATGCAGGGAATCATTGAAAAAGCTTGCAGCCCATGTAACTCCCGCATTAACTTAAGAAAGCGTTATAGAAATGTAGAAATTTTATTTGACTTTCGTGATATGAATCATTGTTCAGAAGCCAAACCAAGTAAAGAAATGAACAGAGCAAAGTCAATTGCAGATATTACAATGGGAAACTATTACTCTATTATTAAGTTGCATGAAGGACAATGGCACATTCCTCTAGATGCAGCCACAAAGTACAAGACAGCATTTACCTTCAGAGGTCAGCAGTACGTGTGGAACAGACTGCCACAAGGATTTAAGAACACAACTTTCATCCTCCATAAAACTTTGGAACAAATATTAGATAAACTACCCCATGAAATCAGAAAACAAATTACACATTACGTAGATGTTATATTGATAAGTAGAGACACTGAGGATGAATGTCACAGCTTTACTGCTGCTATCAAAAAACATCTAGAAGATCATGGGTTTGAAATACACAGAGGAAGTTTAACTGTTTGTAAGCCAAATGTGGAGTTTTTGGGAAAACAAATACATCGCGAAGGAATCAGACTTGGTGAAAGCTATTTGCATAAAGTAACAACAATATATTCTCCTAGAAATGTGCGTGAATTAAAGCAAATACTTGGTTTACTAAATGACGCAGCAAAACATACACCAAGGTATAATATAATGAGTCAAAATCTGTCTAAATTACTCAGGAAAGGCAATCAGTGGATTTGGAGCAATAGAGAAGAGGGAGTTCTGAGAACATTGTTACATGAAATACTAACTAACAGAACCATTGTTAATGGGCTAAAGGATGGAGAAAAATGCACTGTGCACATATCAACATTGGATGGTGCCTGGGACGCTGAAATCTTCAACAGCAAAATGAAAACATATTACTTTGATTCAGGGTGCTTTAATAAAATTGAGGAAAATGAAGCAATCCGAGAATTGGTTGCTATGAGCAGACTCTGGAAAAAATCCAGTAACACGTTAAAGGATAGAGAAATAGAATGGCTAGTCACAAGTACACAAGTAGCCCAGTATCAGAAAAATCCAAAGAGTCTGTCCATCAACAAAAACATTGATCTTAGATTTATATTTAACCCTAATCATAAGATCACAGTTCGACAGTCAGCTGCTTCTACAGATTTAATATAACATGACCAGTCTTTACTTGTAAAAGTAAAGAGTAAAATCATGCCAACCGATTTGATATCCCCAAGGTATTTACTCATGCATGCAAAACCAATATTAAATTGAATCATAATTGTAATATTAAATCTGAATCTCCCCATGTATATATATATATGTACATTACAAATTCCAGTAAAGGCAATAAAGGGACTTATTTACCCAGAGGTGCTGGGCATAAAACTGATGCTAACCTATCTAATATAGGTAAGTGCAACTTTAACAACTGGTTTGCAGTGGCTGCATCTGTTTCTGGAAGTGAACCGTGCAGCTGCCGCAACCCTATTCAATATTACAATAGCAAGGCTTTTTGTGGATAATCTAAGAACAGCCTTTAGGTTTGCCTTATATTTTCGCTAAAAGAATTTGATACACCAAGAGCCACTATTGCATTATTAAATACCGTATATACTCGAGTATAAGTCGAGGTTTTCAGGCTGTAAAAACAGCCTGAAATCTGAACCTCGACTTATACTCGAGTCAGTCACTAACTAACCTGAAATGAGGAATCCAGCGTCCGCATGCACTGATGGTCGCATCCACTGACGTCACTACTCGGCGCCGGGAAATGAGACCGGCGCCGAGTAGTGACGTCAGTGGATCCGCCGGTTAGTGCAATGCAGCAGTCGGATTCCTCTTTTCAAGTTACCGTAGATGATGGCTGGTCTCTAACTCCTGGTATTTGGCCCAGACTCACCTGAAAACAGAAACTGAATGGGAGAAGGTTGCATGAGAAGGTAAGGCATGGGAGAAGGCTGCATGAGAAGATGGGTGCAGGGAGGGAGAGTAAGGGGGCATTTGGGTCAGGGACAGGATAGTTGGTTCAGTGTGTGCAGTTCCACTGTAGATGTTTGTAAACTACAACTCCCAGCAACTAAAGCATGCTGGGAGTTGTAGTTTACAAACATCTGTAGTGCCAAGGAATCAGAAGGCAGTAGTGGTCATATTTCTCGACTTATACTCGAGTCAATCAGTTTTTACTCTTTTTTAGGTTAAAATGGGTACCTCGACTTATACTCGGATCGACTTATATTTAAGTGTATACGGTAAGCTCAGGAAGCACTGCTCATCGCAATAGCAGCTTTCATTAAAACAGGCCCAAAATGTCCCATTTAATACAGGGATGCAATATTATATAGTAATATTTGACAAGGTTCTACCTGTGTATCTACCATTTAGCACAGTATATACATGTCCTCAGGATTGGAAAACACCCTTTACCAATATAACTGTATATTACATAATTCTAATAAATGTTCAGTCTCTGTACATGTTTTATTGAATTTAGTTTCCTTTCTGCATTTATATTATTGTATTGCACATTTCCTCAACTTGTTATTGTTATTATTCGAGTAGGTTAAGGTCCTCACTCTTAATACATAGAGTTTTTGCCCTTTTATCTTATACATCTCAGTCTTATTTTCTTTCTTGACTTCCCCCAAACATAGCAGATATCTCATATGATTTCCCCAGTCAATTGTGTAGTTCTTTTTACAGAGCATGCCCTCTCAAACTACACTAACAGCTCAAAAGCTAAAACTAACATTTAGGTGCTTTGCTGCTACATACTTACATCCACTTTTAGTTAAAAGTTTTTTTTCCTACTGTATATTTATTCCTACTTATATAGTAATCAATACTGCTTACAAACAACATATACCAATCCGTACACAAGTTATTTCCCATTTCTGCACTTAATATACCCTAACTCCTACAAACTTACAAATGATTTTATATAATAGGAAGGAGCAAGGATATCCATCTATCTAAATAAAAGTTAATGTATGTATGTTCCAGAAAAACTATAAAAATGTTTCAGGGCCCAGAAAAAAAAACACAGGCTACTTTACAACTTTTACAAACCACAACTTTTTTTTTTTTTTTTTTTACCCCTTTTCATTTGTGTATAAGTTAATGGGGGATGCAATCTGACCTGTGTGCTGCCATCACTTTATCTTCTTTATACATACGGTACATCCCACCATATCAATTTGATATCTGGGTAATGGTTTTGCTGTTGCCCTCGAGACTCTAATCTGGACCTATGTGCCACCACCTCCTGGTGATAACCCCTCTGAAAAATGATTAGGCCCAACGATATTTTGATTGGAAGAAACTGGGCAATGCCAGGTACTCTGCTAGATTAATATTACATAAAAGTTACTTGCAATGCCACCGATTCCCACTAGAGGAGACTATAACACAGCAATAATGAAAATTAGCAATATAATGTAAACTCACAGCATTGTGGGTTTCATATCCCTTTACACAGTTTTGCTCCTTTGATGTCACAAAATACTGACTGATTGCATTCTTTAAATATGGTAGACATCTACAGTCTAAAACATACTTATATCCTAGAAGCTATTGTATACTTTTCTAGCAATTACAAAAAGATGGTAGTAAATGATATGATACCAGAGTAAAAAGAATCATTAAACAAATAACCGGGAAGGCAGGAAGTTTTAGCAAACAGTTATCCTGAACTGTGTTGACTGATCACATGATTCCATTAACTCAATCATTTAATAATGTTTTCAAGACAAGAAGACTCACGTGTGGGGTCTTTCCCTTATCAATGGTTGTTACTATAGAAACGAGGATGTAGAGGCTATGAAGACAAACAGAACAGAATGGATGTAAAATCCTAATCCTTTCTAAACCCTAAACAAAGACAGAAAACCAACACAATAGCATCTATGCATGGTTTGCAAGTCCTGCTCAGCATGGCAGAAACCCAGCAAGGTTTAAAGCATGAATTTGTTCATTTTCTGCCCATAGATCTAAATGAAAAATTTAGAAACTAACCTAAATGTAAATATGCTTCTGATACCTTAGCTACAGTAGTTTATGCTCCAAAACAACTATGAAGCACAGTAAGTGTTTTGGGTTATGTTCTATTTATTTATGTTAGTATTTTTAGAATAAGAGAAATTCAGTTAATACAAAACTGTTTTTTGTTTATTTATTATCTGAGCACATACTAAAGTTGTGTGCACTTGCTTATAGGAAAAAATTATAATTTTCATAATGAACAATGTATCACTTGCCATGGCAAGTATTTCATACACAGAAAACCAACAGTGCAAAATCAGGAAAAACTTCACTACAGCAAGCCCTCCACAGGTACTTCCCTTTTGCTTCTTGCTTCACTGGATGGGTACAGGCCAAATCATATTTTTTGACCCCAGGACAAAAGTGGAGCTCTCCTAAAACCTCCTCTACTTTCCTCTGGATGTAGCAAATTTTTTTTTCTTTCTGAATTTTCACTGCTGGATTTATTTTGATATAGTACATCATTTAATCAGCTTTTTTTTTTTTTACTCATTAAAATCTGTATAAAGGGAATGTCCTAGCCCAAAATGAAAATGTTTAAAAAAATTTTCA
The DNA here is from genome assembly GCA_019447015.1 of Hymenochirus boettgeri. Lineage (NCBI taxonomy): Eukaryota > Metazoa > Chordata > Amphibia > Anura > Pipidae > Hymenochirus > Hymenochirus boettgeri. Next base: position 170,449,953 of record CM033472.1, read on the forward strand.
CACTCACCCCTCCCCCTCAAACCTAGACCATGCATGGATTAAAATTCCATGCAAGGCTTCTAAATATACTTACCAGCTCTCGTTCCCTGAGCTGTGTTCTGCTTCTGCTCCGTGCCTTTTCCGTGCACAGCAGCAAAAGGGCCTGGACCGGCAGCAGCCTAAGTTATTGGCTGAGACACCGAATCACGTCTCAGTCATTCACTTACGTCGCTGCCAGTCCAATCCCTTCTGCTTCTTCCACTTTTAAAGGGGAACCGTGGTCCAAAATAGACTTTAGGTAAATTGATAGGAATTGCTCTCCTGAGAATTTTTGCAATCTATTTTAATTGTTTATTTTGCATAGTTTTGAAGATATTTACATTTGTCTGTGTGATATGGCAACAGCATCACCAGGTCCCCTGCAATTCCTGCTTCCTGCTCTGAATCCAGGTCAGTGGATGACAGTCAATCTGCCCTCTGTCTCCTCCTCCAATTGCAGCCCCCATGGTCCCTTCCCTTACAGCCCCGTGGGGCCCCTGCCCACCCGTGGGTGCCTTAGCCCCCCCCCTCCAGGGGGGCGGGGGCCCCCCAACCCCCCCCCCCCCCTACAGAAAACTGTGAAAACAGCCTTTTCAGGCAGAGTGAGAACACATAGTGGGAGAATAGGGCTGTGGTTTCCCTTACCTTCTCTGTGGGGATCTTCACACAGCAGGGAGGGACTTCCTGTCTCCTGACCTGTCACTGAAGTCTGAGGCTGTGCTCAGGTGGACTAGCAGTCTAATCTTTACTTACACCTCCTCTTTCCTGCACTGTTCTAGTCCGGCTCCCCCGCCAGCCGGAACTGCAAGCAGAGGGCCGGGCCGGCAGCCGCGGCTGGGATTGGCTGAGAGGCAGCCAATCACAGCCGCGGCTGCCTTCAGTGTAGAACAGCGCTGAAATGAGGAGGTGCAAGTACATATTGGAAGCGCTTTTTCACTTTAAATAGAGCGGTTGGGGGTGGGAGGGTATCCCCTGCATTGGGACAAAAGCTTTTATAGTTAGAACACTGCCAGCCATGGGGGGGGGGGATCGGAGGGAGGGTGAGGGGGGAAAGGGCTCTAGATTAGCAAGGTAAGAGGCACCAGATGAGGCACTGACAGCTCCTACCCAGCAGTTTCCTGAACTTTGAAGAGGCAGAACAGGAGAACCACAAGGAGCAGGGATGTAAGGTAAGGATTTTGTTTTGTGCTGTGGGGCCAGTAGTTAGTAAAATTTTAGTATGGGGGTGGACATGAACTTTAATTGCATATTGTTGAAAAGGGATTATCAAAGCTTGTATTCTCTCTCTATCCTATTTATTAGTGATGTCTGTCCATAGGCGCTTCGCACTGCAAAACCAAAGGCCTGCACTACACTGATTTTGGCTCCATAAAGCCAAAACCGGTCTGTAGTTGGTGCTCTGGTTTTGCATTTAGCATGTGGAATGCTGTAAAAGTCTTTTTAAAGATGTAGCTTTCCTAAGAGCTTCCATGGAAACATGGTAAATTCCCAGTCTTTGTCCCATATTTGTATATAGGGAGAGTCTCTAATTTTGGCAGCCAGGGGTTCTATGCTTATTGCATATAGAAGCGGGGATAGGGGACAGCCTTGTCTTGTGCCTCATTGTATTGTAAGACAGTTAGAGAGAGCTCCTGGCACTTTAATCCAGCCCATGGGAGTTGAGGAGAGTGTGCCCAGTGCTGAAACAAATCGTCCTGCCAGTCTAAAGGCCTTCCTTGCTTCAAACATGAAGGACCAATCTAGTCAATCGAAGGCCTTTTCAGGCATCTAGACTCAAAACTACTAGTGGTGTGCCTTCTCTATTTGCTATATCTATGGTGTGTATGGCTCTCTGGGTGTTGTCACATGCTGGGCGGCCCATAATAAAGCCAGTGTGATCATTGTATATAATTTGAGGTAGGTATGGTGTGAGGCAATTTGCCAGTATTTTTGTGAAGATCTTATAGTCTGTGTTAAAGTAGGGCAATTGGACGGTATTTTTCCATATTAGATAGATCTCTCCCTTGTTTTGGGATAAGTGTGATATGCGAAGATAAAAAAGAAGTAGGGGGCTTAGAGCCTTTCAACAGTGAGTTATAAAGGGAGGTTAAGTGTGGGGCCAGGGTAGAAAAAAAAATAGGTCACAATATTTGTAGGTGAGGCCATCAGGACCTGGGAATTTTCCTGTAGGCATGTCTTAAATTGTTTGATAAATTTCCTGGGTAAAAATGTCTTTGTCTTTGTGTCTAGTTGTGTAGGAGGGTTAGGAGGTGGCAGGTGTGCAGGTACTCCAGAATTCTTTGTTTTCGAGCTGTCATAGAGGATATGTAGGCAGTGGAGTATAGCTTAGTATAATATTGGAGAAAGCCCTGTGCTATCTCATCCAGGCTAGTGGCTTGTAGTAGAATACATTTTTAAAGGTACCCAGCGTACGACTATGGCTACCACACTTAATACTTTAATCAATACAAGATCAGGATCTTAAGAAATTAAGATTTCTTCCTTGGCAACAGCAGGAAGCCATTTAACCCTTTAACTGCCAAGAAAACCAGTAAACCTCTAAAAGCAAGCATTTCAGTGCCAACTGAGATTTATAATTAGTGCAAAATAAATAGAAAAAATACTTACCGTATGTAATTACACTGAAATTTTAACAGTGAGATTTCACTTCAGCTTAAACCACTACTACCTTACAATGTTACATATAGACTGCAATCAGTAAATAATAATACAAATTTGTACTTTATAAAAGATATATGAGCTGCTACAATGCAGACAAACTACTGTCATCAACATTGTAACCCATCAGTCCGTACGGAAATTTATTGTTGGATTGTTATAACTTTGTTGCCGTCTATGCGGGCAACAAACAATTGTTCCATATAAAGTATATATGGAACAATCGTTCCTGTGCATGCCCGCGTATGGGCATGCACAGGAACGATCCATCGGAATTGGATTGTGAGTTTGCGAATTAGGTCACATGTGTATGGGAACCTTTAGTAAACACTATAAGCCAGCACTGGGAGATGCAATTCACACACAACAACAACTGTCTAAATGTACAATGCTTACGATTTGATATAAGAAATACTGGTCAGACCCACAAAAAAAATTGTACAGTGATGGTTGGGAAAATTAGTAATTTCGTAATTTCCAATAATACGCAGTATGACTCCATTACAATCAGTATTTGCTTAGGTCAAAAATGACATTACAATTACACTTCAAAAGAGTAAAGTAGAACTATGGTGTAAAAGTTCTTTTCTTACCTAAAAAAATTGATTAATTGTTGAGCATTCTGGAATTAAGGGTTTAGAAGTTCCAAAGATTAAAGAAACCTTCATTTCCTCCTTCTGCTGAGGTCACTACTAGGTCTGCACCACCCATCTCTCCCCTAGTAGTGCAGGCATTTCCCAAAATAAGCAACATCATATGTCTATAATGCAAAGAGTGGGTGGATCAAACCTGGTCAGTGGTTGGTGATGTCAGCAGTAGGAAGGAGTGTCCTTTTTTTCTTTTTACATTAAAAACATCATGAAACGGAGAATATACTGAAGATAGTATAACCTTCTTTGCACAAAACTATCAGATTCAAAAGAAAAAATATACTTCCACATTGTTTGAATAGTGTAATCTGCCAATCAACTTTATCATGAATATTGGCACAATAATTTATACTCACCAGCTGGGCAGTCTTTCTCATCCAATCCAGTCTCACAGTCCTTCTCGCCATCACACCTCCATGATGCTGGAATACATTTATTGCTTGGTCCTCCACAGCTAAACTTTTGTGCAGCACACACCTGCTTTGCTGTAACACAACATGAATGACCAGTAAATACAAAGTTATTACAAACAAAAATGGTTTTTGGCTCTCATTAGTGCTATGAAAGGTTACGGTATAATGCAGTGTATATTTTAAACATTAGCATGTTCAAGGTACTATCTGGTTACCTTTATCAAGAAATGTATCCAGAAGTATGCATGTCCACTGGCCATTCTGTTTAACAAGCCTTTCACAACCCATTACTTAGATCCTACTACACTTTGGCTATCAGTGGTAGCTGCTTATGACAGTTAGAGGGTTTTGTATTTTCATTGTTTTTATGGTACACCTTCATTTGCATTAAACTATGTTTGTTGCCTTATGTTATTTATTTTTTAAATGCAGTTTGTGCAGCTCAACTATAGTTTTATACAAAATACTAGCAAAATTGTGCCCGTTGGTGCACAATGGAAATTATGTGTGTGTATGTTTTGCTATGTGTGGATATAGTGGATATAGAATCTTTACACAGGTATGTTTTAAACTGTTACTCAGACAGTCACCAGCTTCCAGAGGAACCAAATAGGATAATCCTGCAGGTCTGAGAGTAGACCCAGGCAATCCTGCTACACTGTGTGGTTGAAACTAAACATGCTAGGTTAATACATAATTATTAGTATTCACCATGGCAAGTGGTGATGGTACCTCATATATTATAAGAGAAGGCACCTCACAGCATCATGTTATTGTAATAGCATTGCCCTAATAATCCATAGTATAAACAAACATTTCTCATTCCCAGTTTACCTAAAGAAATGGATTTATCCTTTATATACTCTTATACATATCTAATTGAAAAAAAGTTGCTTCAGAGCAATTTTTAATAACTGATAATTGCTTTTTATTTCAGCATTACAGTATATCCTTGGTATACCTGCCGGGCTTTACCACTAAGCAAAAGGCTAAGGACTTGCAAGCGAGCACCTTTATCCCAACCATTAATAGTGGCTGCCAATTCAAATTGTTCTAGCCAATCAGTCCACTCTCTAGTCACCCCATCAAATGGATCAGATTTAAAAATAGGTTTGGCAATTGGGCCTGGTAGAGATACTGAGTCTAATTGGGTAATTTTGTCTGCAGGTACAAGGACAGGAGAATTTAAATCAATACTTTCAGTAGCAGCCTCCATAGCATAATACAGAGAAAACAGGGAGAATAAATGGTATTACCAGCACTGCTGCCCCCAATTTGTACCAGATCACTGCTTTATGGAATTATTATGGGTAGCATGGCACACAGTGGGTTACTCTGGTGGTCTGGCCCAAAGCAGACAGTGCACATAAACAGGTTCCCCACATAACATCTGCAGTAATCAGGGGTATCCCTGTCTATGGTGCAAGACTTTGAATATTGACCAGGCCTGTATATTGTGTGTCCTTGTAAGTTGTTGTACACTTATCTGTTGCCTCAGAGTTTGTATCCAATAAGGTAAATGGTCTGTCCAATAATCTGTTCTCCCAACAGGTGGCAACAGGATCTTATACACAGGATATTGTGTTGCAGTAAATATCTCTCCAAAGCACACACCACAATCCACTTTCACTTTCTCTCCTCCTACCATAGAGAGCAGGGATATCTTGTATTTTATTACTCACTGACACCACCTGCAGGTTGGAGGTGGTATATAAGTAGACCTTGGTGTATATGTCCATTACAATACACATCATATCCTGTGTAACTTTTTTTGGATAACACTTCCTTTCACATGGAGCAGACACAGGGGTGTGGTTTAAGCTGCCATTTGACCATTCCATTTTAAAATAGGGATCTCAGCTCTGTAAGTTTATGTATTTTGTGTTGTACCTAATATAAGTCTGCTAAATTTTATATACATTTACGGATGTCCATTTAAATGGTAACAGTGAAATAGTACACACATACATATACACCTTTCCCTATGTGTAATATCCTATACCCCCCACCACATTGGTAGCTCCTAAAAACTCAATGCAATCTCCTATGGAGATATAAATATATTTATATAATATAAGGGATATATTTGTAATTGACTGTATTAATAATAAGATTCTCCCCTGCAGTACCAGAAAGCCGTCTTTCACACTTCTCAGGCTATAATTTAGATCAGTGTTTCTCAACCTTTTTATCTGTGGGGACCCCTTAAAACTATTTTCCAGTCTTGGGGAACCCCAACATAAAATTATGATTATATATTATTATTTTTCTTTCTCAGACATCAAATCATCAAAATACATAATTTATACAAATATAAATGATAAATCTATAAATATATCGCCTCAGATTCACCGCAGGTGGGGAACCCTTACATAAAAACATACAGAATATTGCTAAATTTATAGAAAAATGTATCTGTATCCATCAAAATGGTGGATCCATACAGTTTCTGTCAATCTCTTGAGGACCCCCATGCAACCTCTCAGGGACCCCTAGGCGCCCCCAGACCCGATTGAGAAACAATGGTTTTGATTGTTTCTTCCCAAATCCACTGACTGTTTGTGTTTGGAAGTTCTGATAAGCACTGCCACGTCTGCATGAAGCTTATGCTCCTAGTGATGCAGGCATTCCATTTACTTATCTAGCAATAAATACTAAAATAAAATTGATTCACACCCATAATTTACAGCATATCATATACCCTTCTTTTAAACATTTCCAAAGAACCACATATTCTTACTTAACCAAAAAAAAGCATCTTAAGCATAGAAAACTTCTGTATTGTTTCTCCTTTTCCTTTCACGGCTCTATTCTTTCTTTATTGCAGTTTTCCTGCCATCAGTTTTTAATCCACATTACCCTCAATGTGTTCCGCTTTCTCTTTCCTTACACTAGACCTCTATTTTTCTGTCTTTTCCCGTCTGTTTGTGCCAAACTTAAAACTTTTAGATTTTTCCCACCCTGCTTTTGTGTCTTTGCTCCACACATTCCATCTGGAGGAAACCTTATAAAAAGGACAGGACAAAGAGCATGGAAGAAAAATCTTTTTTTTTTTTTTCTTCAAATATCCAGACTTCCACCAACCATGCTAATGGGAAAATAAGTGCAAAACCTACACTAACCTATGTACTATCAGGTTAGCAAGGGAGTTGCACTAGGTTTGCACTGCCTGCCCCATGTCAGCGCATAGCAATGAAAAAAATTAGCAACGATTTTTGTGCTCCTTTTTGTCTTTAAATCCTGCAAAAATTGGCATCTTATTGTTCCGGTTCCACAATATATCAACGGTCCCAAAGTGGTTACTACAATCGCTGGAACTAGTGCAGGTAGGTTGTGATAGCAAAATTTATTGCATCTCCCCCAAAATCTAAGATGTTTTTAGTTCTACCAATGCATATAAATCATAACACACACATCAAAATCAGTTACCGTATTATGGACCCATACGAACAGAAAATTACTTCAATGAGGGCTACAAATATAATTACCACATCGATTAACATATATAATGTAGGGAAACACATAAGCCACCCTTTAATCAACACATGTGTAAAGTTGGTGCAAAAATAGCTCTTGTATCCTAATAGCACTCACTTAATATTACATGGCGGCTCGGGTGTATTAACCCCGAGTCGTGCATTTTCGATAATCCATATCCTTATGGCAAAACATTGTACATCCTTCTCCCTCTCCTGCCGAATTCGGATGGGTGAATGTATGTACACAAAACCAAATCGGACTCACCCGTCGGGTGGTCCAGGTGCCTCACAGCCCTGGACCCTTCGCTATCGGTCCTGCAGTCAGCTTTCCAATACAAATTCCGGCTATGTTTAGGCTGTTAGTGTGAGACTCCTTACACCAAACTCCACATGCGACCCAGGTTTTCAATACAAACTTCAATCCTTTATTTCGACATAAAACTGATTACAAACAAACAAACAGGCTAACCGGCCTGACGCGTTTTGAACGTAACACACGTTCTTATTCATAGGCTAACATTACAAACTAGAAGGGGGTTTAAAAAGGTGAGCATGTGGTAATCAAGCTCCTTAATTGGATATGTGATCTATACAAAATAACATTTAAAAAAGCATATGATATCAATGCACAATGCTACATAAAAACATAATAGTTTGCTCTAGGTAATCAGACTATTTTCATTGGGACCTTTCCCAATAATGCCATTTGCAACTTTACACCTAAATATAATATCAACACCCCATAGGTCTGAGTTTCATGAGCTTAAATTGCCTCTGTTTTATAGGAGTATACTATACATTCATTTTCTTAACGTCCAGAATGCAACATGTGGTTGGCTAATAACCTGGTTAATTCATAATGAAATGTCATATCAATGTGAAGGAAAAAGATCTTGCTTAAAAAACAGTGTGCTTGAATAACCTAAACTGGGAAAATAGTCCTAATCCATTAAGGGCATTACTTAGACACAAGGGCCCTGCCTGCACATTCATACATCCCCTATATTAGTGGACACTCCAATGGCCCACAGGGCATGCTGGGAAAAGTAGTCCTAAACAGATCCTCAACAGTAAAAAACACACAAGTGTCACAGAAATTCCTCTTATACCTGTATATGTGTTGGAACAGTGGAGACACTATAGACTACAGCCCCACTGATCCTCCACATATTGCAACACAGCCTGGAGAGATCTTCATCCCCCACCTCTGTACACAACTCCCAGCAGCCTTTGGGGGGTAAACCTTATACATATTGAATTCCCCATACTCCAGTCGTGTACACAACTCCCAGCAGTCTTAGGGAGTTACTCTTGTAGGAAAACACTATCACAGAACTGGGTGGCTGTCAGATACATAGATTAATAACCCCATAAACACCATCATCTAATATAGGACCGATTATAACGTCCATACTTATCAATGACAACGGTCACCATTAGTGGCCTAAGTAACGCAAATGGAGTTCAAACCTTTCGGAGTTCGTGTCTCCAGTTTGAAAATCCATACTACTTCCATCTTTAGTAATATTTGTACTCGTTTTTTGTTGCGATTGTCCTTAGGAATATGTTGTATGCCCTGTACCATTAATCTACTTAAGTCACTATTATTGCAACAGTTGAAATGTCTAGCTGTAAGCTTACAGAAAGATTGAGAAATAGAGGGTATGATATGAAACTACTTAGATCCACTAGAAGAAGGGTAGACCAAGAGGAAAGACAAGTAGGAATACATAAGAAAGAAGGCAAAATAGAAAAACCGTTTAGGAGGGAGAGTAATAAAAAACACAATCATCAATATAAAAATAAAATTAAATTTCTTACAGCCCCCAATATAAATTAATTACTCAAGCAATTAGGAAATATATCCCGATCCTATATGAGGATGAGATAATCAATGAAGTCAAGGGTATCAATGTGTACCTAAAAGAGCCAAGACACTAGGGGATATTTTATCCCCCAGTATGGTGAGAAAACCAAAAGAAAAAACCAAAACATGGCTAGAAAAGAAAGGAATATATAAGTGTGGAGCCACTAGATGCCTAACATGTAATTATATAACAATTAGCTCTAATTTTAAAAACAAATATACGGGGGAAGTATTTCTGATCTGTAAAACGTGTGGAATGCAATATGTGGGAAGCACATCTAGATCACTTAAAGATGGAATAAGAGAACACGTGCGAGATATAAGGAATAATAAACCCGAAAAGTCCTGTAGCTAGACATTTCAACTGTTGCAATAATAATGACTTAAGTCGCAACAAAAACCGAGTACAAATATTACTAAAAATGGAAGTAGTATGGATTTTCAAACTGGAGACACGAACTCCGAAAGGTTTGAACTCCATTTGCGTTACTTAGGCCACTAATGGTGACCGTTGTCATTGAGAAGTATGGACGTTATAATCGGTCCTATATTAGATGATGAGGTTTATGGGGTTAATAATCTATGTATCTGACAGCCACCCAGTTCTGTGATTGTGTTTTCCTACAAGAGTAACTCCCTAAGACCACTGGGAGTTGTGTACACGACTGGAGTATGGAGAATTCAATATGTATAAGGTTTACCCCCCAAAGGCTGCTGGGAGTTGTGTACAGAGGTGGGGGTTGAAGATCTCTCCAGGCAGTGTTGCAATATGTGGAGGATCAGTGGGGCTGTAGTATATAGTGTCTCCACTGTTCCAACGCATATACAGGTATAAGAGGAATTTCTGTGACACTTGTGTGTTTTTTACTGTTGAGAATCTGTTTAGGACTACTTTTCCAGCATGCCCTGGGGGCCATTGGAGTGTCCACTAATATAGGGGATGTATGAATGTGCAGGCAGGGCCCTTGTGTCTAAGTAATGCCCTTAATGGATTACGACTATTTTCCCAGTTTAGGTTATTCAAGCACACTGTTTTTTAAGTCTCAAGATCTTTTCCTTCACATTGATATGACATTTCATTATGAATTAACCAGGTTATTAGCCAACCACATGTTGCATTCTGGACGTTAAGAAAATGAATGTATAGTATACTCCTATAAAACAGAGGCAATTTAAGCTCATGAAACTCAGACCTATGGGGTGTTGATATTATATTTAGGTGTAAAGTTGCAAATGGCATTATTGGGAAAGGTCCCAATGAAAATAGTCTGATTACCTAGAACAAACTAGTATGTTTTTATGTAGCATTGTGCATTGATATCATATGCTTTTTTAAATGTTATTTTGGGCTAGGCCACACTGCTGCGTTTTTCGGTGCAATTGCGTTTTGCATTTTTAATCCCAATCGCATGAGTTTTCCTATACTTATTGAAGAAATCGCAAACGCAACGAAAATCGCACATGAAATCGCATGCTATTGCGTTTGCGTTGCAGTGTGGCCGTGCCCTTAGTATAGAACACATTGGTCTAGGAGGAGGAGGATCAGAGTGTGGAGTCATACGCAGGTGTGACTGGGCTATCCAATTAAGGAGCTTAATTACCACATGCTCACCTTTTTAAACCCCCTTCTAGTTTGTAATGTTAGCCTATGAATAAGAACGTGTGTTACGTTCGAAACGCGTCAGGCCGGTTAGCCTGTTTGTTTGTAATCAGTTTTATGTCGAAATAAAGGATTGAAGTTTTTATTGAAAACCTGGGTCGCATGTGGAGTTTGGTGTAAGGAGTCTCACACTAACAGCCTAAACATAGCCGGAATTTGTATTGGACTACAAATATAATTATACAACATAAATATAAATTAAACAGAAGACTGCAGAAAATGGCGAGCTACTTCTCTTCTCCCTTCTCCCTCTATAGAACAGAACAGGTGCTCAGCTGTGGCCGGGCAACCTGTCTATACATTAAACAAAACATACACAGAATCTTCACCTGATACAAATCACAAAGAATTCTTTCAGACAACAATTCTCTAACTTCATGCTTTAGACATCACACACCATAGTATCATCCTGCAGGGTGCTCTGTGGATGGTATCACTGCACACACCAAATTATATACCAAACACAACTGCACCACAGCACTCTAAACCCTTATTACAATTATTTAATCTCTGTATGTAATTTGAAGGAGTACTGCAATAGTTCACTGCAATACGCTATAACGCGCATGCCCGATATAGCAGAAAAGAAGCAGGAAGCAATCGGGAACTGTCAGAGCGGCCCCGCTGGATCGTGCGAAAGGTAAGATTTCCTGAGCTTCTTTCCTAGCTATCCAAACAATGACTAAACAACGGGAGGTAAGGCATAGCTCCTTAACCTCCTGGGCTTCAATCAATGTAGAGAAAGGAATAGAGGCGTGTCTTCCCATTGGCTGCCTCCCGGACTGTCACTGACAGTGCCAGTGGGGAGGATTGGCCGGAGCGATGAGGGAGATTACAAGTAGTGCAGGACTTTTGTAAAGTACCCAGAGGTGAGGACTTAGCATTTTAGGTCCTCACCCTAGGTACCTTTTCCCCGATCCATTCCTGTAAAGTAAGTATAATTGTCCTTTAACCTCAATGTTTTAAAGGATACCCACAAGTTTTAAAGGAATAGTTCACTTGATAGTGCGTGTTATAGAGGATTTGAACCAGGAAGCAGAAGATTTTCATCTCTGCAATGGTGGATGGCACGAAAGGTAAATATACTTACCTTTATCCCTGGTTCCTGCTAAATTGATTGAAGAACGGGAGGTAAGTCATAGCTCCTTAACCTCCCAGGCTTCAATCAATAAATTAAAGGAATGGTTACCTTTTCAAGTGAATGATTCCTTTTTGGGCTCCTCTGTTTAATTGCCTTAGCCTTCACGCCTGTAATGGACACGCCTGTGTCCACTATACCTTTTAGAAAAAAATCCAATCAGTAGTCCAGAAAGGAAAGACGGCTTAAGAGGGTGCAACCACGTACCAGAAACAATGGAGCTGCTGGAGGCTAGAGACGATGGAGTAACTAGATACTGGAGACACTGGAGTAACTGGATACTGGAGACAATAGAACTGCTGGGTGCTGGAGACAATGGAGTAACTGGATACTGGAGACAAAGAAAGTGCTGGATGCTGGGTACAATGAAGAAAACGCCAACCAATTGACAAGAAGAGAAGTCAGGAAGCGGGAACTACAAATAGGCATTCGCTGAAGGGGCGAGTGCCTTTTTAAATCTTCACGCCATCCGGCGCCGTCTACATTACCCACCCCTAAGCAGCATGGGAGCGTGGCAGTTTAGATCCTTACTGTATCCCCCCTTCCACGGGGGGCATTAGGACCAATTAAAGCAGGTTTGTCAGGAAATCTTCTATGAAAGGTTTTGATTAGCTGGGGTGCATGCAAGTCTGAATGTTTGACCCAGGACCTTTCTTCTGCTCCAAATACTGGAGAGAGCTCCTGAAGAATCTTGAATTCAAAATCTTCTCAACCTCAAATTCTTGTTGGCCATTGACCATATAGAATAAGGTGGTTGAAGTGGGGCAGTGAACAGATTCAAACCCACCAGTTTGATAAGAGAGACATGGAAAACATTTGGGATCCGTATGTTGGAAGGCAGCTGGAGTCGTACCGCAGTAGCGCCCACCAATTCTAATATAGAAAATGGGCCAATAAATTTGAAGTCCAACTTCGGAGAAGGAACATGTAAATTAATATGAGTCGAAGATAACCAGACTATCTCCTACAGAATATAGTGTAGGTTTTCTTCCTTTCCTATCAGCTGCAGTCTTTTGTTCAAGGGCAGATTTTTCTAAACAATTTTTCGGTGTCTGCCCGATGGCTGACATTTCGGCTACTAGTGCATTAGTCGTAGGAACTGGTCCAGAACAAAATAAATCCTGCGGAAAACATTTGGGGTTTAAACCAAAAACACAGAAAAAAGGGCATTTCCCAGGAGAGGAGTGGATGGCATTGTTATGGGCAAACTCCACCCATGGTAGGAGATCAGTCCAATTGTCTTGAGAGTACAAAATATAGCATCAAAGGAACTGTTCCAGACATTGGTTGGTGCATTCTGCTGCTCTGTCAGATTGGGGATGATAAGCGGAGGAGAACTGAAGTTTTATTCCTAACAACTTGCAAAGAGCCTGACAAAACTTGGAAATGAATTGAGTTCCTCGATCTAAAACGATCTCAACAGGTAATCCATGCAGGCGAAAGATGTGTTTGATGAACAGTTGGGCAAGTTCAGCAGAAGATGGAAGTTTAGGAAGAGGGACATAGTGAGCCATTTTGCTGAAGAGGTCTACTGTAACCCAGATTACTGTTTTTGTTGGAGATTGGTAGTTCACAAATAAAGTCCATAGAAAGGTGAGTCCAAGGTAGGGAAGGAATAGGTGAAGGTTGAAGGAGTCCGCAAGGAAGAGTGCAAGGGGATTTGGAAGTAGCACAGGTGGAACAAGCGGCGACAAAGTTCTTGACATCATCTCTCTAGGAGGACAGAGCGATTTAGAAGATTGAAAGTCTTGTGGACGCCTGGATGGCCGGCCTGTTTGGAATTGTGGGTTGTTTTAATACTTCCTTCCAAAGGGAGAGGGGAATAAAGATCTTATTGGTAGCCATAGCAACAGAAGTAGAATCTTGAGCAGTTAGGATCTGATGACAAAGTTGAGGGGTAATAGTGGCTAGGATTTTGGAAACTGGGATAATAGGACCCTTGGAGAGGGCATCCGCTTTCTTATTCTTGGTACCAGGATGAAAGGAAATGATAAAATTGAACCGGGAGAGAGACAGGGCCCAACAGACTTGACGAGGAGTCAATCTTCTCAGGTTTTTGGTTGTTTTATGATCTGTGAGTATGGTGATAGGATGTTCCGCCCCTTCCAGTAAGTGTTGCCATTCTTCTAGCACTCGTTTAATGGCCAGAAGCTCCCGATTCCCAATATTGTAGTTTTGTTCGTTGGGAAGAAACTTTTTTTTAAAAGAAAGCACATGATTGGAGCTTATCTCTCTCGATTTGTCTTTGAGAAAGGATAGCACTTGCTCCAGAATTGGAGGCGTCAACTTCAATAATGAATGGCAGGTTAGGTTTGGGATGAAGAAGTACTGGGGCAGAAGAAAATGAGTTTTTTTAGCTTCTTTAAGGCTTCCAAGGCAACTGGGGTCCAGAATGTAGGTTTGCCTCGTTTTCTATTAAGGGCTGGGATAGGGGCAACAATAGAAGAAAATCCTTTAATAAATTGCCTATAATAGTTGGCAAAGCCAAGGAATGGTTGTATAGCCTTGGTGCCAATAGGAAGAGTCCAGTTAAGGATGGCCAAGACCTTGGTTGGATCCATTTCAAAACCTTGGGACGAAACTGGGTAACTGAAAAATGTATATAGAGATAGCTAAAAGGTCACAAAAAATGTCATTAACAAATACTTGGAAGACCGCTGAAGCATTACAGAGACCGAAGGGCATCACCAGATACTCAATGTCCAGTTCTGGTGTTGAAGGCTGTCTTCCCCTCGTCTCCTTCCTGAATACAAATTAAATTATAAGCATCTTGGAGATCAAGCTTAGAGAAGATTTTAGCCCCTTTAAGTTGGTCAAAAAGTTCGGAAATAAGTGGAAGAGGATAACGATTCTTAATTGTGAATCTATTTAGACCATGGTAGCCGATACATGGTCGCAAGCATCCATCTTTTTTTTCCACAAAAAAGAAACCTGCACCTGCAGGAGAGGTGGAGGGTCTGATGAAGCCTCAAGGTTTTCCTTGATATATTCTTCCATAGAGGCAAATTCAGCTAGTGACAGTGGGTAGGTGCGACCACGGGGTGGAATGGTGCCTGGCAATAAATCAATGGGACAATCATAGGGTTGGTGAGGAGGCAGACTTTCAGCAGATTTTATTAAAAACTTCCTCAAACTCAAGATACTAATGGGGCAGAGAATTCTTTATTTTATTTTCACAGGAAATAAAATAAGAATAAGAGCAAAATAAGAGCAGAAAATCTTAGGAAGGGAAAGACATCTGAAAATGCAAGAAGGACTCCAAGAGACAAGTTCGTTTTTAGACCAGTCTATGATGGGGTTATGTAAACAAAGCCACGGAAGTCCTAAGATGAGAGGAGCAGAAGGATTGTATAACCCGGAAGTAAATCCATTCACGGTGGAGACTTCCAACTTGTAGAAGAATTTCTGTAGAAGACTTGGAAATAAATTCTGAGGACAAAGGTTTGTTATCAATCGCCAACACTCGAAGAGGATGAGGTAGAGAAAACAGTGGAATGCCTAGAAGAGAAGCAAAGGTAGAGTCAATAAAATTACCGGCTGCTCCAGAATCCAGAAAGGCTTGGGTAGAAAAAGCTTTGGAATTGAACATGAGAGTCGCTGGAAAAAACAACTTAATTGAGCTCTTGTGAAAAGGAGATTTTACCTAGATAAGACTCCTCCTCCAAATCTAGGGTTGCAAGTTTCCCGGCTTAGAAGGACAAACTTTAGCGAAATGTCCCTGGGCGGATACAAACAGAGTCCATGAGTCCGCCTTCTCAGTTTTCCTTCGGCAGTTTCTGCACCAGTTCCTCAGATGGCAATTGTCAGTGGCCTGGGTCTTAGAGGATGAGGAACGGATTTGGGAGGAAAAGGACGGTTAAAGGACTTCTCAGCTTGCCTTTCTCTAATATGAATATCACCATGTATACACATGCTAATCATCTCCTTCAGCTGGGTGGGCAGCTCCCTGGACACTAAGTCCTTTATACGATCTGACAAGCCCTGCCAGAAGGCTGCTAACAGGGCCTTGTTTTTCCGGAAGGTTCCAAGAAATAAGGAGATATGATTAACCACCAGATCATTTTTCTCCCACAGAGGGGATGCCCAGGCCAGGGCGTTGCTTCCCAGCAAGACAATGACATACACAACTTTAGCTCAGTTTGAGACAAAATGGGAGGGTTGTAACTCAAAGTTTATTAAGCATTGATTAACAAACCCTCAACAAGCTTTAGCATCTCCTTCGTACCAGACAGGTGGTGGTACCCGTGGTTCTCTATGGGAAAGGGATTCCACTGGAGGAGCAGAAGAAGCAGAAAGAGTAGGACCAGAGGGTAAACGAGCTGCAACAGAGTCCAAGAATTGAGCTAACTGATTCTGTTGGTGCTCAAAGGCATCCATGCGATGGGAAATAGCTTGAAGCATTTTGCCCAAATCTGCCATGGCTTCCTCGGGTACTTCCATGGCCTATTCGTACTGGAATGAAACGGAGCCCCAAAGGGACGAAGTGTCCACTGTACCTTTTAGGAGGAATCCAATCAGTAGTCCAGATAGGGAAGCAACGATCCCTGACCGAACGGCCGTTTCAGCCGATAAAGTGCCCAGGGTGCGAACAGGGTGCTGGAAACAATGGAGCTGCTGGAGGCTAGAGACAATGGAGTAACTGGATACTGGAGTAACTGGATACTGGAGACAATGGAACTGATGGGTGCTGGAGACAATGGAGTAACTGGGTACGGGAAACAATGGAGTACTGGATACTGGAGAAACTGAATTTCTCAGGTAAGATCCTTACGTCGTCTTTGCTAGTGGGGATGTTCTCTGCTCTGTGTTGCAGGGTTCTGATGACACCCAGCTTGTGATCTAAAGGGTGGTGGGTCAAACATCAAATATTAAGTCTGTGTGTGTTGGTTTTCTGTAAACCTCTACTTCTAGTTAATAATTCTCTCCGACTTCTACCAAGCAGCCCAAGAAAGCAAGTGTGTTGGCTTTAAACCAAACAACACACTGAGGCAGCAATTGGTGCTTCTGAAAGATCCAATACTGAAACATAAAAAGAGCGTAATCATATACGTAGTGCAGTGAAGAGTGCCTACGAAGAATTCCTCAGGTCAGGACTCCGCAATGTACCTGCATCTTAAGGAAAAAGTACATATCTTTGAAGTCAATCTTGGCAAAGGAACAGGACTGTTTCAAGAGAGGTGTCAAGGAGGCCATTTATGTGAAAATAAAGAAACCAAGCCTGAATAAAGGTGGTGGTGTGTGTGTGTGTGTGGGGGGGGGGGGGGTTTCAACACCAACTGTCTACCATGTACAATGCTGTTTTAACACCTTACCCTGGGCAGTATAACACTTCTTAGCCACAATGTAATCACATCTTGCATTCAGAAGGTCCCTAACACCTGGCTATTATATGCTAATTAGGACTTTCAAGGGTACTTATATTGCCAACAGATTCTTGTACAAGTCATTCTTAATTGAGAAGGCCAGTCGGATGTCTAGTGAAACATCTTCAAGAACTAAACTTTAAGTCCATTTGATCCAATTGAATACAACACGATACATAGAAAAGGCATTTATATAACAGAGATGGCAGCATCTCTATGCTGTAACACGGTTGTTTTATATTATGTGGAGCCCTGCAACCCCCTAAAAACATAACATGGTTGGCTGTCAGCTTCTGGGGGGAATAAAAAGCTTCTTTGTTTTGATCTGCTGTGCACTCGAGAGCATGTTCAAAAGGATCATTACAATCATTCTTCACGACACCATAAGTTTAAGCCAGCTGGCAACAATATCCTGCAAGACGTCGGAATCAGGTCATATGACTGGGAAGAGAATGTTAACAATTTTATTCCATTACTGTAGGAAACCTAAGGACAAGAGGAATGTAAAAGGTAATAACCCTGGGTACAGCTGAAAAAAATGTAATTCATAAATGGGTAATTTTTGACCATATTGTAAGATGGGCAATACAGATTTATATACTTACCACCACTGCAAGTAACTTCAGATTCATCACTCTTGTCAGAACACTCTTCCTCACCATCACATTTCCAATGTGCTTGAATACAGTGGCCATTGTCACAGGTGAACTCATCTTCTGCACATGTTGTTTTAGCTGAAAAAAGATTAAATGCAAAGTTCAATCAAATGCCAATAACTTAAGGTAAATGAACAAATAAAAAGTACAAGTACAAATGTTTTCTTTTGAAAGTGAAAATTAATCCACTAGGGGGCACCATTTGCAGAAGAATGTACATGTAGAATACCCAAATTATATTATTTCCCAGCAGTGAAAACAGAAATCCCTTTGGTAGCGAGTAGTAATGACACATGAATGTGGTATAGAAAAAAACAAGGATAGAGATATGATAAAATATACCTTTAGAAGGAATAAAAGAAACCGACAAGGGCAGTTACAAGGTCAGTCGGCCTATCTACCATAGCAGGCTGACGATATAGAAATAAAAAAGGCCTAAAAGACAGGCCTAAACAAACCCCTCTGACTGCACAGTGAAATAAAAAAAAATAATTCTAATACTATAGAGTACAGACATTCCCCTGGTTTTGCCGGCCGGCTTTTTATTCAGCTGCTTCTGGTACAGTGCAAGGTGGGTATAGTGGAGGGTTGGGGTAGCCAGCCACTGGTGGACCAACTTGGTTGTATGCTCCTGCAGACTCCCTTACTGTACAATATTTGCCCTTATGCCCCACCAATCGCTCTGTTTGTAAGTAGGAGTTGTATGTATGTATGTTGGATGTTAAGATTCCGGGGACTACCTGTATGGAAAAAAATCCCCCTAAACACCACCAGTCAAAAAAACTCACTTAAGTAACACAAGGGGTATGGGGTATGGGTTTCATATATGTTTCAGTTTTTTCTCACTATTCAACACATTACTGAAAATATAGCTCCCAACCGTCCCGTTTTCAGGGTCCTTTCCCGCTGTCCCGGCACCCCCTCTGTGTTCCCGCAATTCCCCAGTGTCTTGCAAAAAAAATTAAGTAAAAATCAGAAAACCGGAAGTGAATCTGCAGGCAGTAAGGGGCACAGAGGGTTAGTGAGGGGTACAGAGGGTTAGTGAGGGGTACAGAGGGTTAGTGAGGGGCGCAGGGGGTCAGTGTGGGGTGCCGTTTTACACTCACTGCAACATCCATCTGGGGTTTTCAGTAACAGGCACATCATGTTCTCCTCTGTTTTCTTTCACAGTCAGCCCTCCAGTTCATTCCCCAGCATTATCAAGCCCCCCAGTTCATATCCCAGCGTTATCTAGCCCCCCAGTTCATTTCCCAGTGTTATCAATCCCTCCAGTTCATTTACCAGCGTTATCAAGCTCTCCAGTTCATTACCCAGAGAAGTCAGCCCTCCAGTTCATTACCCAGCGTTATCAAGCCCTCCAGTTCATTACCCAGCATTATCAAGCCTTTTCAGTTCATTAGCAAGTGTAGTCAGCTCAGCAATGTAAAATGGCAGTAGTGGTCTTTAAAATGGGCATTACCTCAAAAAGTGGGTGTGGCTTTTAAAGTGGGTGTGGCAAAAAATTGGTGCACGCTGACGCACACCATAAACGTGTCCCTCTTTGAACTTTCCAAATGTTGGGAGGTATGCAGAAAATCCTACGTTCCTGTTGTTCCTCCTCTACTTTTTTTCAGATACTCCACTGTGAGGGTTTATATCACTTAAGTTACATGCTGGAAATGAGAATGTTGAGTGTGTGTAAATTAAATCAGACCCACACAGGTATCTCTCTACTGCACTTCTGCTTCAAGAAAAGGAAACTTGTTAATAGTCTGTTACAAATAGTTTATCCAGCTACAATAGTTGGAACACAGTTTTACAGTCAAACTTGAAAAAGAGAGGGTAGTTCATAAATTCAGTTTCTTACCAACATAAGCTAACACATGCCATATAATAAACTGTATTATTCACAGGAAAATCAAAGAACTTCAATTACCAATTAATGTACTGTACATAGTTTAATGCACTATCAGCTTCTGAACAGCACTTGATTTACAATGCTGGCTGTAGGGTAGGGGAGCCAGTAAATAGACCTAGCGCCACAATTCAAAGAAAAGGAAACCATAGTTACCTTCTGAAAGCAGCATGTTACATAAACCACAGATTATATTTAAAATGATGCACAAATCCGCACAAATACCATGGTTTTGAGTGATGTGTGCAAAAAATACAAAAGAAAATAGTGGGGGGGGGACACAGAGAGCTTTAGCTTCTATGACGTGACAGTGAAAGGTATGTAAAAACATATTTGTATTTTCTTTAACTAAGCGTGCAGAAGCATTTACCTGGGCACTATATTCAGATAGCGTATCAGAGTGATGCATTCACAAAACTTCTCATTTACAGAAGTTTTTAGCTCTCCTCCAAGTTGCCAAGACAACAACAACCATTGGAATACAAATCATCTCTGTCGCAATAAACACACAATTTGCATGCAAATGAGAAGGATAACTAACACGGGGTTCATGGGGTCAGAGCAGGCAAACACAGCACAAAGCAGCAAACCATATATATCCCACAAATAACCCAACACGGTCCATCATCTGCAGTTAAAGGCCTCCAAACAATGATGGTTGTTGAATTGCAGCTTTGCCATTTACCCACAATCCTAAGCTACTAGATCACCAGTGTAACCCTATAGGTGTTGCAAAGAATGTTTCACACATAATTCACCATATAACACTGTTTCCTAGTTGCCCTTCTCATTTTTATCAATGATTCCCTAAGGGGTGTGGGATAAATGAAAACGCAATTTTACATTGCAGATGTGTTTTATTTCTTTATGGAAAATGCGTTGGTAACTTCTAGAATAAACTCTAAATGCTGCAAATTATTTAAACCCGGTTCCTAAAAAAAAAAACAAATAAACAAGTCCCTAAAATAAACATAAAAAGAAATAAACCAGAAACTAAGTCTCCCAGGGACTGTAGAACAGTATAGCCATAACCTCTGCCAGCTGGGTCTCTTTAAAGGGCAAGTCCAGCCCCCAAATGAAAACTTACATACAGGTAAATCACCCCCCAAAACCCTAAACTGTAATAGTTTAAAATCTGAAATATATAAGTCTAACCTGAAATCCTGCACAATGTCCTGGTGCCCCTGTTTCTGCTTCCTGGTTCTTCCAGTTAGAAACTGTCAGTTATGGATTTGACAGTTGACATCACAGCCAATGACTGAATGTTTATCCCCTGTCTGCCTCTTCTGAGCATGTACAGGCTCAGTACAGGTTTCTAAATTGCTCATTTTCCATGAGGCATCCAGAAGCATAGCAGGCATACAGTAATGAATTTAGAGGACTAACTATGATATATCAACATTCTTTCTAAAAGATGTTCTTATGAGGTTGGAGTTGTCCTTTTAAATGTTTATTGTGCTGAGCAATATTTCTGAAAATGTAAAATACAGTTTCTGACAAAAGTCTTGCCGCTTGTGTACAGATAGACCTGAAGTGCCGCTTAACAATAATTCTAATACAGATTTTGTTTCAAAAAATTGTTTATTTTACCCCAAAAAGCTTTGGTAATAATGTTTCAATGCAAAAACGAAACTAACAAAAAGTATTCTAATATTCACAGCTTGGTAAAGCCCATTGAGTCAATTTTTGCCAAGACAAAAGTGTTGTCACCTTGTCATATGGGCTTCGCCTGTGACTATCGGGTGTGTATAAAAAGAACCCCAGTACACTAGACCTTCACATCAACTGCAAATAGACCTTTGCAAACATGCAGAAGATTCACCCTGAGACTAAAGTGTAAATTATCAAGAGACTGAAGACCAAATCCATTGCTGATGTGGGGCACACCTTCAATGTCTCTCAGCGTCAAGTTCAGAGGATAAAGAAAAGATTTGAAGAGACTAGCGAAGTTTTTGACAAGCCCAGAGGTCAAGCAGACCCCGCTATTGATGATTTCATCAATAAATTGTATGAATCCTAGCCAAACCGCATGGATACTGTCCTTCAAGCTCATGGAAGTCATACAAGATATTACATTTGGATCTCACAGCACCACTACTCAATTTGCCGACATATTTTTGGATTGGCTGTAAAGCAGATCATTTTCTGTATAGACGACTACACTTTTGTCTTGCAACATTTTGACCTTTTTGTCTTGATTAAATGATAAATCTTTTTTCAGTGAAACTATTTTTTACCAGTACATTTAATGTTATTTAGCTTTTCATATGAGCTATTTCTAACACCAATTGATCAATTAAAAATCAGTTTAATAGCAGGAGTTACTGCAAAATACACAGGCGACAAGACTTTTGTCAGAAATTGCACATATTTTACATGCATGTAATTCTTTAGTCTTTGGTATCATCCTAAGAAATGTAAATATACATACATACATAACTAGTGAAATTATGTTACTATTGGATATCAATAATTTCTAACTCTGTGTCTATTTTCTATATGCTCCCTTCCCGTCTCTTTTAAGGTCCAGAGCAGTTTGCAGTGTAATTCCACCTGAGGGCTGGGTCAAGAGAATGCACTATGGAAGAGACTGAGAAAAGGGTCAGTAGTTGGTTCACAAAATCATGGAAAGAGGGAGAAGAGATTGGCCAGTTGGACTTGGCGTTAACATACTGTAGGTAAAAATAGGATAACAGTTATGTTCCCTGTACAGAATGCAAAGGGAAATGTTGAATGTATTGAACATCTCTATCTCTTTGTGACATGTGTAATGTGTATTGTGGGTAAATTATAGCAGTTTCTGAAATATTTTCCCTGTAATTAATACCTTTATAAATATACCCTTGGCTTTTACAGATACAGGCACTTTTTCTCTGGACCCTAAAATCTTGTCTCCAGGAAAGTATCTTTAGTTACTTAGCCTTAATCCAGCAATGAATTAAGTGCTTATTTTAGGGTTGTTGTTTTTTTTACAACAATCTTCTACTGTTACTATATTCTTTTAATATGATCTAACTCTTCCAAATGCACATAATTCATATTAATTTTGTTACAAAAGTATACTAACAGGGTTATTCAATAAAAGTTCTTATTGTTTAAAACGGTGCTAATTTTGCCCCAACCAATCAGAACTTATTTAACATTTGAAAGCTAACATTTGATTGGTTGGGGCAAAATTAGCACCATTTTAAACAATAAGAACTTTTATTGAATAACCCTGTAAGCACTTTGTTTTTGTCCATTTTACCCCAAAATCAAGGTAAGAAACAGAGCATGATTTTATCTCAATGGGGTTGGGTGTGCTAAGGGCATGTCCACCCCCAAAACTATAAAAAAAAACTACTGGCCCCACTGTGTAGTGTAGTAAAATCCTTACCCTACATCCCAGCTCCAAATGGTTCTCCAGTAATCCCCCCCCCCGCCCAAAAAACTGCCCACCAGGAGTACTGCAGAGTCCATATAGGACTCCGCCTCCTGTCTCTCCTCCGGGAGAATTTTGCGATGCGCAGAAGAGCCCCCCCCCTCCCTTTCGTTTTGGTTTCCCTCCCCTTAGCTTGAATCCCCTTGGCCGAATATTAGTGCTTCCCCCCCTAGCCCCAACCGCTATAATAAAATTATCAGAGACTCCCCCGAACTCTACTTACCGTACCTCTTTCCCCCGGAGTTCTAAGCAGCTGGCAGCCGCATACGTGATTGGCTGCCTTTCAGCCAATCACAGACGCAGCTGCCGGTCTCGCCCCCTGCTTGCAGTTCTGTGCAAGCAGAGGGCCGGGACAATGCAGCTGAGGAAAGAGGTAAGGTAAGTAAAGATCGGGAGAGTTTCTAATGATTTTATTATAGCGGTTGGGGCTGGGGGGGGAAGCCCTACCATACGTAAAAAAATTTTTGAAGGGGGGGACATACCCGTAAACATTTTATTTACTTTTTCTTCAAATGAGAGGGTGGTGATTGGGTGAAGGTAAACCCAATAGCTTGCTTTTGAAAATTACATCAGCCCTGAGATGCAGCAGTGCAAAAATAGGAAAATCTTTCACATAAACTTTTCATTTTTCTCCTAATTATGGATTCTTATTAGTGCTGGTGATTTTAGCTCTCCAATTAGCTTTTTTGTACTAATTATATGCTGGACTAGAGGTAGCCCCTTTTTCTTGGATAGTGTTTTTTACCTGCAATTTTTTACACAATCAAACAGCAGATACATTAGTACAGTGAACATCTTCTTGACCACACATATTAAAGGGATTATATTCAAAGTCAACCAGACTGCCAAGTATCCATGGATTGAATAAGTGACTAATCTGGCATTGTGACCATTTTTGTGATTCTATTCAACAAAACCACTCTTTTTTATGCAGTATGAGTATTTTCCAAAACAGTTGAGAAACAAAATCCCACTAGTATGTCCAGAATATTTTTCATGTGGAGTATACTTATAGCTCATTCACCTCATTCTGTACTTCTGCACCAACATTTTTCTGTTTCCAAAAGGTGAACAATAAATCAAACAAATATAAAAAAAAATAACATACCCCCCCTACTGAACAATAGGCATGAGATATCATAAAAGGGGTTGGAATCTATACAAGTCCCTAAAAACATCTTACAAAACGATAAATTAATTCCACTGCAATGCATTCAGCATCTCTGCAATCAAAACAAGTTGGATGGCAGACTGCATAACTGACACAGCAGATGGACACTTTGGCCTAGCCTACCATATAAATGGTCCAAGAGGTCACAATAGTGCACTTAGTGAATTAGCTATTCTGTTGTTTAAAGGCGGCAGAAAATACAGGATAAAGGAACAATAGCAAAAGACCACATCTTACTATTTCTAAATTACCCATCTGTGTAAATATATCTAAAATATTCTATAAAAACAATGCAGGAAGCCACCCAATCATTCAACGGAATTAAAGAATAATCACACATCCAGATCTCAATTATAGGTGGTCTACTACTCCTACAGCTTTGATATGATTATTAAAGATACAAATGAATGTGCATTACTTCAATAGCTAAAAGGCATTTAATCTAAAATAACAGCCCAAAAATATTACTATTATTGGCTTAACAAAACGGCAGTAAATTGTAGGCTGAAATGTATAGAGACTCTCCAATATTACCACTTTCTTATTCACATGGTGAGTGTAATATAGGGGGTTGTTTCTGCCATTTCTACAGCCAACTTGCGATTAATTAAACTACAATTGAATGTGTTATTATAATACATATATTCAGTACTTGTTCTGAATGTCTGGACAGATAAATGTATGTATAATTTTATTTATAAAGCGCCACTTGGGTATGCAGCGCTGTACATTATAAAATACAGAGTATACAAACAAGGGGATAGGTGTAAGCCATTATACAGATAAATTAAAAAATAAATTAATTTAAATACAATTTCATACATCGGTTAAGAAAGCATATATATAAATTATGTATAAATTGATATAAGTGCAACATGTCTCTACACATTAGGAATGAGATCCCCGTCCCAAGGAGCTTACAATCTAAGTGGGAGGGACAACATACAGATACAAGAAATTATAAACTAGCTATGCAATAATTTATATCTATGTTTTATAGATTGTTGATAGTTCAAATTTGTTTTAAAAAATTAAACTTACCGTATATACTCGAGTGTAGGGTTTCCAGATCACCTGCTGATTGTAGGACGCTCTTAATTAATGCAGTTAGCAGGGCTGCACTGATTGCATTAAAACTGCATTACTGCTGACTCAGCCTTGCTACATGTGATTTTAATAGGTGTCCTCTGATTTTTCACTGATCTGGAAACCCAACTCGAGTGTTAACCAATTTTTTTTACCTTTAAAATCATCTTGAAAGTCTCCCCTCAGTTTATACTCGGGTCTGTGCTGATCTGGATGCTGCTGGACAAAATCACTTAACCCTGGGGAAACAAAAGCTGTACCCTGTAACACAGAGAATCCTCTTGATTTCAGGGGGTTAGGCAATTGTTGTCCTGCTCACTCAGATCAGCCCAGACTGCAAGGGAAATAGAAAAAAAACGATCTTGTTCACGCTGCACAGAAAGGTTTGTAGGGACTTTCTATGGGGCTGTGTATGGGACTTTCTATGTGTATGGGACGTTCTATGGGGCTGTGTATGGGATTGTCTGTGGAACTATCTATGGGGCTTCCTATGGGAGAAAGTCAACCCTCGGTTTATACTCGAGTCAATCAATTTTCCTAGTTAATCAGTTAAAAGTAAGTATCTCGGTTTATATTCGGGACCGTTTATACTCTAATATATACAGTAAATTTTCCATCACAGAAAAATTTCAGGGAGATGCAATAAAAGTTCTTATCGTTAAAAAATGGTGCTAGTTTTTCCCCAATCAATCAGATCTTATTTAACATTTGAAAGCTAACATCTGATTGGTTGGGGAAAAATTACCATTTTTAACGATAAAAACTATTATTGAATCTCCCTGTATATTTATAAAGTCAAATCTACCAGGTTCCAGGGCCTATATGGTAACACAAGCTAAAACCAGCAATATAATAAATGATAAAAAGCATTAAAACAGAGGAAAATGAATAAATAATTTATTTTAGTAATCACACAAATAGCACTTTAATTCATGCAGCCATCCAATTAGAGACGGGGCATTACTCCCCTACTGCATCATTCTTTATGTAGATTAAGTGCAAAACTGAATTTATTAATTTTTCTCTGTTTTAGTCGTTTTTATCTTTTATTAAAGTTTTACGTCATGTTTGAACTGTATTTGGCAAGCGCTTGGAAGAGTATTTAGGCACAATTCACAAAAAAACACAGCCACAAATGCCCAGAAACTTTCAACTCAATGAGTGTATGCATTTGACATTTTAAAAGATGTGGGGGGTAAAGTATCAGTTCCAAACTAAAGCATTTTCTCCATACTTTTTTATATATTTATTCCATTTAAAGTATTTAGATAAGTATCTAAAATTTGAATGTATGTGTGTCTACTCATAAGCAGGAATGCAGACAAACTACAATATGTATAAAACAATAAGAGTAGGTTGTCTAGAGCCCCTTGTTTGGAGCTAAAGACAGTAAAACAGATGTTCAGTAAATCGGTAAAATAAACATTAAGCAATGACCATAATTACAAGCTAGAAAGAGAGAGCGCACTACAAACCCTATTCAAGGCTAGTTCTAGCCATGTTGCTGCCCTAAGCAAGTGTTCCCCTGGTGCCCCCTTCCCGACTGAGATTTCCCCCAACTACCTCTTTAATTGGTCTTTGCGTAGATTAGAAAACTCAGCCGAGATGGTATTATTGCATGAAAAAAAAGGGGGCTACATTAAACTAGATTGGTAACAGGCTGCTAAGGATCCCTGTTTCTTAAAAGAAAAAAAAAACAAAAACTTTGAATGGTGTCCTCTACATTTAAATGGTGCCCTAGCACTTCAACTAGGTCGCTTACGCCTAGTAACAGCCCTAACCCTTGGGATGTCTAGGTAAAGCTCCAGATTTTCAAGGGACTCATATTAAGGGCCCTTTCCTACTGCATAGATCTCCAGTTGCAAGTTATGCAAAGTTAAGTCATCTATTGATGTAAGGGGCCACTAGAAATTACATAGAAACTCTCTTCATTTCTTTTTTGTGAGTATCTGAACTATCCTGTATATCAGGGGCTGAGGAGAGAACAGATCCGCCTACTTTAATTTGAATTATTATATGAAAAGCTACGTATTAAATTGGACTATTCCTTCTATTTTCTTCACGTTTTCATTTCATTTGCCTCAAATAAAGGGAATATGTAAGAAGGTGCCATTTAGATAACCTAGAGTCTCTTTACCTCTAGATTTAATACTCAATTTAGCTATTACTCTGTGGAACATTGTAGTCCCCTTTTTATCTGATATTTGACCTGGACAGCAGGTGGAAATCCATATCCCTATTGACTAGCAAAAACAATATATTTTTTTTTCCATATAACAGGTGACACCACTGTCTGATCACATTGAGTCACAATGTTTAAAGGGTAACTGGGATCTCAAATTCTTCCAAACTAGTAAGTATTATATAAAAAGCTTTCCATCATACTTTCAAAATAAAACCTAAATCACATTTCTAGATAAAATTTGTGAGAAGTTATTGCTGGAAAGGTTCGGCAATATTACTTCCTGCTTGAACACTTCCTGTTTTCAGACATATGACCACCCTCTGCCTGCATTAATAGGCTCCCCTTCTCAACTGTCAATTTTTTCCCCAGGTACTTCCTGATTTCCCCAGCATTAAGTCTTAACTGAGCATGCTTCTCCCCCGGGGTGGATGGGCGGGGCAGAGGTCAGGTGATGTCACTCAACCTACTGGAAGCAGGAAGTTTGAACATTCACCCCAATGTCATTTCTCACAGGCTCCAGACAGAGATGTGATTGTCAGCTCATTTTAAAGGAAATACTGCAGGCTTTCATTTAACCCTAACGTGTTTTGAGACTACAGTTGCCCTTTAATTTGGGTAACCATCTAAACTATTGTGTCAAGTGGAATTATGTATTTAGCAAAATGTCAACAAAAAAAACTCCCAAAAACT
The DNA here is from genome assembly GCA_019447015.1 of Hymenochirus boettgeri. NCBI lineage: Eukaryota > Metazoa > Chordata > Amphibia > Anura > Pipidae > Hymenochirus > Hymenochirus boettgeri. The sequence continues at coordinate 170,478,302 of CM033472.1, forward strand.
TGGTCATATGATGGATAAGGAGTTAGATAAGAGAGGACAAGCTAAAGTTATCACTTACAATACATTTGATTATAGTATTAGCACTAATCAAATTACTTGTGCAAAAAACATGAAAGCCTTTGTCAGGTGGGCTGACCAGATAACTGAACTATATCCAAAACAATTTCTTTTTTTCAACCAGTGGTCTGGAGACCCCCAGGGGGCCCTGAGAGGTTGCATGGGGTAAAAAATGCTTTACCCTGTCTCTTGAACCTGTTGTTCTCCTATATGTCTCTTGCCAGGCGTACAACCTTCTTTACAAGCAGTCACTCCTCTCCACTTTTAAGCAGTTTCTTTATTTGCATCTTTTTCCTATTAACAAAGCCATGTAACAGTTCCCCCTCAAAGCAACATCTGTTTCCAATTACCTACTGAATATATATAATGATCTGTTGAGAGCAAGTGTGAGATATACAAAAATATAAATATATACAGCCGACACCATTGAGAGGCATGTATTATAGTTATCTTGGTAATTATATACCCATTTCCCACCTGGTAGTTTTATAAAAAATGAGGCGCCTGGTTATTATTAGTTTATCTGTGTGAGGATCTGTTTTATCAGTTCACTATGGATCCTACATCTGAAATCATTTGTTTTATCAATAATAATAATACCACTAAAGCCTGGTATGCTGTAAAGTTACTACTGTCTGACCTCCTCCTTGGATGTGCCTGTGTTATAAATTTGCAGCTACTACTCATATTAAGTAAGAGAGTAGGTCCAACAACCACAGTTTCCTTTATCAAAAAACTGCATCCAGCAGTAATAAAACAAGTCTGTATTAGTGCTCATAAAAAAAGGCAAGACACATACATATGGACCGGACGTGTTTCGTTTCAACAATGACACTTCATCAGAGGTGAATGAAGAGGTGATGGTCATTGCTAACACAAAACGCGTCAGTCCATATACAGTTGTGTTCAAAATTATTCAACCCCCACTGAAATTGAGTGTTTTGGCCAGTTTGATATTGATTTTGATCATTTCAGTCATCTTGTTTACAATTAAATCAAAGAGACACTTGTAAGTCAGACAAATATAACATAACATTTATAATGAAAACCACAAATGTCTTTTCTGTGCTCACATCATCAGTTTTATTCAATCCCTAAGTGACATTCATTCTTAGTACAACATCCTTTTCCAGTTATAACAGCTTTTAAACGTGAAGCCTAGCTTGACACAAGTGTCTTGCAGCGTTCTACGGGTATCTTAGCCCATTCTTCATGGGTAAAAGCCTCCAGTTCAGTCACATTCTTAGGCTTGTGCGCTGCAACTGCTTTCTTTAAGTCCCACCAGAGGTTCTCAATCGGATTAAAGTCTGGTGACTGCGATGGCCACTCCAAAATGTTCCAGCCTTTAATCTGCAACCATGCTCTAGTGGACTTGGAGGTATGCTTGGGATCATTGTCCTGTTGAAAGGTCCAATGTCTCCCAAGCCTCAGGTTTGTGACGGACTACATCACATTTTTTTCCAATATCTCCTGGTACTGAAGAGAATTCATGGTACCTTGCACACGCTGAAGCTTCCTTGTACCTGCAGAAGCAAAACAGCCCCAAAAGCATGATTGACCCCCCGCCATGCTTCACAGTTGGAAAGGTGTTCTTTTCTTCATGGGCCTTGTTCTTCCTCCTACAAACATAGCGTTGATCCATGGGTCCAAACAGTTCTAATTTTGTTTTATCAGTCCACAGAACACTATCCCAAAACTTTTGTGGTTTGTCCACATGACTTTTGGCATACTGCAGTCGACTCTTCTTATTCTTTGGAGACAGCAAGGGGGTGCGCCTGGGAGGCCTTCATTACGCAGTGTGCGCCTTATTGTCTGAGCATCTGACAAATCTTTTTTCAGTTCCTCAGCAGTCACGCGGGGACTTTTCTCCACTTTGCGCTTCAGGTAGTGCACAGCAGTCGAAGTCAGCATCTTCTATCTTGACTTCACCATGTTTGTAAACACACCAGTAAATGTCTAGAAGGAGCTAAGTATCACAGTCATTTTAAATCTGCCTAATTGGTGCTTATTATGCTTGATTGCTGTTCGATGACATCCACAACTGTTTTTAATACCTGATCGAAAACACTTGAATGAACCTCTGTTCTTAAGAGTGGGTAGTCTTTAAGGGGCTGAATAATTGTGTCAATGAAGAAATCACAAAAAAAACATTTAATACTGTATTACAAAAACAATTAATGTCATTTTAGTTGCATTTGGTTCTTTAAAAAGTCCTTGAAAGATTTCATTCTGAACACAATTACAAATGTACACTGAATTTCCTAAAACCCTTTACAGCATTGGGGGTTGAATAATTTTGAACACAACTGTATACTGTATGTGACATGCCTGTCTTGCCTGTTTTAATGAGCACTGATAATGACTTGTTTTATTACTGCTGGATGTCGTTTTTTTTATATCAGAATCCATGTGGTGTAGGACCTTCTACTCTCTTAATTATGCTGGGAACACGTTCTGGATCTTCCCATGAAGCGTCCTCCCTTCGGATATCATCCTGGCCGTTGGTAAGCCTGGGTTCCAGTGCGTTTTGAGGTTTGGGACCACTCATATTCACTAGGTTTTTCACTTGGTTACTGCAGGTTTTTTGGGGGGGGCGCAAATGTTTGTATCTTTTATTACATTAGCCCCTATAACAGAGTTTCTTAGCCCTAAACATTTACATTTGTTACATTGTTATTTGAAAGTGCTAAGCCTAAGGCTTAGGTCTCACTACGTGCCGTGCGTTAAATTTTCCATGTGTTTTGCGAATCGCAAAAACAATGCAATTTGCGTTCTGAATCTATGCAGTCCCTCCTCCTCTCTGCTGTGTGAATTCCTGACAGAGTAGGTAAGGGAATCTACAGCCCTTCATTCCCACTATGTAAAAAACGGCCTTTTCAGACAGCGTTCTCACTCTGACTGAAAACGTTGTTTCCACAGAATTTTCGGGGGGGTTTGAGTGGTCCACAGCACCCGATGGGACGGGGCTTGTGCACCCGTGAGTGGGCGGGGCCATGGCAACCTGTGGGCGGGGCCACCTGGGGCTGTAAGAGAATGGGCCAAGGGGGCCTGCAACTGGAGGGACCATGGGGTCCATGTGTGGTAGGGACCAGGGGGCTGCAAAGGGGAAGAGACGACACAGGGCAGATTTACTGAGCAGGAAGCAGGAAGTGCAGGGGACCTGGTGATGCTGCTGCCATATCACACACAAAAATGTAAATATCTTCAAAACTATGCAAAATAAAACAATGAAAATAAATTGCAAAAATTCCCAGGAGAGCAATTTCTATCAATTTACCTAAAGTCATTTTTGGACCACAGTTCCCCTTTAAGTACTCCCAACCTAACCTCACTTCACTAAGTATCCTCACAAAAATCTGTAGAATATTTTCAATTACTTTAATGTTTTCTAGGAGCAGCAAAATGACAATCAGCAGAGCCCTTTTAGAGTTAAAAGAAAACCCAATAAATAGGAAAGAAGATGCTTGTTAACTTTGTAGAAATTTGAAACATCTTAAAACGTGCATTATCATAATTTTATCTGGGTTATTTTTTTATATATATATATATATAAGTTTCTGTTAAAACTGATTTCTGAAATCAGTTAGATCACAGTAAAATGAAGGCTTTTCTGGGCCTTGGAAGGAAGGCTAAGCCTGCAAATAGCAAGATGAGTATGGCAGAAGCTACTAGGATTTTAAAGCCTGCTACCATCTGTCTAAAAAGCCAGATTCCAAATAGAGGAACAATGTCCTTATATGTTGGTTATTGAGTAAACAGAAGATTATCAAGGCTTAATAAAATCATGTAATTTATTTCTGCAGCTGTAAACACAGAACAAAACAAATGTGCAGAAGAATTATTCTTTGAATAAATGTAAAGCTCTCACCAGAAATAAAAACCTAGCAAATTACTGTTGATGCTTAAGAATTATTACCGGGTTTTCATCACAAAAATCAATTTAAAGTTCCACCATGAATAATAGGTTTTTATTTAAAGCCCATGGATTCTTGTTATGCTGTTTAAATGTGTCAACATATAAATGTATTGGTTTATTTCTTACAACAATCCAAAGACACAGAACATGTATGATCTTGAAACAGGACTTAAACAGCTACCGTGGTTATACATTCTCCTTGATGTAAAATAATAGATTTCTATCATAATGGCATCTGTTTAATGAAACTGGAGAGCCTACAGTATTATTCCATCATCTCAAACACATATATCTCTACTGATATGACCAAATGTTGCATTATGCAGTATAGCCTCAGAAAGAAATGTTTCTATCAATTATGCGATACTTGGAACCACTACCAAAGTTAATTTTTTGAGCCAATATGTCTTTTTAGATAGATATAAGTATAAACCGAGGTACCTAATTTTACCTGAAAAAAGAAGTAAAAGTGATTGACTCGAGTATAAACCGAGGGTAGAAAATATGACCACTGCTGCCTTCTGATTCTGTATTGTTTTGAGGCTTTAGTTGCCCTTTCAATGGACAGCAGAATTTAACCCTCTAAGTCCAAGGAGATGGTAGGTTTTCCTGACTGTCCTAAGCTTGTGTCTCAAATGAAAGTTTTCAGCGTTTGTTCACACATAAGGTGCCTTCACACATTAACATGCCTGTTTCAAAAATGCAGTGATGTGGCATAGCAATCCATATTAGCATTCACACTAATGATCTCCATTCTGTAGCTAACCTAACATAAAAACACAGGAAAAAAACATCAAAAACAAGCAAGGCAATGCAAGCTGTGTTATTGTATGTATGTATGTATGTATGTATATATATATATATTTTTTTTTTTTTCTTATATAGTGCTACATATTCCACAGCACTTTACAATTATTTACTCAATTCACATCAGGCCCTGCCCCGAAGAGCTTACAATCTAATCACTTTATGTACACATACAACCTATCAGTATGTCTTTATGATTGTGGGGGAAAACTGGAAGGCCCGGAGGAAACCCGTGCAAGCACAGGGAGAACATTCAAACTCCTTGCAGATGTGTCCAAGGGTGTAATCGAACTCAGGACCTCAGCCCTGCAAGGCATCAGTGCTGTGCACTTGTGTTATTGTAAATTTAACCTCAGACCCTTAGACCCTAGTCAACCATAATACATTATAAACCCCATTTAAAAAGTTTAAAAGGCAAGTCTAACCCCTAAAATTTGTACTAAACTAATTACCCACCCAAATCTAGAACTTGCATGCTTCCAAACCATGTGCAAAGCTTTTAAAGAATAACTGAATTGCCTCAATGCATTTTTTTCTTTATTGCATTAAAAAGAGTAAAGGTATGCAGCCCTCCCCATACATTTTTTTTCCTGATTTAGAGCCTCTCTCTGCCTTTAATTAGCCTTCAATTATCCATGCTGTGAAGGGGGCGTAACAATTCTGTCTGCCTCTGTCACTCAAGCTAGCATGCGATAAAACAATCCTCCACCCACCCTTGATCAGCTTGATTATGTAGGCTGTATCCTAGCAACAGGACATTTGTTTGTTTAACTGGCAGAAGAGGAGGAGAGAGGCTGTAACAGACATTCCCACCAGCCAATGACAAGTGCTATGTTAATCATGGCCCTGGGCCATCTAGTAGGCGGGCTTTTAGCACTCATCTTTGCTGTGTGATATCTAAGAGAGGGCAGCACGACTGTAAATGTAAGTGATTTCAGCTGCTGGAAATGTGGACATGTAATGGGGGTGATGTTTTTTTGATATTGTTGTCCTTTAAATGTACTAACAAGCCCTCATTCCCTTGGCTGTCTTCTTTTAGTTTGGGGTCAGACTTGCCCTTTAAGAAATGGAAAAATGTATGTCTTTTTATAACATTTAGAGGTAGCACAGTAGCGCATGTGTTGAGGTGAACTAAAGAAGCACATCTACATATGTTTACACCTTTAAATCTACAAATGATGCCTACATATCTAATGGTTGACCCAATGTAAGGCCCCACAAAATCTAAAGGCACATCCAGTTTGCACCAGAAAGGAGGGGGGAGAACCTGATCATTATCTTAATACATTTTAAATTCTAAAAAGACATCCAACTAATCAATGAGTATGTCAATATATGTTCTGGAAGACAGATTCTGTTTCACAGTTATAAACAAAAAAAAAGGTTACAAAAAAAAACTGTTACAGTTATCTGCCTGCAATGCCAACTGTTATTTTACCAGCTTATTATTTGCATTTATAATGAGATATTTAAGAATAATTATTGCCTCCATTCTGGCAAAGTAAGCTGGGTCCTCCCTCCATGCAGTCAATTAAGGCTGACTGCTTACATCACAGCCAATGATTGACTGCAGTTTCCCCTGCTGCCTCCTCTGTACATGCTCATGCTAATAAAAAGCTCATTATGCAGAGGGAGAAGGCGGATACCAGTGTCAGAACGTAAGATAATATAATTAAATATTGGTTACAAATTCATGTAATAAACTTATAAAAATGGAAGTTGGGGTTGCAGGCAGATAACTGGAAATTTACTGTTTTTATGTTTTAAAGGATGAACATACCCTTTAATGGATGCCAACTTATTGAGATAAGCTATTAGTATACAGTCCAAAAGTGGGACTGTATAGCCTTTTAATGTATTTGTAGAAATTGATTTTATCCTCACTCAAGCACAATTTCTCAAATGCAAATGACTTGTTTTTTTGTATACTGAATTACAAAACTGAACTCTATTTAAATAAAAACAGGATATTAAAAAATACAGACAAAAAAAATCCTTTTTCCACAAATTTAACGAATATGTACATTGGGAAATGTGTTTTTTTAAATTGCCAATTACTGGAAACTATTATAATTCTTCCCAACTATCACTGTACCACTTTGTTGTTGATCTGCATTCATATTATTAAAGGGCATGTCCACCCCCAAATCTAAAATTTTCCCAAGTGCTAAGACTAATTCTTGCTGGTATAACTTTAATATGCAATTGGATGAAGATTTTTAAAATAATAATTATACGGTTGGCTGTTTGGTGGCGTGACCGGGAGAGGGAATGAATATGGAGGCTGAATGCAGCATGTGTAAGATTGTCTCCACACACGATAGTACCGGTACTTGGATGCGGAAATATACAGACTGGATAACGGCGCAACGCTGACGAACATGCGGTATCATTAGACGGGTGAAGTATACATGCATTAAGTCCCGTTAAAGTTGATTTAAGGCTGTTTGACTTTCATATAACGCCATTGGATATTTGTGGTTGGAAGGGCGGAACAAGGAATATTTCATTCATTGTTCTAAGCTTTGAACTTTGTACAACATTTGTACTACATTGTACAAATCCAGTATGGCTATTACTGTATAGTGATTCTGCGGTCCATTTAAAGGGCAACTAAAGCCTCAAAACAATACAGAATCAGAAGGCAGCCTTTCTCAATATATACCATCCTCCCGATACTGTGTTTTTAGACATTAGTTTCTCTTTAAATTAAGTTATCCAACAGTTACCCCCAATTTCTTGCCAACTACAACTCCCAGCATGCTTTTCATTCCAAGCACTGCACCCTCCCAGTTCAGTGGAGGACTTGCCTGTGTGATGAGGAAATCCAGCAATTAGAAATCCAGCAATTCGGCTGCCATAGTAATCCATTCGACAATCCGGCTCCGCATCCAATCCATCTGGCACCTGACATCACATCTCGGTGCCGAGTAGTGACGTTGACTGCCAGAAGGAGTGGATTCGGAAGCGAGCTGCCAGATTACTGGATCTAAAAGGTGAGTGACTCGAGTATTTAGGCATTTTTTAAAGCCTAAAAACCTTGACTTATACTCGATTATATACAGTAATTTTATTTTATGATGGAATAACCTATGGGTGGTAATATATTTTCCTCAAAAAGCATTTCAATTAAAAAAAAAACAACAAAAAAAAACACGATTAAAATCAGATTAGACAACATAAGCCATACTGCACCTTATGCAAGATATATTGGTTAGAAACAAAATTGTTGCAGCCAAGTCCTTGTCTTACACACATTTTTTTTTTAAAGATTAAAGCATAACTGCACTGTAAAATCAAGTTTAGTTTCATAGTAAGATGCTGCTTTCCCCCCCCTTTTTATATCCCCCTAGGTCCCTCCTGAGTCTACCTTTGTGGCTGTAAAGTTAAAAAGGGGGGAAATGTTTTTTAAAGCGGCATCTTACTATTAAACTAAACCTGATTTTACAGTGCACTTATCCTTTAAGTAGCACTTACTCTGAGGTGTGTGTTGCTGCATGCCTTCAACTCAATACTTGTTTCTCAGGCTTCATATCCCCCCTCCCCCATTTAACCACTCCCCCTTCTGTATGGCCAGACCTTTTTTATGAGGGAAAGCATGTTCAATAATCACTAAAAGGCAGCACTGGGAGAGGAAATTTCCCACATAACAAATGTATTTCCCACATACCAAATGTCAAAACTGCACACAACCTAACTGTCAAAACCCTGTCACCATTCCAGCTACAGCAAAACTGTTTACAGCAGAATAGTTCATGATAATAATAAGGCACGATTGACAGCTGAAATGTAACAGTAATTGAGGGGGGGGGGGGGATTCCTTCCTGACTCCAAACGGCATCAGAAAATATCCCTGAATCAACCAGATCTACAGTATATGTATTAATACCAGTAATTATCAATATTTATTTAGTTTTAGAAACTTATCAGGCCATTTTTAAAGCTATTCAATGAACTTGCCATAACCAGATCTGCTGGAAGACCGTTCAACAGTTTCACCGTTCTCACTGTAAAGAAACCTTTCCTAACCTGAAGATGAAACTTCTTTTCTTCCAACCTTCATAGATGTCCACGAGTCCTCTGATATGACCTATTAGTGAACAATGCACCAGAGAGTTTATTGTATGGCCCATTAATAAATTTGTATAAAGTGATCATATCCCCACACAAACATCGCTTCTCCAATGTAAACAGCTCTAACTTGTCTAATCTGCCTGTGTATTTATGCCCCTCCATTCCCCTTATTAATTTAGTTGCCCTTCTCTAAACTGCTTCCATTTCCAAGATGTCCCTTTTGTATATGGGATTCCAAAACTGCACCGCATATTCCAAATGAGGCCTTACCAGTGCCTTGTAAAGAGGGAGAATAATATTAATCTATTCCCCTCTTTATACAAGACAATATCTTGCTAGCTCTAGCCGTTGCTACCTGGCATTGTTTGCTACAGCTAAGTTTGTTACCTACCTGAACCCCCAAATCTTTTTCCATTACAGATTCACTTAATACAGAGTTATTTGTGGTGTAGGTGGCACAGTGATTATTAAATCCCAAATGCATCACCTTATATTTATCAACACTGAATCTCATCTGCCATTCTGCTGCCCATTTTCATAATCTATCTAGGTCTGCTTGCAGCACTTGCACATCATTTGAAGTTTCCAAAGCTCTGAATAGTTTAGTATCATCACCAAACACAGAGACTCTCTCAATGCCCCCTTCATTTATAAATTAAATTAAAAAGACGCGGCCCCAGTACAGAACCCTGAGGCACTCCACTTAGATCTTTAGCCCACATAGATGTAGCTCCATTTACCACCACTCTCTGTTTGCATGATCTATTTCTCGTAACAAAGTTTCCAGCACCTTCCCTACCACTAATGTTAGGCTTACAGGTATATATAGTAACCAGGCTGTGAACAACTATCTTTTTTGAACATTGTCTTTTTTCCAATCCAGCGGCACATCCCCAGACCAAAATAAATCTGAAAAGATGAGAAATGGCGGTCTATATAGAACTGAACCAAGCTCTTTTAAAATCCAAGGATGCAATCCATCTGGTCCAGGGGCTTTATTGATATTAACTTTGTCTAATTGTTTCTGTACCATATCCTCCGTCAGCCAATGTGAATACTCCTCATTTCTCCCCTGCATATTATTACAATCCCTGCTGTAAGGACTAGGATCCTCTATAGTGAAAACCAATATAAAAAACTGTTTAGCAGATTAGCCCTTTAACCATCTCAGCCCCATTGTTTAATGGTCCCACATTCTCAGTCCTCATCTTTTTACCATTTATATACTTAACATTTTGGGGTTGGACTTGCTTTGTTCGGCTATCCATATTTCATTTTTTATTTTAGCTAGTTTAATTGCTTTTGTACACTCGTTATTACAACTTTTATACTCCCTGTAAAAAGCCTTTTTCTTTTTTTCTATTTCCCCTTTTACCTGAGCATTAAGCCATGCAGGAGAGGGCCTAATTTTTTTACACTTGTTCCCTAAAGGTACAAATTTAGAAATGTAATAGTTTAATATCCCTTTAAAAGTGGTCCACATCTACACAGTATCTACCTAGAAACAATTTCCCCCAGTCTATGAGCAAGAGTGATTCCTTTAACAGCAAAAAGCTTTATTTATAAGCTTTATTAGCTTTCATAAAGTTAAACGTATTTGTTAACCCAGTTCACTTTAGTTTTTTGCAACCTATATTAAATGACACTATATCATGATCACTATTCCCTAAGCTTCCCATTACCTTCATCTCCAAAATGAGCTCAGGGTTATTAGATATCACCAGATCCAACAACGCATTCTGTCTTTTATACTAAGCTCCTGTTGCCTCCCTAGCGTAGCACGTGGCGGTAGTATTTCTGAAATCACTACCATAGAGGTCCTTACTTTTAACTTGGCCCGAAACTCTCGGAAATTATTTTTAAACTCAAAAAAACAAGTGTTTGCCAATCATTTCTATTATTCACAGGGAGGTGAGAACGCTTATTCTCACCTCCCTGTGAATAATAGTTTGCTCAGGGGACACAGCCGAACTTACCTTACCTGGCGCTCCACTCGCAGGTCCTTCTGATCTGACAGCCACGCTGTCCTGCTCTCCCGATCGTGCACCTATCTTTTGTATTGGCGCGCATGCGCCCAAAGATAGACGCGTGGTCAGGAGACAGAGGCAACGCGGCTGTCAGATCAGAAGGAGCGAGTGGAGTGCCAGGTAAGGTAAGTTCAGCTGTGTCCCCTGATCAAACTATTATTCACAGGGAGGTGAGAATAAGCGTTCTCACCTCCCTGTGAATAATAGAAATGATTGGAAACACTTGTTTTTTTGGTTTACAGTTCCTTTAAGGACCTCACCTCCACCTCTAACTTTGTCATTGGCACCAATGTGAACCAAGACTGCCGGGTCACTCCCACCCAAAAATCTGTCTACACGATCCCCCATGTCGTGAACCCTAGCACTAGGCAGGGCAACACACTGTTTCGGCATGTAGGGTCTTGGCGACAGATTACCCTATCTACCCTTCTAATAATGGAGTCCCCTACCACTACCAACTGCCTATCCTTCCTAGCCCCCAGTCCTCCCTCCCTTGTATTGGAGATGGCGGTCCCCTGGGTACTCAAGGTAAAGGCCCGCTCCATACATGTTACTTCCGAGTCATCGTCCTCCACATCTTTGCCTAAAACGGCAAATCTGTTGGGATCAACCAGCTGGAAAAAAGCGGCCCATATCCTTCCGTCCCCTACTTCCCCTGGTGATCCTTACAGATCTATCGTCCTTTACTACCCTATCTGCCCCATTTCCACCCTCCAGTTTACTGGCCCCTGCCAGTACCTGCAATTCCCCTTGATTTGTCAAGCCCTGCAATGCTGCAAGTTTCCCCTTTAGATTCTGAACCTCAGATTCCAAATGGGCAACCCACTCACATCTGACAGATACATAGGTCCCTTGGTGCAGCTGCTCCAAGATCCCATACATACATACATACAATACACAGCAACAGCTATACGCAAGAGAAAACAGCAATACACACAAGAGAAACAGGAGTCTTGTTCCTAAACCCTTTCTTGTTCTAAACGCTTTTATTTCTTAACACACCCCTTAAAAACAGACAAACCCCTTTTAAAACAGAAAATCCCTTTTCAAGTGGATCGCTCTGGAGGAAGAACTTATGTGTGGTTTAAGACCAAAGTTTCAACAGTCCTCAGCCAATTTAAACCAATTAGCTACACCCCTATTAGCTACATGTAAGATGGTTCAGATTGGAAAATAGGGGGACAGATCAACAATGGTACTGTAGTGGTTGGGAAGAATTATAGCTTCCAGTAATTTAAAATAGTTTTTAAGCCTTTTATAAGTACTTCTATATTTTTCTATACAGATAAAAGTTCTTCCCATTTCCATTGCAGCTATCTCTGAGCCTTTTAGACTATTAAAAAAAACATACCCAGACTTTCAGGAGTAAAATCTTAAGAACTGTTTTTTTCCCTAACTCCAAATTCTTTTACAAACCACATCATGCTCCTTAGTGAAAAATATACACCTAACAGCACTGTGTCAGGTTACTGTCTGTGTCTATCATTGTATTGTGTTTCCTCCTCGCACTCCTATGAGGGAAACGATTGTGGTGCTGTGTCTACAAACTGTTAGCCACCAAACAGTGTTCAGATACCTTAGAATAATATAACGGAGAGACGCACACACTTAAGTTAGTGCTTTTATTATAACATACTGTGAGCACAACGTTTTGGAGTTTCCCCCTTCCTCAGGTGCATAAAACACTTGTTTTATACACCGGAGGAAAGGGGAACCCCCGAAACGTTGTGCACACAGTATGTCACAATAAAAGCACTAACTTAAGTGTGTGCGTCTCTCCATTAAATTATTCTCTCCATTATATTATACTCTCTGTGTGTCTTTGAGCAACAAATCTGCAAAATAATATATCTATAGATAGATATACCAATTTAGAATAAAAATCGGTGGGTCCCTTTCTCCCCAGTAAAAAAAAAAAAAAAAAGTACAGTAACTAAACTATTTCACTAAGAAAGAAAAATACAGGCAGCACAGTATTGTTCTCCTATATACACATTACATGTAAAGCTATTGACTTAACAACTACATGGAGGACATACATAGCTCAGATATCTCAGTATGAAACCGTTACACTGGAAAAATCTTCTAATACTTGCCCAGATTCTTTGGGTAATTTTCAGGTTTGCATGGAATAAACATTTTAATCCTTATTTAAGACTATAATCTCTTTAGATATTGAGTTTATAGTCTCAGATTAGGCAAGGAATTATGCAGAAACATTGTGTGAGAACAGAAATGAAGAAATAAGAATAGACAGCTAAAATTGGGGGTCATTGTAAACTATGTTTTAGGGCTAGGTCCATACATAAAATAGAATTCTAGTGCACAAATAATTCTAATTGCATATTGGCTACCCCGATAAGGTTGGCTACATGAGTTGACTGGTTTAAAGTACTCTCTAGTTTAAAGTACTTTAAACTAGAGAGTCAGCTTCAAGCATCCAAGCCACAGAGAAGCTGTCGGCTCATGTAGCCAAAAAGGCAAGTACCAGTAGGTTAAGACCCAGTTAAATAAACAACCTTGATCTGGTGACTAGGCTTAAAATAATTTGGCCAACTTATTGAACTAATTGCTTTTATATATACAGGGTTTAGCAGGCTGTTTGTAGCAGCAACCTTATGGAGGTAGCCAATAGGCAATTAGAATTGTTTGTGCACTAGGATTCTATTTTTTGTATGTATTATATTTTTAATCTCTAGTTGCACTTTAATATGGACGTACAACAGCCCAATTTTCTATATATTTAGGGCTAGGTCCAACTATGTGCATTGTGTTCTCCATTTTGAGTGCATTTAGGACAATGCATTTTGTCTACATTCCGGCCCATTTGTAGGTTAATAGACATGCATTTTTCTATGCATTTGTCCACATTTCTGGCCCGTTTGTGTATTTTTGCATTTGTGCATTTTTTGGAAGTTACAGAAAATATTTAAGAAAACGCAAAAAATAAATTTGTCCTCATGTTTGGGGTTTTTTTTTGCGTTCCCATACCCTATTATTAAAGTGTGATTCCGACACACACGGACCATAAGTCATGCACGCATGCAAATAAAAAAAATGAACTGAATAGATAGGGAACACAAATTATATAGTGAGATTTGATTCTCGTGATTTCCGTTACATTTTAAAATACATTGCAAAAACGCACAGCGCACCTAGGGAAATACAAAATACACATCTGACAGTGCCCCAAAAGTAATAGGCCAAACAATTAGAATGGGGGGGGGTGGAATATCCTGGTGATGCACAAATCAGAGAAAAAGGGGTAAAGCCCTAGATATGCATGACTACAGGTTGGTCCTTGAGGTGTTACCTATTATATGTTTGCCTAAGCTAAGAAAGATAGTTACACGTTAATCAAAATGAAACACTGCAATATTCATGACAGTTATACCCTATCAGGAGAGATATATTACTAAGGTATTCAAGAATACCATTTGGAACCCACCTCATTTACAAGTGTCTGTCCTCCACATTCCCCCTCCCCTCCACCACTGAATGGTTCTCACACTTTCCTATCGTCTCTTGTTGTACCCTGCGCTTTATTAATAATGAATTGATTCTGTACAGCAACGTGCAGCAGATGAAGCTGAACATTTGTTTCTTGAAGACGGATGTCCTATTTCCGCCTTATTCCTAGTTCTGACAAACCCCAAAACAAGCCCCTCTCACGACACTCTTGTAAGAGTCTAGACTGAACATTACAAACAGTTTGTTTTATAATCAAAAGAAACCCTTGGAGATCCAAGACATAAAAGAAGGAATTTGACTGCAAAATGAGTAACTCTTTTGTTTTTAAAATCTTTAAATCTTAAAGTAAATGCACAAAATGCCAAATATTAGATGGATGGAAAGAGTCAGGGTCTAATCAGGCAGAATAACTGGATTGAGCTCCCAAAATACTTAGGTTTCCGGAAGAAGCTTATCTTTACTTAAATTGAAAAATTGTAGTTAAAGTGTTGTAAAACAAAACATAGTTTTACAGGGGAAAGATGCAGGCAGCCGATATTCCAATTAAGTAAAATCCACTTTATTTCTCATTTAAAAGCAAAACCCCAGATCGGTGCACATCTTCCATCACCCTCACCTGAAAGCTTGGGCGGAGCTTTCAGGTGAGGGTGATGGAAGATGTGCACAGATCTGAGGTTTTGCTTTTAATTGAGAAATAAAGTGGATTTTACTTAATTGGAATATCAGCTGCCCGCCTCTTTCTTCAGTATATTGGATGAATATTTATGCCGTGGAGGAGCCGGCTGTCTGGAGGTGTTGAGAGCGCTGGATTCTGAGGATTCACATGGAACTCCCGAGTTCAGGTACTGTAATTAGAGGCATTATAGTTTTAAAAGGGGAACTGTGGTCCAAAATGACTTTAGGTAAATTGATAGGAATTGCTGTCCTGAGAATTTTTCATTGTTTATTTTGCAGTTTTGAAGATATTTACATTTTTGTGTGTGATATGGCTGCTTTGCTGCCCCCCTCCTCTTGCAAGCCCCCCATGTTTCTCCCACTCATGGACCCCATGGCCCCTACATTTGCAGGCCCCCATGTGGCCCCTTCTCTCACAGCCCCATGTGGCCCCACCTACTCGTGGGTGCCTTAGCCTCGCCCATCCATGGGCGCTGTGGCCCCGCCCACTAGCGGGTGCTATGGGCCACCCAGACACCCCCAAACCCCCGCCTACCAAAAAACTGTGAGAACTCTGCCTAAAAAGGCTGTTTTCACATAGTGGGAGAGTAGGGCTGTAGATTCCCTTACCTTCTCTGTGGGGATCTTCACACATCAAGGAGGGGTAGAGACTTCCCGTCGCCTGTCCTGTCACTGAAGTTTGAGGCTGTACTCACCGGCAGCGAGGTGGAGGAGCAGCCTTAAGAATATCACATGTCAGCCTCCCACCCATTAACTTTCTGGTCAGTAATTTCTTTATATCTTGGGCAGTGGAGCACGTAGAGAGGTGGTTGATGGCTCATTTTAAAGGTAGGAAACTGGCCTTTTACTTAACTTGTTAGTCACCCACTTTATTTCACAATCAATTTTTATTGCAATTGAACAAAGGGTTATTTTTTTACACTAATTCCAATGTAACACAAACTAGCAACCAGAATAAAATGTTACCGTAACTGCAAAACTCTATGTTTGACGCAAACAACAATAACGACTTTATTGAATTCTTATCAATTGGAACAGATATCCCTAAATGATTCTGAACATCATTTCCTGCAACGCCAATAAAAGCTTACTTTGGAGTAAAACATATCACAAGGGTGTGTTGCATTGTCAAGAATTGGGAAATTAAGAAAAGGCAGACATGTTTTAATATTATTATAACGCTATTATAGAAGGACTAGAAGGGTTATATAGGTTACAGGTTATATAGGCCAACAGGATATATAGGAGAGTAAAATTTCTGAAGGTGTTTAATTATAATGGTCTTAACTTTTGAAATGTGCCAGACCAAAATTAAACCATTACAGCTTATTTTCCAGCCAGCATGAATTGCAGACAGCTTTTACTGCCTTTATTATTTTTTTTTCTTTGCTTTCATTCTGTTCCTAACAAAAGATATTTCTAAATGTACCAGTTTTCTTTGTATTAGTTCTATTGATTTAGTGGACCAATTCTCTAGAGGTTGCAGGTTCAAATCCCTACACTTAAGGTGGCCATACACTATGACGATCGTAAACCGACAGACAGATGTACAATGCTAATTGTACCAAGATGTGGAATAAATATTGTTCGACATTCAATTTGTTTTGTGATTAATGTCAAATGTCGTCCATTGTGAGGTTACAATTACATTTAATCGGAACTTTAGAAAACACTACAATCATTTTACCAATCGACTTAAAAAACGACTTTCCCGATCGTAATTACGATCGATTTTACGATCTAATGTCGTGTGATAAGAATGGGAAAATGTCAAATTTTTCGGCCAATTGATGGAAATGTCGGATTGTATGTTGGATTGTACATAAAATCGGCCAAATGTATGGTCACCTTAAGTTATGAAACTTTTATTTTCTTTCTGTCTCAGTGCTTGATAGGAAATAAAGTGCAATGGTTACAATTTTCTTTTTGTATGAAATGCAAAGGAATGTGTGTGGGGAAAAGAGTTTGTTTTCAAAAACAATTGTGTATCTATTGTGCTTGAGAGAGGTAGGATCTTCTGTAACAAGATCTGTGCTGTAACATGACTGACAACGTATTGGCTGCAGCTTCCTTATATTCCTTTGCTGTGCACTAGAGAGAATGTAAATTAGCATAGAACGGTGCACCATATCAGACACACAACCCTGTGGGACGTATTAGTTGTATGGTGCTAAGAGGGTGCAAACTCATATTCTCCAAAAAAAAACATGACAAAGATGTCCACCAAAAAGCCTTATTGTGTTTACCCTAATAAATAATTTTTGTAGAACCCATTTGTGGTATGTGCTTAATATGAGGGTCTTTTTGGTGGACATCTTTGTAGATGTGGGTTATGGAAACTGACCCCTAGTACCCACAGTTTAATTTCATAAATCAACCAAACACCACAGCAAAGGGAGCAGGTAGACACAGCTTGCTGTATATTTTTCAATGTGCTCTGTCAATTGGGACAATTCTATCTGGAGACTTTACAGTGGTTGGCAAAAGTATTCGGCCCCCTTGAAGTTTTCAACATTTTGTCACATTACTACCACAAACATGAATCAATTTTATTGGAATTCCATGTGAAAGACCAAAGTGGTTTACACGTGAGAAGTGGAACGGAAATCATACATGATTCCAAACATTTTTAACAAATCAATAACTGCAAAGTGGGGTGTGCGTAATTATTCAGCCCCCTTTGGTCTGAGTGCAGTCAGTTGCCCATAGACATTGCCTGCAGGGGTGCCCCTATCATGAAGCAAACAAACATTTGCTCAGGGTGCGCTTAAATGGCGGCAGTTAAGAAAATCCTCTTTCCACATTTCAGCACCAGTCCACCAATCAGTGTTAGGTCAGCGCTCCAGTTCACCAGTCATTGTAAGTCAGCCCACCATACCAACCTCCACAAGCCACACCTATGTTCCATGATGAAGCCACACCACTTGAAGTGACGCCCCCCCCCCCCGTCTGCCGATAGGCGGCATTTAAAAGTTGTTTCAGGTGTCAAAAACTCTAGGAACACCCCTGATTGCCTGATGAGTGCCAATGACTAAATAGAGTGCACCTTTGTGTAATCTAATGTCAGTACAAATACAGCTGCTCTGTGACGGCCTCAGGAGGTTGTCTAAGAGAATCTTGGGAGCAACAACACCATTAAGTCCAAAGAACACACCAGACAGGTCAGGGATAAAGTTATTGAGAAATTTAAAAGCAGGCTTAGGCTACAAAAAGATTTCCAAAGCCTTGAACATCCCACGGAGCACTCTTCAAGCGATCATTCAAAAATGGAAGGAGTATGGCACAACTGTAAACCTACCAAGACAAGGCCGTCTACCTAAACTAACAGGCCAAACAAGGAGAGCACTGATTAGAAATGCAGTCAAGAGGCCCATGGTGACTCTGGATGAGCTGCAGAGATCTACAGCTCAGGTGGGGAAATCTGTCCATAGGACAACTATTAGTCGTGCACTGCACAAAGTTGCCCTTTATGGAAGAGTGGCAAGAAGAAAGCCATTGTTAACAGAAAAGCATAAGAAGTCTTTCTGCAAACTGCCATTTGCAGTTTGCCACAAGCCATGTGGGGGGGACAGCAAAATTGTGGAAGAAGGTGCTCTGGTCAGATGAGACCAAAATGGAACTTTTTGGCCAAAATGCAAAACGCTATGTGTGGCAAAAAACTAACACTGCACATCACTCAGAACACACCATCCCCACTGTCAAATATGGTGGTGTCAGCATCATGCTCTGGCGGTGCTTCTCTTCAGCAGGGACACTGATTACTGTTTATATATCCCGAGATCTGACTTCTAATTCAATGTTGTTCTGAGGCTGTAGTTGTCCTTTTAAGGGGAAGTTCAGTGCAAATACATATGCTTTTCAAAAAAAAAAAAAGAGCAGTATTTTTTTATCCCAATGACCTTAATCTGCCAATTTAGCATTATGTCCGTGTATAAATAAATGCAACCGAAATACTGACTTCCTGTTTGCAGGACCCCTAGTAGAGATCGTTATGGTCTTGCCCTTGAACAAGCTCCTAGGTTGATTTAGTTGCTCAGTAGAGATCTGAGCATCTTTGACCCATCCAACAGCCAATCAGTAGAAATAACAGTTGGGAACATTCCAAGGATGTGGTGACTCCTGGGAAGAAGGACTGTTAGAACCTGAAATGGCAGCTCACTAATGTCAACAGCAGGGAACAGCAAAGGGTATAAAATCAACTGATTTTTCAAAATGGGAGAGAATATATAGAATAACTAAGAAGGCATTACACAACCTAACAATTTAACAAATACTGATCATTTCCACTGAACTGTCCTTTTAATTTAATTGGATTCTAGTTTGCACTTGCACGCCTTAGTAACTGTGCCCACAGGAATGACAGGATTTTTTTTGTTTATGCGTCATTTTATTTTTCTCATATATTACCGGTATATATATTCTTGTAACATAAATTAAATAATTTAGAGGTTCCACTTAAACTGGCAGAGGTCAGAAGTACCGTATTAAAAAGAAGGGTGATTACACCATAAAACAATAACAAAACACAAGTAATATACAGCATAAGTCTATCATTTCTGTTTTGTTAGGGGAAATATAAAGCCATAGAAGTCACAGTGTTCTTTATATATATACACCATATAGTATACACCTGCAAATCTTTTATTAAGTAACCCTCTTGGGAAAGAAAAGCAATATCCTCTTCAGGAAACTAATCAGTTAAGATTATGGCTTTTTTGTTTCAAGAAGCTTTCCTTGATATTTATTTTACTTTTATTGATGTAGAGGTGGGGTTGTCTCCAATAATTTTGTTAGAGATGATTTTTTTTTCTGGGCCTGAGCTATTGTAATTTAGGGAAGTTCCATATTGTTTATTTATGGGGAGAGGGAGACAGCGTGATGGTAATAAACAGTAGCCTGGGGTATGAGGTTTGCAAAAGAAGTGTGGGTGGTATAGGGGAGGACATGGTTACTAGCTGACAATGTTTCTATAATCTGACTACGGTATATACATTAAAGAATGATGCTGGATAGTCTGGATGATAATTTGGTAATAGAAAGGTAATGTAGTATTACATGATGCAGTTGGATGATAATGATTCATAATGCTGCTGAGGCATAATGACACTAATGGATATTTTTCTCAGTATTATGTGGTTTTAAGCCTTCTCAGATGGACTAATACAACCACTTTATACTGGCTTCACAGCCCACTTTCCAATATTACACACTAGCAAACCCGATTCTTTAAAGAATCAGCAATACTGCGGTGTGCAGATTCCCCAACCCCCCCGTGGTGCACCAGCATGCGTGAGAATGTTTAGTATGCAAGATTACTTAAAATGTAAAATAAAAACTATTTTGTTCTCCTTTCTATTGTCAACAAAGTAGGGCATCAGGGTCTATAGGGGTGACAAGTCCTCAAGTTTTTACTAAAATATGTCCACCCCAAAACTAAAATTATTCCCACTACCGGCCCCACTGTGAAAAATCCTTACCTTACCCCTGTGCTCCACATGGTTGCCTTGCAGTGTCTAGCCAAAGTCCCAAAAAGTAAGGAGCATGAGCTTGTAAAAAGGTTTCTGCCCCTTTCCTGGCCCCTGCAAGGCTTCTGGCATGCGCAGTGGAGGGCCCCCCCTCCCCCTCGATCCCTTTTTGCTGCCTGGTGCCTTAACTTAAAATCATTTTCCGTAGTGCAGGGCACCCTAGCTCACCCCCAACTGCTGTGTTTGCTAAAAAAAAAATCATCATCAGGAATGTTCTTACATCACTTCTGCACTGCCGGCAGCCACGTCTGATGGCTGCCTCTCCACCAGTCACAGATGCGGCTGGCGATCCAGCCCCTTGCTTGCAATTCCCTGCAAGCAGAGGGCTGGATTTGAATGCTGGGGGAACAAAGGTCTGTAAGTACCTTTCTGATGATTTCTTAGCAAACAAACATGTTTGGTTGAGGGTTGACTAGGGTCCCCTACACAAAACTTTTATAGGTGGAAATACCCTTTAATTGCTTACTGCAGTAACAGCAGAGACAACGTATCTCTTAAATGTATCTCATATGGGCTAGTCCCCAATAGCGCATTTCGGGTGGTGTTTTGCAAATTGCAATGGCAAATGAGAATAGAAGTGCATCCTCCTATGGGCCACATAATGGAGACAGAAGAAAACTGGAGCGCCAAATGAAAGATTAGGTTAGATGTAAAAAGAACCCAGGAGTGAGGATCTTGAGGTTTAGGTTCTCACCCTCGGTACTTTTCATGATAAGAAGAGGAATTCAATCTGTCTCCCATAACTTGAGGAGAGAAGCTTTATGGTCTCACTGCCTGATGATCTGTATTTTGACTACATTTTTGTTAAATAAAGAATCACAATGTAGAATCTGCTAGGTCTTGCTTTAAACTCAAGATTAGATTTAAAGGATACTGATTAGATTTAAAGTGAAACTGTAAAGATGGTAACTGTAAAAAAGCTTTGTCTTCTTGTTACTTAAAAGGGAACTGTGGTCCAAAAAGGACTTAAGGTAAATTGATAGGAATTGCTCTCCTGAGAATTTTTGCAATGTATTTCCATTGTTTCTTTTGCATAGTTTTGAAGATATTTACATTTTTGTGTGCGATATGGCAGCAGCATCACCAGGTCCCCTGCGCTTCCTGCTCTGAAACCATATCAGTCAATCTGCCCTGTGTCTCCTCCTCCCCTTTGCAGCCCCCCTGGTCCCTCCCACTCATGGACCCCTTGGTCCCTCCAGTTGCAGGCCTCCTTTGGCCCATTCTCTTACAGCCCCGTGTGGCCCCGCCCACCCGTGGGTGTCATGGCCCCACCCCCCGCAGGTGCCTAACCCCCAGCCACCCGTGGTGCCTAAGCCCCGCCCACTCACGGGCCGCCAAGCCGTTCCCCACTCACAGGTGCCCCAAACCCCGCCCACCTCAGGTGCCATGGGCCACTCAGACCCCCCACCCTACAGAAAATTCTGTGGAAACAGCCTTTTAGGGCAGAGTGAGAACAGAGTGAGGGCAGAGTGAGAACAGAATTTGAACAGTGTGAGAATTCTGCCTGAAAAGGCTGTTTTCACATAGTGGAAAAGAAGGGCTGTAGATTCCCTACTCTGTCAGGACTTCACACAACAGAGAGGAGGAGGGACTTCCTGTCTCCCTCACACACTGAGGGAGTCTGAGGCTGTGCTCACCGGCGGCACTGTGCAGGAGAAGCCTTAGGAATGTCACGTCAGCCTCCCACCCGTTAACTTTCTGGTCAGTGATTTCTTTATATCTTGGGCTGTGGAGCACGTAGAGAGGTGGTTGATGGTTCGTTTTAAAGGTAGGAAACTGGCCTTTCGTTTAAACCCAACTTGTTTTGACACCACAATTCCCCCCTTTAATGCCCTGTAATTTAATTTATATTTTTAAAATTGCCTATGACTGGAAACAATAATACTTCCCAAATATCTTTGTATGATTTGTGAATTTGTCCCCTTTTTCTTTAGATATCCAGTCTAAAAATTCTTTTGCACTTTGGTTAACTGAGGATATGGTGCAGAAACAATTAAATAAGGTTAATATCGATAAAGCACCTGGACCGGATAAAATACATCGTCGGGTCCATAGGGAACCAAGTTTAGTTTTATCCACGCAGTTTCTTATTTTCTCAGATTTCCTTGTGATTGGAAAAAAGCGGATGTAAGAAAAAAAGGGGAGGGGGGCTTGGTTTTTATGAGGAATTGAGATATTTGGACTCTGTGTGTTTGCTATTGAGAAAGCCTCGAGTGGAGGCGTAACGCGTATAGCGTTCGGATGGCTGCTACTTTTCCATGTGGAACCTCCTGACCAACATACATTGTTACCCCCATGGTGTGACCTTTGTGTACCTGCTGACTGGACAGATAAGTTTATGACTGCACTGATGACTGTTATGAGGGGGATAGGCCTAGGATGGGTTGTATTTACAACAGTGTTCTCACTTTCTATTATGGATTTGCTTGTATATATTGTTTTTAATTGTTTTTAATGGTACTTTCACTGTCTATACCCCAGGTATTGCCAAAATAAAGGGTGTGTACATACAACTTTTTTACATCTAATATCGTGTGCAGTGTCTCTTTAATCTTTTGTTTATAGAGATATTTGGACTCTGGTATAGCAGTAGATGTGGTATACATGGATTTAACCAAGGTTTTTGATACAGTCCCCCATAGGCGATTTGGGTTTGAGCAGCATATTTGTACATGGATAGAAAATTCGTTGATGGATCTGATGCTTTGTCAATGTGGACTAAATTTCTACTTGCCACCTTGAGCTCAGCTAATATTTGCATTAATTATTATTATATGCATTAAAATGTAGATTATTGGTTTAAATATCATAGATTATCACACACAGCAATTAAAGGGTATCTCCACTCGTTTTTATAAGTTTTGTGAATCCAGTTCTATTGAAGAACGGGAGGTAAAAGAGCTGTGCCTTACCTTCCGTTCTTCAATAGAACACACAGGAGCCAGGAGAGAAGGTAAGAAACTTACCCGCTCGCTCGCTCCCCCGGCGCGTAGTCTGACAGGTCCCGACGGACCTTGTCTTCTATGCGCATGCGCGATCTATGCGCATAGAAGACAAGGTCCGTCGGGGCCTGTCAGACCAAGCTTTAATTGCTTGTTTAATTGCTGGCTCCTTTACCTCCCGTTCTTCAATAGAACTGGATTCACAAAACTTATAAAAACGAGTGGAGATACCCTTTAAATAATGCATATATATTTTGCTAATGCCAATAAATTATATGTTGGCCACCATTTTATACTAGTTCTTCCCCATGGGTGTGAAACTTAGCAAATGCTGGCCATACACTACAAACCTACCTCTCAACATTTAAATAAGGTTTCAAAAACATTGCGACCAATATTACAATCTTAGTATTGACCATATTTACAATTGTAAACATGATCTGGCCAGGGAACATCAGTAGGAAATCTGCTGCTCCACTTGACATTCATCTCGCATTATACATCTAATCATTTTAATGTCAAGGTAGTGTATAACCAGCTTAATCTTGCGCTCCCCAGTCTGGTCCAGATTTGCCTTTTCCCCTAATTCGGGACCTGGCCAATGGGAAGATGTGCTTCTTGCCGTGCAATAGGTCTTATTCAAAAACAAATTTGTAAATGTATATTGACAAATTTTAAAGGGTATCTATACTTCCAAAAATCAAATTTTCAAAAATGATACCTTTAGATAGTGTAAAGGTCCACTACTCCAACACATTTTTCAGATTTGAAATCCGAGCTGTAGATTCTCAGAAATAACAGCATGAACAGGGAAAGACCTATCACTCAAACCAGGTATGCTAATTTGTGTCCCTCCAGTGACCTCTTACTAGGATCTCCCAAAACATTTCTTAATACAACCCCCAAATATAATGAGCTGGTTAATCATATTGGTCTCCTGTCTACCTATCCGTCTAATCTGTCTGTCTGCTCTATCTATCTATCGCTCTGTCGGTCTATTATATATCAATCTATATATCTATCTGTATCCCAGTCTCTATCTATCTATCTACAGGAGTGTGTTCCAGGAGGTCACTTACAGGAGCCCCCCAGCATGTCTGCTTGCTTGTTAGAAGGAAGAAGTGTCTCACACAGCAGCAGCAGCCAATCCCCCACCCACTTTCAGCAGCATGTACTTGCCTGTTAAAAGATAGGAAGAAAGTGATACAGCAGCATCCCCGACCATCAGCAGTGTAAGGAAGATATGTTAATGAGCTGTTTAGTGTCGGGTTGTAAAGGCTCTTTATTATGTAAATGAATCAGTTAGAAGCAGTTAAACATTGAAAATTCCCTAACAAAGCAGGCACAGACACACATGTAAGTAACAACATTTTACTACCCTAACATTGTACTTTCAGATTATACAAAGTTGTTTGAGTGAGTATAGTGACCCTTAAACTAGTTGTTTTGTACAGTTTATTTTTTTATTTATTTGGAGATTGTCCTCCTGCCTATGCTTTGTATTCTTTATATTTTCCCAACACCTATCTTGTTCCAACCTATTGCTTTGATCACAGTTTGGGGGGGGGGGGGTTTTTTTTTGGGGGGGGGGGTTGAAAATATATAATTCTGTGTCTGAGTGATGTTTCTAATCTATTTTTTATCAAGAAAAACAAAACTCATGCAATATTCTTCATCTGTTATAATTATTCTTGAGTTTTGTTTGGAGCACTTTGGGTTCCATTGGTCTACTATAAGACAATGTTGTTTTACAGATATCGCTGGAGAAAAGCACAGCTAAAAAATATAATATTGGTGTTCTTTCACAATTAGGTCCCCATAATTAAAAAGAAAATAAATCTACTAAAAGTAAAACTACTTTGTGCCATGTTGTTAATGATGTTACCAATGTGGTATGTCTCTCTCCCTTTCTTTTTTTTTTAATCTTTCTATTAGAGCTCTTATTTGACTAG
The DNA here is from genome assembly GCA_019447015.1 of Hymenochirus boettgeri. Lineage (NCBI taxonomy): Eukaryota > Metazoa > Chordata > Amphibia > Anura > Pipidae > Hymenochirus > Hymenochirus boettgeri. Next base: position 170,503,748 of record CM033472.1, read on the forward strand.
AGTCCCTATGTGGACAAAGCCTCTTGTTTTTACATTACACTCTGCAGTCTGATCGCGTTCTGAAGCTTTCTAAGCCCTTCAATCCTTTGTCCTTCCTATGTCCTGCATGGCATCTCAAGCATTATTTCTATAAGCATCTGCCACTTGCATTCAAAGTAAAAGAAATACAAATAAACAGGAGAAGGAACAGCAACTTATAGGATGAACATAAATAATTATATATGATCACAAAATGATCAGTGCATATCAACAGGACTTAATAGCTGGAAAATGTTACACAGTAACACACTTTTACACGTACAGTACTTTTTCAATAAGTAGCCCTAAAGGAACATATTGCTATGCAAAAATTATAATAAGTTACATCGCCTATTCATAAATTATCTTTACAAACCTGTGTAATTCAAAACATGGACTTACATTAAGAAATAAGGACATTTTAATTAAACCAAGTGATAATGAAAGGCAGCACACTGCAGAAAATAAATCAAGTGATGTGCTGGGAATAGTAATGTAGAAGCATATCTATCAAGGGTCAATAGGTATAACAGTTTAGTGAGGGGTGCCCCTAGGGTTGGAACTCTGCAGTTATATACAATGACTTGTTGCTGTCAAAAAGCAGAATTCTGATGGGGTCAATCACAAAAACATAAGCAGGTACTGATAGCTGTGATAAATTTGAAATATCAGAGGAGTTATACAGGAGAACAATAAAGTTAAAGGTCTATGGCAAATAGTCTATAGGTAGATAATCAAGACAACACAACAGGAGGAGGTGTTTGGGGTTTTAGCGAACTGACTTTTCTGTTGACTACAAGCTCTTTAGTATGAATTGGCGGCAATTCACTGATAGTCGCGGGGTTTTTTTTGTGGGGGGGGGGGGGGGAGAATGACTTGGTATAAGGGAGACAGTACTATGGTACACTGTGTTAGATAGTAGAGTCAGGGTGCAAAGAATATAATTTATTTACACCCTGGTAGCATAGAGAAGAGGCAGTCATGTATGTCTAATTGTAGAAACTAAATTAAATGATAATAACCAAAAATGTATGTTTACAAATGCAAGACGCCTTGCTGGAAAAATTGGGAGAATTAGAACTAATAGCTTTAAAGGAAGCATGAAACCATTGGTGATTGGTACAGCAGGAATATAGCCAAAACATTTACATAACTGGGCAGTAAATTTAGGTTACTCCTTGTTAACACATGATAGAGTAAATAAAAAAGGAGGGGGGGAGGTATTTATGTTGAAGCCAAACATAAAAAATGAAATAACTGGAAGCTGTACACAGAAAGCAAGAAGTATATGTTACAAGTCACCAAATGCTAGTAAAGGGGAGGACAAAGGCCCCAAGATTGCACAATAATGTGTGCTACAGTTGATTAGAACCATGAAGCAGTCAGGAATTTTCAGTGCTGCTGCAGTAAATGGCGTGAAAGGTAAATGTACTTACCTTCGTTACTGGCTCCTGAGATTAATTGAAGAACAGGAGGTAAGGCATAGCTCCTTAACCTCTCTGTCTTCAATCAATACATTAAAGGAAAAGTTCACTTTTCCAGTGAACTATTCCTTTAACCCTTTAAGTGCCACAGATCGTATATTCACGTTCTGTGCATAAAATGCTCAAACTGCCACAGATTGTAAATATACAATCTGTGGTTTCCCCTTTAAAAAAAAAAATCTGCCCACGGTCGGGGCGATCAGGGGGCAGAATTCAACTCCCCCCCTAGCCCCCTCAATCCCCCATCAGTTTTGTCTAAAACTGATGTGGGGATCGGGAGATAACTTACCTTTCTTGCAGGAGCCGGGAGCAGGAGGAAGAGCAGGTCCATGCGATAAGGGAGACCCCAGTGACATCACAGGATTTCCTGCTTCACCGGTGTCTTCCCTTAGGCTTCCCCCGGTCTGCCCCTGGTGGTGTAGTGGAGGTATCTCCATTCAGATGGAAGTACAGTACCTGGTATAGTAAAGTTGTCAGTGTGACAGCTTTACTATACTTTTTGTGAATGGAACTCAAAGTTCCATTCACAAATAGAATTTTTACTTAGCAAAGACTTAGAAAAAAAATGGGGACATAGATCAAAATTTGGTGATCACTTCTGATCACCAAATTATTGATCTTTGCCAATAAATGAAAAATCACTTCCTGGAAAATGATTTCCGGGAAGTGATTTTTCCGATCGGATTTTGAATTGGAAAACAGGCATTTATGCCCATATTCCAAGTTCGTTATTATTCCTAAGATGATTTGATGATCATCTTTGGGAATAATCAAAAAAAATTATTTTTTTTTTTTACCCTAAAACTATAAATTGGCAAAAAACGTAGTCTTCTCCAAGTTTCCCAATGCCCTCGGTGATATTGGTAAAGTAAATGCAGATCATTATTTGTCCGATTTCAAGGGAAACTAAGCCTATTTTAGTAAGACATTTTACAGAGGTACCAAAAAAAAGACCAGATTGAATTTTTAGGATTAATAAAGTGTGCAAAAACTTGTATGACTCTCCGTACTAACCGTTTTTCACTAAAATACCACTAAAAGGGGGAGTGTGCGTGGGGGTGAGGGTGGGTTGTGGCGTTTTTTGGATTTTTTTCTTGTAATTTCAATTGTGCATGCATCCCATTTGAGCTAGTTGGTGGCCCCATCTCTGTTTGCACCCACCCATATGGCACACCGTTTGATTCAGGACATGTGGGAGATTGCCATTTAGAGGTTTTTTTTTACTTGCCAAGTGGGTTTAGGTAGGATTTCAACCTTTGAGTCCTCTTATTTTATTTTTTCACAAAATCTACTAAAACCACAGAGTTCTATGAATAACAGCGCCTGGAATTCTTCATGTATATACGTTAGTATGACACCATTACGTAGCTGAAGGTTTGTAGATTCCAAAATTATACAGTTATTGGAGGGTATTTCCAAGTTGAACAGGCTGCTCAAATTACAGAACACTTTGATTTTTTTCTTGTAATTGCACTTGTGCATGCGTACCATTTGAGCTAGTTGGTGGCCACGCCTGTGTGTGCACCCACGCATATGGCATACTGTTTGATTCAAGACATGTGGGAGATTGACATTTAGTGGGTTTGTTTGCTTGTCAAGTGGGATTTCAACCTTTGAATCATCTTATTTTATTTTTTACAAAATCTCCTAAAAGCACAGAGTTCTATGCAGTACTGTGTCTGGAATTCTTCATGCATGTATGAAAGCATGACAACGTTACGTAGCTGAAGGTGTGTCGATTCCAAAAATATATAGTTTGTGGGGTGAATTTCCAAGTTTCGGGACTGTTTCCTTAGAAAAAAGTAGGCTGTTCAAATTACAGAGCACTTCGATTTTTTCTTGTAATTGCATTTGAGCATGTGTCCCATTTGAGCTGGTAGGTGGCCACGTTTCTGTGTGCATCCACGCATATGGCATACCGTTTGATTCAGGACATGTGGGAGACTCACATTTAGTGGGGGGTTTTTTACTTGTCAAGTGGGTTTAGGTAGGATTTCAACCATTGAATCATGTTATTTTATTTTTCACTGCGTCTGGAATTCTTCATGTATGTATGAAAGCTTGGCACCGTAATGTAGCTGAAGGTGTGTAGATTCCAAACATATATAGTTTGTTATGGATATTTCTAAGTTTCAGGGCTGTTTCCTTTGAAAAAGGGTAGGCTGTTCAAATTACAGTGCACTTTGATTTTTTCTTAATTGCATTTGTGCATGCATCCCACTTGAGCTACTTGGTGGCCACGTCTCTGTGTGCATCCACACATATGGCATACCGTTTGATTCAGGACATGAGGGAGATTGATATTTAGTGGGGGTTTTATTTGTGGAGGGCATTTCCAAGATTTGGGGCTGTTTGAAATTACAGAGCATCTCGATTTTTTTCTTGTAATTGCACTTATGCATGCTTCCCATTTGAGTTAGTTGGTGGCTATGTCTCTGTGTGCACCCATGCATATGGCATACCATTTGATTCAGGGCATTTGGAAGATTGATAATTGACACGTTTTTTTTTACATGACATGGAAATTTGCCATGATTCTTAACTTTGAATTGTATTTTTATAAATTTTTCCTGAAAATCTGGTAAAAAAAAAAAAAGCAAAATTCTACAAAAAACTGCACCCACACCATTGGTGGTATGCATAAAAAAATCACACCACTGTGTAGCTGAACATAGAAAAGATAATCAATGCACATTCCTAGGCCCCATACAATATCATATTATCTGCACACTGGCATATTTTATAAACAAAGGGGTTTTAGTATACATTACTTTGATCACATGAATGAAAAGCCTTCCAACCACGTCAAGGTAACCCCAGTCTGGAAGTTTCTAACTTCTAACCTTTTTTAATGTCTTTTACTTCAATTAAGCAAACTTTGCATTTCTCATTCTAACACACTGGATCCATATAACAGGCTCTCTCCCTTCCCCCCAGCACTTTGGCTTTTTAAAATGAGGGAAGAGGCCATCCAGTGCTTTATATTAAAGGCATAGGACCTCCCATAAAATGGGCCTGTTGCGTGTGCTATTACCACATGGAGGCTTGATCAAGCCTTCCAATAAATACATACAAGGATTGTGGAAGCACTCCAAATAGGCTAATTTACAACTACATTTAACGGAAGTAAAATAAATATTGTATGTATTTATTGGGAGGCTTGGTCAAGCCTCCATGTGGTAATAGCACCCCCAACACTTTTAATTCATGTGATCACAGTAATGTATACTAAAACCCCTTTGTTTATAAAGTATGCCAGTGTGCAGATAATATATTGTATGGGGCCTAGGAATGTGCATTGATTATCTTTTCTGTTTGTATAAATGTTTGACCAAATCAGTAGCACTTCCGCTAAATGTAGTTGTAAATTAGCCTAACTGGAGTGCTTCCACAATCCTTGTATTGTATGTATTGTGTAGCTGAAGGTATGTAGATTCCAAGAATATATAGTTTTGGGAGGTATTTCTAATATAGAGGGGTGTTTAGTCTGACAAATCTGAAAAGTTGCTGTAATTGGGCCACTGTTCATTGGCACACCTTGTGGCTTGTCGATTCCCCGTCTGCGTGTGTAACCATACATAGGGCATACAGTTTGATTCAGGACATTTGGGAGATTGATATTTGGTAACTTTTTTTTACATTACTTGGGATTTTCTACATTTGAGCGCGTTTTTTTTTTCAAATTTTTTAGAAAATCTGCTAAAACTGCGAACTTTTACGAAGAACTGCGCCCACACCATTGATGGTATGAATGAACAAACTACAGAATTACGTAGATAAGGTGTGGTGGATCGAGAAATATATGGTTTGTGGGGGTGGTGTTTTGTGGGGAAAACCTGCAGACTGTTCAAATACAGAGTTGGCTGAATATTTTTGCTGTTTCTGAGCCATTGTGCATTGTTTCACTTCGTGGCCATTCGCTTCCACGTCCGCGTGTGTAACCACGCATATGGCATACCGTTTGATTCCCAACATTTGGGAGATTGATATTTAGTAACTTTTTTCATTCTATGAAGTTTTGGCATGATTTCTACCTTTTTGAATGTTGTTTGATGTTAAAAATTTTTGGAAATCTGGTAAAAGTGCGAACTTCTACAAAGAACTGCGCCCACACCATTGATGGTATGAATGAACGAACTACAGTGTTACATAGCTGAAGGTTGTATATTTTAGGAATATATCGTTTGTGGGGGGTTACTTTGAGTTAGGGGGGTTGTTTTGTGGAAAAAACTGCAGACTGTTCAAATACAAAGCTGGCTAATTTTTTTTTGCTGCTACTGACATTGGGCATGGTCCCGCTCTGGGTTAGTTGGTAGCCATCTGTGGGTACACCCATGAATGTGGCATACCGTTTTATTCGGGGAGGGGTTAGGCTTTCATATTTGAGATGGTTTGAACTTTCCTCCACAGTTCTTAGCTGAAATTCGCATTTGATTTGTGCTCTGATTTTACAGTTGAGGAAAAAAAAGGAAAATGTGAGAGAAAATAACTTACAATTGGATGAAGAGCTGTGCCCGGGTATCTGCATTTTGATTGAAACTTACCTCACTCATAAAATCCCGCAGGGGTTTAGTTTCTAAAAATATCAATTGTGGGGATATTTTAGTTAATTTGGAAGATATTCTATGTTAACTGTCAGTAGTGGTTATACATTTTAATTTGGTGTAATTCTTGAGGTTGCAGTTTTAGTTTGGGGGGGGTCTCTTGTACAGGAAAAGTGGGGTACCTACATATATCTGGTATCGTTGTACTCTGGAGTATCTGAGCTTTTTTTGTGCATAACCTTAAAATAACTATAAATAAAAATGGGAAAAAAATCCATGAAAATGTGCAAATTACTTTTTTTTTTTACATATTTAATAAATCATAATTCCAGTAAATTTCCAGAAAAGTTACAAAATTCTGTTACCGTGTTAAAGTACACTTTGTGCTGAAAAAAACAATGTATAATATTCCTGATTTATGCCAAGGTTTTACTGTAAAATTAGTCTAAAGCGATTAAGGGCAAAACGTGAAAATTCTGCTGGCCACTTAAAGGGCATGGCACCCCCATAGCAACATTCCTTTATATCATAGGGCATACCCTCCCACCCCCAACCGTAAGGTAAAAACTTAAAAATCAATCCATATACTACTTACAGCTCCTGGTTCCAGCGTCACTGGTCGGCTCCCCTGCCTGCGGATCTTTTAGCAGGGGGCCGGACGGCAGCCGCGGCTGTGATTGGCTGAGAGGGCAGCCATCACAGCCGCGGCTGCCAGCAGTGTAGAAGACGCTGGCAGCGGGAGCTGTAACTTGTGTCCGGAAAAATTTTAGATAACTTAGCGGTCGGGGGTGGGAGGGTTGCCCTACAATAGGTATGAAGATTTAACGCTACATGATTCTTTGCAGAGATGGATCGGGAGGGAGGGAGGGGGGTGAAAGGGCTCCTGGCTGTGCGCATGCCACCATCCTTCCCGGAGGAGAGACAGAGGGCAGCAACATTAGGACAGGAAGACAGCCACTACTCTGCACTATACTGGACTTTGAACATGGATTGTAGAAGAACCATAAGGAGCAGGATTGTAAGGTAAGGATTGTTTAAAACTGTATAGTGGGGCCAGTATGGGGTTAAATTTTAGTTTGGGGGGTGGACATGCCCTTTAACGCAAAAAAAAATGAAATTCTGCTGGCACTGAAAGGGTTAAAGAGATGAAAGTAATGGGAGGCTTAGGAAAAAGTGATCATGATATATTGTCATTTAAATGACAACTATGGTGCCCTCTATTGAAAAGAGATCACATATTTAAACAAGCCTCAGATGATGTCTCTATCCATGGTCAATCTTAAGTTATAGGCTTGTAAAATCTCTCTTCCTACCCTGCATTTTCTTGGTATCTCTGTCCACCACCCCTAAATTCGATCTTTTGTTAAGGTGGTTACAGCCTTGCAATCTTTATCTGTGCTTTCCTCTGCCTATGGACACCTTAAGGAGAAAAAAAAATATTTTCAGGTTTATGACAAGCTTAAAAATTATAGGCAGCTTGACTTGGGGACACTGCTTATAATGCAGCTGGTGATGCACTGTAACAAACATACGAAAGGGTGAGGAGAGGGAGGCCCGTAAACAGTTTCATTCAGCCACACTTCACACAAACAGTGTAAACATGTAAGGCAATATACATGTAAATCAGTAGAATACAACATAAGAAAGGGGGTAAGAAAGGGAAAGAATCCCCCTGTAAAAATTTGTTGTGCGGGTGCCCAAGCCCCAAACCCGTCACTGAAATCCAGTCCCCAATAGTAAATAGACACTTCACATGAGATGTATACTTACACTTAGTAGTCCACACAGGGCCGCCTCGCTAATGATGCAGGGTGCAGCAGACTGCAGAGCGGCACCCTGTATGGAAGCCGGCACTGTAGGGAAGCGGGGCGGGGGGGGTGGGGGGGGGGGTGCATGCAGCACAGCACCTGGCTGGAGGAAGAACTAGGAAGGAAGAACACTGACCGGCACTGTCCGCAGTGACAGTGAGTGAGATCATCATTATAAAAAAAATAAATCATCAGAATTCAGAATTTTTTTATCTATCTATGATCTATGATCTATCTATGATCTATCTATGATCTATCTATGATCTATCTATCTATCATATCTGGCTAGCGAGCGAGCAGAGTCTGCTCGAGCGAGCGAGAGCGCAGCGGTCGCAGCGAGCGAGCAGCGGCAGAGAGGAGCGAGATCAGCGGGGCGAGCGAGCGATCAGCGGGGGGAGCGAGGAGCAGGGGTACGATGCGAGCGAGTGAGCTATTATCGAGGAGCGCGCGATCTATCTATGTATCTATCCATCATCTATCTATCTATCATCTATCTATCTATCATCTATCTAAGATAGGGGGGCGGCATTTGGAATTTTGTGTCAGGTGGCAAAAAGTCTAGAGACGGCCCTGAGCCCACAACGCACGGAACAGCCCCAGGTCTGTCGCCTCGGTACCATGTAATCTGACACAACACATACAAATGAACAGAGCGCGCTCCTCCAGTTCTAAGCTACTCACAGTATAAATGGACCTTGGTTGCAAAGTGGTTAAAACATAATTTTATTGGTATACAAATACATCAGCGAAACACGGTTCATGCTAAAAACAGCACTTAATCATAGGCTATGATTAAAAGCTGTTTTTAGCACAAAATGCTTTAGGTGTTTTTATATACCAATAAAATAGTTTGCACCGCGCATTTAATTTAGCAAATTGCTGGAGTTTGAATTTCCTAAACACATTGTGCTTTAACCCTTTCACTGCCAGGAGATTTTCATTTTTTTTTTGCGTTAACTGCCAGAAGAATTTTCAGGATTTTGCCCTCAATCGCTTTAGACTAATTTACAGTAGGAAACCTTGCAGTAAATCAGGAATATTATACATTGTTTTTTTCAGCGCAAAGTGTACTTTAACATGGTAACAGAATTTTGTAACTTTTCTGGAAATTTTACTGGAATTATGGGTAAAATATGTAAAAAAAAATGAAAAATTTGCAAATTTTCATGGATTTTTCCCATTTTTATTTATAGTTATCTGTTTCTAAAAGCTCAGATACTCCAGAGTACAACGATACCAGATATATGTAGGTACCCGACTTTTCCTGTACAGGAGACCCCCCAAACTAAAACTGCACCTTCAAAATATTACACCAAATTAAAAGTATAACCATTACTGACAGTTAACATAGAATATCTTCCAAATTAACTAAATATCCCCACAAGTGAGATATTTTTAGAAACTACACACTCGCAGATTTACGAGTGAGGTTAGTTTCGACAAAATGCAGATACCCGACGCAGCTCTTCGTCCAATTGTAAGTTATTTCTCACCTTTTCCTTTTTTTTCCTCAACTGTAAAATCAGAGACAAAATCAAATGCGAATTTCAGCTAAAAACTTGGAGGAAAGTTCAAACGCATCTCAATATGAAAGCCTAACCCCTCCCGAATAAAACGGTATGCCACATCATGGGTGTACCCAGAGACATGGCTACCAACTAACCCAGAGCGTGACCGAGCCAAATGTCAGTAGCAGCAAAAAAAATTAGCCAGTTTTGTATTTGAACAGTCTGCAGTTTTTCCACAAAACACCCCCCCAACACAAACTATATATATTCCTGAAATCTACACACCTTCAGCTATGTAACGCTGTAGTTCGTTCATTCATACCATCAATGGTGTGGGCGCAGTTCTTCGTAGAAGTTTGCACTTTTACCAGATTTTCAAAAAAAATGAACATCAAACAACATTCATCAACATACATCAACTAAATATCAATCTCCCAAATGTCCTGAATCAAACGGTATGCCATATGTGTGGTTAAACACGCGGACGTGGAAGCGAAAAGCCACAAAGTGAGACAATGCACGATGGCTCAGAAACAGCGAAAATATTTAGCCAATTCCGAATTTGACAGTCTGCAGTTTTTTCCACAAAACACCCCCGTAACTAGAAATAACCCCCACAACTATATATTCCTGAAATCTACACAACTTCAGCTATGTAACACTGTAGTTTGTTCATTCATACCATCTATGGCGTGGGCGCAATTCTTCGTAGAAGTTCGCATTTGTCTGAAAAATGAACAAAAAACAACTTCAAAAGGTAGAAATCATGCCAAAACCTCATGGAATGTAAAAAAAAGTTACTAAATATCAATCTCCCAAATGTCCTGAATCAAACGGTATGCCATATGTGTGGTTATGCACGTGGACGTGGAAGCCAAAAGCCACAAAGTGAAACAATGCACGATGGCTCAGAAACAGCAAAAATATGTCACCAAAATCTGAATTTGAACAGTCTGCAATTTTTCCCCACAAAACAACCCCCACAAACCATATATTTCTCAAATCCACACACCTTTATCTACGAAATTCTGTAGTTTGTTCATTCGTACCATCAATGGTGTGGGCGCAGTTCTTCGTAGAAGTTCAGTTTTAGCAGATTTTTAAAAAATTTGGAAAAAAACACTCTCAAAGGTAGAAATCATGCCAAAATCCCAAGTAATGTAAAAAAAAGTTACCAAATATCAATCTCCCAAATGTCCTGAATCAAACGGTATGCCCTATGTATGGTTACACACGCAAACGTGGAATCAACTAGCCACAAAGTGAGCCAATGAACAATGGCCCAATTACAGCAACTTTTCAGATTTGTCAGACTAAACACCCCTCTATATTAGAAATACCCCCCCAAACTATATATTTTTGGAATCTACACATCTTCAGCTACACAATGTTGTGATTCTTTTATGCATACCACCAATGGTATGAGCGCAGTTTCATGTAAAATTTCGCTTTTTTACCAGATTTTCAGGAAAATTTTATAAAAATACAATTCAAAGTTAAAAATCATGGCAAATTTCCATGTCATGTAAAAAAAACTTGTCAATTATCAATCTTCCAAATGCCCTGAATCAAACGGTATGCCATATGCGTGGATGTACACAGGGACATGGCCACGAACTAGCTCAAATGGGACACATGCACAAGTGTAATTACAAGAAAAAAATCAAAGTGCTCTGTAATTTCAAACAGCCCCAAAACTTGGAAATGCCCCCCACAAATAAAACCCCCAACTAAATATCAATCTCCCACATGTTCTGAATCAAACGGTATGCCCTATGTGTGGATGCACACAGAGACGTGGCCACCAACTAGCTCAAACGGGATGCATGCACAAATGCAATTACAAGAAAAAATCAAAGTGCTCTGTAATTTGAACAGCCTACACTATTTCTAAGGAAACAGTCCAGAAACATGGAAATTCCCCCCACAAGCTACATATTTTTGGAATCTATACACCTTTAGCTATGTTACGATGCCATGCTTTCATACATACATGAAGAATTCCAGACCCAGTGATCCACAGAACTCTTGTGTTTTTAGGAGGTTTTGTGAAAAATAAAATAAGATGATTCAAGGATTGAAATCCTACCTAAACCAACTTGACAAGCAAAAAAACCCACTAAATGTCAATCTCCCACATATCCTACATCAAACGGTATGCCATATGTGTGGGCGCACACAGAGACGTGGCCACCAACTAGCTCAAATGGGACACATGCACAAGTGTAATTACAAGAAAAAATTTTGTCTGTAATTTCAAACAGCCCCAAAACTTGGAAATGCCCCCCACAAATAAACCCCCCACTAAATATCACTCTCCCACATGTTCTAAATCAAACAGTATGCCATATGTGTGGATGTACAGAGACGTGGCCACCAACTAGCTCAAATCGGACGCATGCACAAGTGTAATTACAAGAAAAAAAATTAAAGTGCTCTGTAATTTCAAACAGCCCCAAAACTTGGAAATGCCCCCCACAAATAAAACTCCCCACATGTTCTGAATCAAACGTTATGCCATATGCGTGGATGCACACAGAGACGTGGCCACCAACTAGCTCAAATGGGACGCATGCACAAATGCAATTACAAGAAAGAATCAAAATGCTCTGTAATTTGAACAGCCTACACTTTTTCTAAGGAAACAGTCCCGAAACATGAAAATTCTCCCCACAAACTATATATTTTTGGAATCTACACACCTTCAGCTACGTTACGATGCCATGCTTTCATACATACATGAAGAATTCCAGACCCACTGATCCAAAGAAGTCCGTGTTTTAACAAGGTTTTGTGAAAAATAAAATAAGATGATTCAAGGGTTGAAATCCTACATAAACCCTTTGGACAAGCAAAAAAACCCACTAAATGTCAATCTCCCACATATCCTGCATCAAACGGTATGCCATATGTGTGGGTGCACACAGAGACGTGGCCGCCAACTAGCTCAAATTGGACGCATGCACAAGTCCAATTACAAGAAAAAAATCAAAGTGTTCTGTAATTTGAACAGCCTAATCAACTTGGAAATACCCCCCACAAACTATATATTTTTGGAAGCTACACACTTTCAGCTACGTGATGGTATCATGCTTTCGTATATACATGAAGAATTCCAGGTGCTGTTATCCATAGAACTCCGTGCTTTTAGGAGATTTTGTGAAAAAATAAAATAAGAGGACTCAATGGTTGAAATCCTACCTAAACCCACTCGGCAAGTAAAAAACCCACTAAACGACAATCTCCCACATGTCCTGAATCAAACGGTATGCCATAAGGGTGGGTGCAAACAGAGACGGGGCCACCAACTAGCTCAAATGGGATCCATGCGCAATTGCAATTACAAGAAAAAATTAAAAAACGCCACAACCCACCCCCCACCCCTATCTCCACTCCCCCTTTTAGTGGAAAACCAGTTAGTACGGAGAGTCACACAAGTTTTTGCACACTTTACTGATCCTAAAAAATCAATACGGTCTTTTTTTGGTACCTCTGCAAAATTTCCTACTAAAATAGGCTTAGTTTCCCTTGAAATCCAACAAATAAATGATCCGCGTTTACTTTACCGATATCACCGGGGACATTGGGAAGCTTGGAGAAGACAAAGTTTTTTGCTAATTTATAGTTTTAGGGTAAAAAAAAAAAAAGGTGTGTGTATCACTTTAAGATTTTTTTTGTGTGCATTTCCCCTTTTTTGGGGGGATCATTCCCAAAGATGATCATCAAATCATCTTAGGGAATGATACCGAACTTGGAATACGTGCCCGTTTTCCAATTCGAAATCCGATCGGAAAAATCACTTCCCGGAAATCATTTTCCAGGAAGTGATTTTTCATTCATTGGCAAAGATCAATAATTTGGTGATCAGAAGTGAAGAAAAAATCCTATTTGTGAATGGAACTTTGAGTTCCATTCACAAAATGTATAGTAAAGCTGTCAGCATGACAGCTTGTGCTATACAGGTACTGCAGCATGAGCTAAATAGAGATCATGCTGCAGTACCTCCACTAGACCACCAGGGGCAGCATCTTACCTATCTTAGGGAAGACCCCGGTGAAGCAGGAAGCTGAGTGATGTCACCGGGGTCTCCCTTTCCGGAACAAGACTGCTCTCCTCTGCATTTCCATGTGGGACCGGCTGCTGCTGCTGCTAAAGGTAGGGATATCTCCCGATCCCCCCCTCGGATTTGGACGAAACCGAGGGGGGATCGAGGGGGCTAGGGGGGCAGTTGAATGCTGCCCCCCGATCGTCCCTAGCAGGGGGTAAAAAAATTTTGGAAGGGGGGAAGCCACAGATCGTATATTCACGATCTGTGGCAGTTTGAGTATTCACTGCACAGATCGTGAATATACGATCTGTGGCAGGGAAAGGGTTAATGGTGCACAGAAGCAATGTTTTGGTCACTATGCTTGGACCTTTATCAAGCTTGTTAAAGTTACAAGAACAGTGACTGAAACATTGCTTCTGCACACTATGCCCCTAATTGTTGGATGAAGACCCGATAGCGCTTTCATGATATGTGGAGATAGACAGACAGATAGATACAAACAAAGAAAGAATAATCACATTCCTGGGCCCCATACAATATCATATTTTCTGCACACTAGCATACATTATAAACAAAGTCTGGAAGGTCCTAATTTCTAACCTTTTTTACTTTAATTATGATTAGCAAAACTTAACACGGCCCTTTAATTGGAGTTCCTATGCCTTTAACAAAGCATGGATGGCCTCTTCCCTCATTATAAAAAGCCAATGGGATGGGGGGGGGGGGGGGCGAGAAAGCCTGCTATATTGATTCAGTGTGCAAGTATGAGAAATGCAAAAGTTTGCTAATCGTAATTGAAGTAAAAAAAGATTAGAAGTTAGGAACTTCCAGACTGGGATTACCTTGACGTGGTTGGAAGGCTTTTCATTCATGTGATCACAGTAATGTACAATAAAACGCCTCTGTTTATAATGTATGCCAGAGTGCAGATAATATGTTGTATGGGGCAAATGCCTCGGTGCTACCTGATAGTGATATATAGGATTCCAGTGAAGGAGCACTCATAGGTCTTGTAATAAAGGTAAATTAAATTGCTTTATTTATCTACGCGTTTCGGCTGTGTTTGTGAGCCGTTATGCATTATGTTTGAAAATAATAAAATTTTGTGAAAAAGACCTGTGGAGCGTTGGTTATGACCTACTCTTTTCATTGCATATTGGAATTTATGAACCAGCAGCTCCAGGCAAACGTAAGTGAACACTGTGTGCACACTATTGCTATCTTCTATATATATATATATATATATATATATAAAAATATATAGAGAACAGCCCATAAGGGACTGAAACGCGTCGATGTTACACAATAATTACTGTTTGAAAATCCCAGGAGTGCTCCTTTCTTACTTGGTTATATCTTTAACCTGGAAGCACCTGGGTGGAGGTTTTTACTTTTTTGATACCAGTGAGAGTGCCGCTCCTACACATTGTTTATCCCTTATATTATATAAATAAAGTATATCTTCATAGGAGATTGCATTGAGTTTTTAGGAGCTACCAATGAGGTGGGGGTTATATATTACATATATATGATATGATAGGAAAGGTGTATATGTATGTGTGTACTCTCTCATTGTTACCATTTAAATGACCATCAATAAATGTATATAAAGTATAGCACTGACTTATATTAGGTACAAGACAAAATATACAAAATACATAAACTTACTTACAGAGCTGAGATTCCTATGTCAATATGGTATAGCCAAAATGGGAGAATAAGCCACACCCCTGTGTCTGCTCCATGGGAATACTGAAAGGAAGTGTAATCCAAAAAAAGTTTCTGTCTTCTACACAGGACATGATGCATATTGTAATGGACATATACACCAAGGCTCCGGCATTTCAATGGGGAGGTGCAGTGGCGAGAATCTATATAATCAGTCACTCAGTGATGTCACTGATTGCCTTTCTGTATTTCGACTGCCCCTCCCCATTTCTCTCTCAGTCTGTATTAGTAATGTAGATAACAAGCCCGTTTTTGTAAACTGACTGACTGAATTACTGTGATAAGGAGGAGCGAGCAGTGGAGTCAATTATGACTCACAGGAATGCGCTCACTCCTTATCAGCACAATAATTCAGTCAGTCAGTGTAACAAACCGGAACTGCACTGGGTGAGAGACAATGTTTATTGTATTCTTTAAGTTTCAGATAGAAACGGCAGTTAACTATTTGTATGTACAAAAACAGGCTTGTTATCTACATTACTAATACAGGGAGGGAGAGACAAGGAGGGGGGGAGACAAGAGTGTGGATTTCCTTCCTTTTTTTACCTTATGTATTAAATGGAATAATCCGTTACCTACAGAATAATATACAGATATTACTTCACCTAACGGCCTCGTGCTTTTATATCAGGGAACTCCTCTGTGGTGTAATCTCCTTATATTACACTGTAGGTAGCGTATTATCCCTTTTATATACACACACACACACACACACACACACACACTCACTATCTTTACGTGTGGATTCTAGTTTGCCATTAAGGATCAGACTGCAATGAAGTGTTTTGAAACCTGTTGTGGCAATCTTTTGCATTTCCTCTTTACCACAGCAGGGGGTTGTGTCTATTTGGGAGCATATATGTGAGAGCTGTTATTAGCTCAGGCTGCTAAAAAAGTACAGACAACCCCTATCCCTGCTGGATATTTCACCTAGAATCCCAATGCAAGCAACCCAGTGACTTGGACATAACCACATGAAACTGTCATTTACGATCTGTATATTGCACACTTAAAGGGCATGTCCACCCTTCAAGAATTTTTTTTATATTACATTCCCCCTGTACCCCCAACCCCTATAGTTTTATTATTAGAAAGTGCCCCAAACTTTACTTACCTTCCCTCTTTCTACCGCCGTACTGCCAGGCCCTCTGCTTGCGAGAAAATGCAAGCAGAGGGGCGGGACCGGCAGTCGCGTCTGTGATTGGCTGAGCGGCAGCCAGGAGTTCAGTGCGGCAGAGGAAAGAGGGAAGGTAATTAAAGTTTGGGGCACTTTCTAATAATAAAACTATAGCGGTTGGGGCTGGGGGGACAGGGGGAATATAATACGGAAGGGTTTTACGCTAGGGGGAGGGAATCCTAATCAGGAGGGAGAGGGAGGGGGAAAAGGGATGCAGTACGCATGCCAAACTTCTCCTGGATGCCAGATAGGAGGCAGAGTCCTATGTGGACTCTGCTATCCTCCTGGTGGGCAGTTTTTGGGACTTTGGGGGGGGGGGGGGACTACAGGAGAACCATATGGAACTGGGATGTGAGGTAAGGATTTTATTACACTACATGATGGGGCCATTACTGGGGGGATTATAGTTTTGGGGGTGGACGTGCCCTTTAAAAGCTTGCTTGTACAAGCTATTCATTAAAGGGTAACTGTGGTCTCGAATTCTTCCAAACAAGTAAGTATTATATAAAAAGCCTTCAATCGTACCTTCAAAATAAAACCTAAATCTCATCTCTAGACAAAATTTGTGATGTTATTGCTGGAAAGGTTCAGCAATATTACTTCTTGCTTGAACACGTTCTGTTTTCAGCCATGTGACCAGCCTCTGCCTGCATTAATAAGCTCCTCTTCCCAAATGTTAATTTCCCCAGGTACTTCCTGATTTCCTCAGAATTAAGTCTAAACTGAGCATGCTTCTCCCCCAGGGTGGATGGGCGAGGCAGAGGTCAGGTGATGTCACTCAACCTACTAAAAGCGGAAAGTTGGAACATTCAACCCAATGTAATTTCTCACAGGCTACAGCCAAAGATGTAATTGTTGACTCATTTTAAAGGAAATAAAGATAGGCAGCACAAAAACAATACAAATGCAATACAGGTGAAAAGGTACATTGTGTAACTTACTAGTTCTTTAAGATTGTACACACTTTGCAATGCAAATTTTTTGCATTAAACACATCTGTGTTCCTAAAGGGGAACTTACGGTAAGTCTCCAGACAACAATGTCACAATAGACAGAGCACATTCAGAAAAAGCTGTGCCTTACTTATATCTTTGCCAAGGCTGATG
The DNA here is from genome assembly GCA_019447015.1 of Hymenochirus boettgeri. Taxonomy (NCBI): domain Eukaryota; kingdom Metazoa; phylum Chordata; class Amphibia; order Anura; family Pipidae; genus Hymenochirus; species Hymenochirus boettgeri. The sequence goes on from CM033472.1 coordinate 170,521,169, forward strand.
GGTGTTTTATAAAATTAACATGGGGGTACTAGGTACTAGGGGTCAGCTGCCATAATCCACCTCAGTACTTTTACATGCCCTGTAGTGTTCAACAGATCAAAACAAGGAATTTGCAGCTTTGCTTCCTAGGAGCGGACAATCATAACAGCACAGAGATTCTCCCTGACACAAAACAGGGATTTCAGTTTGTTTGTTCGTTACATTCAAACGCATTCAATGCTACTGTTGTAACAATGATATAATCCTTTGCTTTTCATACAAAAAAAAAACTAAAGTAAACTTTGCAATGTATTTCTTAGCCAGCATGGATGTAGGAAACCGGATTTTAACATTTAAGAAGTTTGGGGAATGGAACCTGCAACCTTGTGTACTCTGTCTTGCTAAAGAGTTTTTATCCTTAACCCATCAGACATACTAGGAAGAGCACTACTGCATGTAGAATCTTCATCTTTTGCCAGTAATATAAAATTAAAAGTAGGTCTGGGGATTTGAATCTGTGACCTTGTGGCCTGTGGGTTTCTAAAATCATTTAGTACAGTATAGTATTTGAGGTTGAATAAAGACATACGTCCATCTAGTCCAACCCATCTAGCAATATACTCATTTCCTGCCTAACTGTTGATCCAGAGGAAGGCAAAAAAAAACAAACCCAAATTTATGAAGGGGGAAAAAATTCCTTCCTGACTCCAAGTGGCAATCGGAAATTTCCCTGGATCAACTCTCAATACCAGTAACTTGCAACATTTCTGGCAGAAACTCAAAATTTTACTTTTTTTGTATTGCCCATGGAAGCCTTCTTTGTTACAGAAACTATGATTACACTTAACGTAACTTACTAGAGAAGAATCTTACAGTGTGAAGGTTTTTTGGGGAGAAAAGCTTTCACGTTAGGATTAAAAAAAAATAAGTTTAGTTCTCCTTTATTTCTCTAGTAGAAAGCATAATTTACAGTATTTATTGTAATAAAATGATAATTAAATCATTGTTGTGTACAGCTACTCAGACTTTATTAATGTTTTTATTACAAAATGTATTTTTTTAGGAAGAAATGCTAAAAAATGTACTGTACTATGAAGTTTAGAAGCACACCTGTGGCTCTCTCAAGAAACACTGGTGTAATTGACTAATAAAGGCATGTCTAAGTGAAAACTAATACATAGTTTTAGAGTTGAATAGATTTGTACATAATTCTGATCAGAGTTGCTGGAATCTACACACTTACAGTTTTTTGTAATATTTACATTTTGTGGCTTCTGCCTTCTGGGTGTAATTAACTAAAATAATTTATGTGCATTTTCTATACAATTCACATGACCTGCTACAGCAAACGGAGAGGGATATCCCATGTTTTACTGCAAGCACTTTAGTGCAATTCTTACTTTGGTTAATCACTATTACACTAGGATATCCGTTTTTAAATTATGACTTAGAGCTAATATTTAAACAAATTATATTCTGACTAACCATAAAGATTTCAATTCCAAGTGTTTGGTCCTTATGCTTCTCAACTGCCTGTGTGACACAATCAATTGTTGGTAGAAAATCACAAGTGACATTGTTGTACCTTCATTCCAAAAATCTCTGGGAGTTAGGAGGTACTGTTATGCAGTAGAAGCTGTTTCACCAGTCTTTCCCCATCTGCGCATGCATGTGACATGTCTACTGCATAGGAGGGACTGCAAGAGCACAGCAAGCTTCAATTAGATTGTGCTCCTTCTATGTCTAATAGGAGGTAGCAATGCAGGTAACACAGTGTCTCCAAGCAGATCCCCCCCAAAACTGAACCTCTTTCCTTGGATGAAGCTCAGTGGTCCTGAACAGACCAAAACAGAGACCCAGCCCAATCTCCACCAGTCCCTCTTCCAAAGGTTCACACCTTCTCTTACAGAAGCAGTCCCAAGAGGATCTGTATAAGGCAGGGTTTTAATACCAGCATTAAAGGGCATGTCCACCCCCAAAACTATAATTTCTCCCACTACTGGCCCCACTCTGTAGTGTAATAAAATCCTTACCTTACATCCCAGCTCCAAATGGTTCTCCTGTAATCCCCCTCCTCCAAAGTCTCAAAAACTGCCCACCAGGAGTACTGTCTCCCCTCCAAGAGAAGTTTGGCATGCTCACTGCAGCCCCCCCCCCCATGCCGTTTTGCGATCCCTCCCCCTACCATAAAAACCCTTGGCCATATATTAGTATACCTTCCCCCAGCCCCAACCACTCTAAAAGATTTTTAAGAAACTCCCCCAAACTCTACTTACCTTCCCAGCCGGCAGCCGCGTCTGTGATTGGCTGAGAGTCCCGCCCCCTGCTTGCAGTGTCTTGCAAGCAGAAGGCCAGGAAGTGCGTCGGAGGAGAGAGGAAGGTAAGTAAAGATCTGGGGGACTTTCTTGAAATTATTTTATGGCGGTTGGGGCTGGGGGAAGGTATATTATCATATGGCAAAAATGTATTATAAGGGTGGACATGCCCTTTAAAGCAAGTTACACTTAAAGTTACTCCAATAAATGGCTCTGTGTTAAGTGAATCTTTGCTGGAAAAGGATCTTGATCATGTTTTCCTAATTTTTCAGGCAAAAATAGATACCTCGGCTTATACTTGGGTCGGCTTATACTCGAGTATATACGGTACTATACATTTGATACATTTCTGTCTGAAATTTTAACACATCCAATCACCATGTTTAGTGCTGATTGCATGCATTTCTATATCAGGTTAATAGAAGAAAATGCAGCAGAGGTGCTGCAAAACCGCGCAGCAAACACACTGTCAAAAAAAAACAGGTACGAAAATTTGCCTATACTGTAAGTATGCAGTAACCAATCAGATAATATCTTTTTACTCATCTACAGTTAAAAAAAACAATTACAGGGTTATTCAATAAACGTTTTTATCCTTAAAAATTGTGCTAATTTTGCCCCAACCAATCAGATGTTAGATTTCAAATGTTAAATAAGGCACCGTTTTAAACAATAACTACTTTTATTGAATCTCCCTGAAAATTGTTTGCTGCAGATTAACACCACAGGCAAAATGCAGCACTTCTTATTAAATAATCCCTGATGCGTTTATTACCTACCTGTGGTTTGGACCTAACAAAAGGAAGTTTCCTGTGAGTGTAACGAACTTGTGAGTGGCCCTTTCTCTTAAGGACCTTGATCTCAAGGACATAAAAAAAGAAGGACATTGAAACAAGAAGGGCAATTAAACAAGGTTTGTGCGTCACTGTGTTGGTGTGGTGTATTAGAAGGGACAGTTTTGTCAGTACCATGCAATGTGCATCGTGCCACATGTATAGGAACCTGGAGCAGACGTTCCGGGGAACCTATGTTTGTGTCAGGTGTGAGTGGGTTGCCCGTTTGGAAGCTGAGGTGGAGAGTCTAAGGGGGCAGCTTGCAGCATTGCGGGGATTGGCAGAACTGGGGGGTCAGCAGGCACTGGCTGGGGCCAGTATAGAGGTGGGTGGAAGAGGGACAAGAAAGGATGAGGAAGGAGGTAGTTTTGTTAGGGTTACTAGGGGAAGTGGGGGACGGAAGAGTAGGGGGGCTTCTTCCCAGATTGTCCATCCCAACAGATTTGCCGCCTTAGGTAATGAAGTGGAGGAGGACACCTCGGAATTAGCATGTATGGAGGGGGCTAGTCCCTTGAGCACCCAGGGGACTGCCATCTCTGATACAAGGGAGGAGGAACGAAGGGTCAGGAATGCAAGGCAGGTGGTAGTGGTAGGGGACTCCATTATAAGGAAGGTAGATAGGGTAATCTGCCGCCAAGACCCTACATGCCGAACTGTGTGTTGCCTGCCTGGTGCTAGGGTTCGGCATATGGTGGATCGTGTAGACAGATTATTGGGTGGGGCCGGGTGTGACCCGGCGGTCTTGGTTCACATTGGTGCCAATGACAAAGTTAGAGGTGGAGGTGAGGTCCTTAAACATGATTTCCGAGAACTAGGGGCCAAGATAAAAGCAAGGACCTCCAGGGTAGTGTTTTCAGAAATACTACCGCAGCCACGTGCTAAGCCAGGGAGACAGCGGGAGCTTAGGAGCATTAATGCGTGGCTAAGAGAGTGGTGTAAGGAAGAAGGGTTTGGGTTTATTGAGAACTGGGCAGACTTTGCTGTCGGCTACAGGCTCTTTAGTAGGGATGGGTTGCACCTCACTGATGGTGGTGCAGCTGTTTTAGGGGAGAAGATGGCTAGAGGGTTGGAGGAGATTCTTAAACTAGGTTTGGGGGGGGAGGGTATAGCAGTCTCACTGGGAAGATTGTCCAGGAGGAAAGCAGGGTGTAGATAGGCCAGTGGTGGGTGGAAAGGGGGGTGGGGCTAGCATAGGGGATAGGGAGGAATGTGTATCAAAGTGTACGAATAAATTACAGGATCATAATCTAAAATGTATGTTTGAAATGCGAGAAGCTGGCTGACAAAATGGGTGAATTGGAAATGATGGCATTGAATGAAAAGTATGATGTAATAGGTATAGCAGAAAACGTGGTTGAACAGTTCTCACGACTGGGCTGTAAATATAGAAGGATATGCCTTGTTTAGGCAGGACAGAAAAAAAAGGAAAGGGGGAGGAGTATGTGTATATGTAAAAAAGAATTGAAGCCAAATTTAAAAGAAGAGAGATAACTGGTGATATGGATGATAAAGTGGAGGCAATATGGTGGTGGAATAGGCAACGGAAAGGGGGTAATGTCATGTGGGGTCTGCTATAAGCCGCCAAATGCTAGCAGAGAGGAGGTGAGTCAACTTCATATGCAGTTGGCAAGGGCTGCAAGTTTGGGGAGTGTGCTCATATGGGGGACTTCAATTACCCTGACATTGATTGGTGTGGTGGAACTGCCATCACAGAAAAAGGCGATGAGTTCCTGAATTGCGCAGGATAATTTTCTCTCACAGGTGGTTGAGGTTCCTACTAGAAAAGGAGCTCGTTGGATCTGGTAATATCTAACATTGTGGAGCGCATTATAGATATAAAGGTAACTGGAGGCTTAGGGATAGTGACCATGAAATAGTGGCATTTGGACTTTGTTATCGAAAGGAAAAGTGTGCTGGGTTAACAAAGACATTTAATTTCAGGAAAGCAAATTTCCCAGGTTAAAAGCAGCTCTTCAGAATGTCAACTGGGATAATTATTATCAGGTAAAGGTACTGAACAGAAGTGGACTGTGTTCAAGGGGATTTTAAGCCAGTTCACATCTAAATTTACCCTTGGGAAATAAATGTAAAAAAAATAAATCCGCGCCCATGTGGCTGAATTCTGATGTAAAGAGGCAAATGGTAAGGAAGAAAAAGGCATTAAACCTTTAAGGCCGAGGGAACGGAAAGGGCCTTTAGGGACTATAAAAAACTGTAACAAGGAGTGTAAGAAAGCAATCAAACTAGCTAAAATTAATAATGAAGTTAGGATAGCTGAAGAAAGCATCACTAAGCCTAAACATTTTTTTAAGTATATTAATAGTAAGAAGATGAGGACTGAGAATGTGGCACCATTAATTAATGGGGATAAGTTAGTTACGGAGGATGGCGATAAAGCAAATGTCTTGAATAATTTTTTTTCCTCTGTATACACTATAGAAGATCCAAGTACAGATATCATAGAGTATAGTAGCAATAAAGGTATACAAGATTCAAGTTCACTTTGGTTAACCGAGGATATGGTACAGAAAGAACTAAATAAGGTTAATATTAATAAATCTCCTGGACCGGATTAAATACATCCTCGGGTACTTAAGGAGCTAAGTTCAGTTTTATCTAGGCCATTGTTTCTTATTTTTGCTGATTCCCTCATGTCCGGTGGTGTGCCTCTGGATTGGAAAAAGGCTGATGTTATTCCAATATTCAAAAAGGGTAGTCGTTCACAGCCGGGTAATTACAGGCCTGTAAGTTTAACTTCAGTGGTGGGGAAGATCCTGGAAAGTTTAATAAGGGATCATGTTCTAGAGTATGTTTCAAGGACTGACATTATAAGTAGTAACCAGCATGGATTTAGGAGGAATAGATCTTGTCAAACTAACTTGCTTGGCTTTTATGAGGAAGTAAGTAGAAATTTAGACTCTGGTATAGCAGTAGATGTAGTTTACTTGGATTTTGCAAAGGCTTTTGATACAGTCCCCCATAGGCGACTAATGAATAAGCTAAGGTCTGTTGGTCTGGGGAGTCACATTTGTACATGGATAGAAAATTGGTTAAAGAATAGGATGCAGAGAGTAGTTGTTAATGGGGCTTCATCATTATGGACTAAAGTGCTAAGTGGGGTGCCACAGGGTTCTGTGTTGGGGCCGCTTCTATTTAATCTATTTATTAATGATTTGGAAGTGGGTATTGTCAGCAAGGTTTCTGTGTTTGCTGACGACACAAAACTTTGTCGACCATTAAAAACTTCAGAGGATGTGCAATCGTTGCAAGGGGATCTAGATAGATTATCACATTGGGCTGCTAAGTGGCAGATGAAATTCAATGTTGATAAATGTAAGGTGATGCATTTTGGACTTAAAAATACTTGTGCTACTTATACTATAAATGGCTCTGTGTTAAGTGAATCCCTGTTGGAAAGGGATCTTGGAGTTTTGGTGGATAACAAACTTAAAGGTAGCAAGCAGTGCCAGGCGGCAACAGCCAGAGCCAGCATGGTATTGTCTTGTATAAAGCGAGGTATGGATTCAAGGGAGGAAAATGTAATTCTCCCTCTTTACAAAGCATTGGTAAGGCCTCATTTGGAATATGCAGTGCAATTTTGGAATCCTGTGTACAAAAAGGACATCTTTGAAATGGAAAGGGTTCAGAGAAGGGCAACTAAATTAATAAGGGGATTGGGGGAGCTTGAATATGAAGAGAGACTGGAAAAGTTACAATTATGTACGCTGGAGAAAAGGCGCTTGCGTGGGGATATGATTACTGTGTATAAATACATTAACGGGCCATACAATAAACTATCTGGGGCATTGTTCACCAAGAGAACATGTCAAAGGACACGAGGACATCCCTTAAGACTTGAAGAAAAAAGGTTTAGGCTTCAAGCTCGGAAAGGGTTTTTCACTGTGAGAACGGTAAGGCTATGGAACTGTCTTCCAGTGGACGTTGTAATGGCAGGTTCATTGGTCAGTTTCAAAAAAAAGCTGGATGAGTTTCTGCAAACAAGGAATGTTGCAAGTTACTGGTATTGATACATAAAGTAGAGTTGATCCAGGGAAATTTCCGATTGCCACTTGGAGTCAGGAAGGAATTTTTTCCCCCTTCATAAATTTGGTGGGGGTTTTTTGCCTTCCTCTGGATCAACAGTTAGGCAGGAAATGAGGATATTGCTAGATGGGTTGGACTGGATGGACGTATGTCTTTATTCAACCTCAAATACTATACTATACTATACCTGGTGCACTTCATTATTTACACTTGTGAAGGTTCTCATTCATCCAGGTCATGGTATATCTGTTGTATTCAATTAAATCAACTGGACTTGAAATGTAGTTCTTGAAGACGTTTCGCTAGTCATCCGACTGGCTTTCTCAATTCAGAATGACTTGTACAAGAATCTGTGGCAATTATGTACCCTGGAAAATCCCAATTAGCATATCACAGCCAGGTGTTAAGGGTGTGATTGGATAGTGGCTAAGAGGTGTTATAGGAACGCCCAGAGTAAGGTGTTAAAACAGCATTGTACATGGCAGACAGTTGGTGTCAACCCCCCCCACCTCTATTTAGGCTTGGTTTCTTTATTTTCACATAAATGGCCTCCTTAACACCTCTCTTGAACCAGTCACGTTCCTTCGCCAATATGTTAACATTACAATCTTCAAAAGGTATGTCCTTTATCCTTAAGATGCAGGTACACGGCTGAGTCCTGAACCGAGGAATTGGCTCTTCTGTGCTGGGCCATACGTTGATGCAGTTGCTGTTTGGTCTCCCCCACATACAAATCAGAGCATTCTTCACTGCACTGCACTACGTATATGATGTCGCTTTTCTTGTGTTTCGGTATTGGGTCTTTCGGATGTACCAATTGCTGCCTCAGTGTGTTGTTCGGTTTAAAGCAGACAGGGATACGATGTTTTTTTAAAATTCTTCTTAATTTCTCGGAGACCCCTGCTACATATGGGATGACCATGTTCTTCCTCCTGTCTTGCTTTTCCCTTTCACTGTTGGTATTTGTGTTCTTTTCTTTCCTTCTACTTCTTTTGACAAAGGCCCAGTCTGGATATCCACAAGTTTTAAGGGCTCCTCTGAGATGTTTCATTTCTTTAGCCTTCGCCTCTGTGCTAGTGAGGATGTTCTCGGCTCTGTGTTGCAGGGTTCTGATGACACCCAGCTTGTGATCTAAAGGGTGGTGGGAGTCAAACATCAAATACTGATCTGTGTGTGTTGGTTTTCTGTAAACCTCTACTTCCAGTTTACCATTTTCCTTAACTTCTACCAAGCAGTCCAAGAAAGCCAGTTTGTTGTTTTGTACCTCTTCCCTTGTGAATGTACAAGTCATTCTGAATTGAGAAAGCCAGTCGGATGACTAGCGAAACGTCTTCAAGAACTACATTTAAAGTCCAGTTCATTATTTACAGCACAAAATATAAATGATCGACAACACTTTTTTGATCTTTACTATCGTCTCTAGTAGTAAGGTCTTCCCCCCCTCATTTCTGTCTGTTACTTAAGTCAAATCATAACTCTCCCTCAGTCCAGCAGCAGTGAGCAGCATTACCTCTCCCTTCTTCGTTAACACTACAAAAAAGGCAGACAGGGTCAGTAAGTCTGTGGGGGCCAGAAGGATCCTATGATTTATGGACTTCTTCAGAGTAGTCTTGAAGTAACAAGAGCTTGATTGTTACAAGATACAAAACATTTTCCATTTATTTGTGTAAAATAGGAAACAGGCTTTAATTAACCAACTTCAAAATAACTTTTGAATTTTAACAATTATTTGTGAATACAACCTCACACTATGTACATATAAATGAAAACTATACTTACCTCCTCCCCCACCCTCTATTTCTTCGAAATATAAAGTCCCCTAATCGCTAGGTCCTCACCAGTCATAACTGCAGTAAATTTACAGTAGCAGGAAAAGGGGGTTTTTGGTCACCTGTCATCCCCCCTAAAATTGCCCATGAGTGTTAACTAATAGCATAATTATCATGACTGCTTCATATCTGTTTTATTAATATCAAAAATTGGTTCACAAAAAAGGGTGGATCATGAGTAAAATTGCATATTATCCATTTATGCAAACAAAAACAGCATTGTATAACAGTTAAGACTCATATATTCTCAAGTGAACAAACTGTAAAAATAGTATGAAAATGTATAGTGTAAATTAAAACATAAAAAAAACTTTTCATCATCAGTGGAAGTAGTTTTGAAAGTGCAACGACAGCATGACAAAGCAGGTCAATATTTTCCCAAGTGAGCATGCACTAAAAAGTTCAAAGAAAAATTAAGAGTCAACATAATTACACTCGAGGGTAGTAATTGTAGTAATGTACAGTAGTGCTAATAAGAAATCAAACTCTGCAAACCCATAATTTGTGTATGTGACTACAGCACTGACAATGTTAATATTGGTCCCACCCTTCAGCTACCATGGCTAGGGGTGTGTATGTAATCTTTGCTGCTACTGGCTACTTCCGTTACATGTGATCACATCTCACAAGCACTGCCGCTTGAACTAAGACTTCAGTACATTTCATTCATATAAAAACAGAGCCTTTGTCCAGAGCAACAGAAGAAATAGAGAAACAGTGACATACCGCGATTAAGTGATTAGTGTAATAGAAGTATTGCATCAGAATTACTAATACGTCTTTCGGATATGAAAGCATGAATGGTTTCCTCCTGTACAACAAAAACATGCATGCTCAAATTCTAGGACACTATATACATGCTTGACTTATTGTTGTCCTAAGAGATCCCATAAGCATCCATGTTAACATAAAATTGTACAAGGATGTCCTTTATACACAAAATCACATTTTTATTTTAATTATTATTCTTATCACAGAAAGCAGTGACCATAGGGCCAATGATAAACTAGAAGGTGCAACATTAAAATACCCAAGGGGGTATTTTTCATTCAGTTTTTTCATTGAACACACCTTTGCTGGACATAAGGATATCTTGAAGTTATCACTCCCAATTATGAATTACTGCCAAAATAAGCTAAGCAAATGAACTGTAACACAACTGTGAGATTAAGTCCTCACAGTACACAAGCCATACTGTGTATGCTATAGTTCTCCCTCCATTACCTGTGGTCTAGACTATAAAAGGGGTACCTAAAGTATTAAATAATATTTCTATTGCAGCCTGTGTCTTAAACATGAAAAGATGTTGATGCTTTTTACAGAGGACCAATTTCTTGTTTTTGCTGTTATAGTTGGACACTTAGAAAATGAAATGCTGTCTTTAGGTCAAAGAAACACTGTTGAAGGTCTGACCTGCTACAGCCTTTAGGTGCCATCAAGGAGGTTACAGTAGGTATTCTTGAACCAGACAGGATCAAATTTTCACTAGCCTAAATATCTTCCTTTAGGGGCCAGGAAATTTACCTTGAATGAAGTTTAAAAAAATTCTGCTGACAGCCCTGCTGCCACATTCCCCAACATATAGATATAGTACTTACGGCAATCATCCTCATCACTGTTATCAGCACAATCATCATCTTCGTCACACCTCCACAAACTTGGAATACAGCGCAGATTCTTACATTGGAACTGTTCCTCTTCACAACCTGAAGGAGCAGCTGTCGGCCCTGTGGGACAGATATAATATTAACGTGGTATTGAAGGGCATGTTCCCCATCTCAAATGAAAAATAATATACAAGTAAACCACCCAAAAATTGATAACCAAAATAGTTAAAAAGTTGGCATATGTAGAACTAACCTCCCCCTCTGCTTCCTTAAAAGATTTCTGCCTCTTCTCCAAGCTCTTCAAACATTTTACATGCTTGCACACACTTAGTGGAGGAAACTAGGCAAATAGCACTCACTGATTGGCTATAACTTCAACTGTCACATCCAGAAAGAGGAAAACAGGCAGGAATAATTGGGCAGCATTTAAGGTTAAGGTTCCCATACACATACGATCACATGTATACTGGCAGATCCCATTGGAATTTGCCGATACACATGCGGTAGTAACCGCATACACAGGTGCAACCAATCCCCATATGATCTTCTTTAGTATAGGGAGCAGTTAATGGGCGATAAACACTTTTTGTTAAGAACAGACAGCAATTCAAACAGCGGACGTTTGATGGCAACGTTGTCTGTCATTTCTGACCCCCCCCACACCTTGCCGCTACTTGGAAAATTGTGACAGACCCAATGGGCACCTTTGTGACTGTACCAGTGTTATGGTGGCCATAGACGCTTAAATCCCGGTCGTACGATATCGGGATATTCCGATATTGTACGATTGTCGGATAGTGTATGGATGATCGTTGAAAGAACTTTCAACGATCTTACAATAATTTCCCCATCAGGCCTGTTTAAAATATTTTGTCAGACCGGCAATCCAATCGTAGATTGGATGCAGATTGTACAATCGGATTGTAGAGTCTATAGCCACCATTAGAATGGACAGGATGCTGGTGTGGCCGATAGGACAGGACCTGACAGCCTCGCTCACTGCTCCCTCACGGGTGACAGGCCAAATAAATGGTCCAGGTGACACTCGATAGACCCCCTTCTTATCGAACACAGACCGCTAATTGAACCCTGACAGTGATGCAGGAAGGCAGCGGCCTTCGACCTTACACTCACCTTTACCAGCCTGCGCCCACAATACCAATAACAGGAGGAGGCCGGACACAGCCCAGCCGCAGTGACCAGACCTCATGGTGTCTCCTCCGAAGGATACCGGGGCTCATGGAGCCGGCAGCTCAAACACTAACGGTGAATGTACCGCCCACTGGGCGCGTCTTGTAGGAAAAAGGCTTCGTTAACCTGCTGTCTGAAACACGCAAAGGACGGACCTCCCACTTAGGCGGGGCCACTGTCATCCAAAGCGAGGGACACGCCCTCCTGTGGGCGTACCTAAAGTGGGAGGTGGGTTAGAGTAACGTGTTTCAATCATATTGTCAATTCTTCACATTCTAACGTTACCATAATTTACTGTAAGGTGTCAGTACCCGCCTCAGGGTGATCCCGGATACAGCCTTTCCTTATTCGTAATACTGGATCCCCTGCCACTGCGAGAAGAATGCAATGCGGCTGTATGATGCAGGGCAGGAGAATGCACGGCGAGTCATTCAGTTCAAATACATTTATTTTATGTTGTTTGTGCAATCTTATCTTTTCTGTCATTCCGACCCTACTTTCGGTCTCGGTAGCAAAAGGGAAATGACAATACAACCACAGTCATTATTCTGGGGGAGGGGGGGCGATATCAGGAACCGGGATTTACTGCCATCTCATGGTTGGATGTGGAATAGATTAGCTCTCCCTTCTTCAGATCTTTACATCATCTGGCAACTCATGTAAAGATCTTAGGAAGGGAGGAAGCTTAGAAAGCTAATCTATTAAGAAAACACGTGTTTCCGTGCGTTGCAAGTGTGCCACACTACGTCTTGTAGTAGTGCACGCTTTTCTGGTGCACATAGTTGTTTACTGTGATTGAGCAATCGTGCAATTTGTGCAAAAAAATCCATGCAATTGTGCAATAAATCCTGATCACATGCGCGGATCACAACACGGGGCAATGCAATATGATAAGCTGACGCAGCTTACCTGCCCAAGGTCCTGCAATGCAAAAATCCCTGTGCGAGACTGAGTGCATTGCGGTATCAAGGACAGGTAAAAGCGCTGGCTTACGCCCTCTATTCAAAGGGTAACTTAGAAGGATTTGCATTGCCTGCCCCTCACTATTTCCGAATATTTTCAGGAAATGCCGCAGGTGAAACCGATGCTTACCAGAAACTACATCAGATAGCGTGGGTTTCACACTGACTTGGGCATTTCCACCCCCACCCACCCCGTGTAGCCAGACCAAATGGTCAACACTAGCGTACACTTTTTAATGCATAACGGCGATCAGACAGTGTGTTAAAACAGTGCAGTGTGGCCTAGCCCTAAAACATTGTTTTTCAGGGATTGTGTCAGCCAAACTGGGGTATATATAAGCTTAATAGTGGTAACATTTTTGTCATCCTAATTTTTATTTTTGTCATGTCTTCCTAAAAAAAAGATAATTAATTAGCTTAAAGGGGAACTGTGGTCCAAAAATGACTTTAGGTATACTGATAGGAATTGCTCTCCTGAGAATTTTTTTATTTGTTTATTTTGCATAGTTTTGAAGATATTTACATTTTTGTGTGTATTATGGCAGCAGCATCACCAGGTCCCCTGCACTTCCTGCTTTCTGCTCTGAAATGATGTCAGTGGATGACAGTCAATCTGCCCTGCGTCTCCTCCTCCCCTTGCAGCCCCCTGGTCCCTCCCACTAATGGACCCCATGGCCCCTCCATTTGCAGGCCCCCTTGGTCCCTTTCCTTACAGCCCCATGTGGCCCTGCCTACTCATGGGTGCCTTAGCCCTGCCCATACATGGGTGCTGTGGCCCCGCCTTAGCATCGCCCATCCATGGGTGCTGTGGCCCCACCCACTTCTGGGTGCCTCAGACACGCCCAACCCCCCCCTACAGAAAACTGTGTGAAAATAGCATTTTCAGGCAGAGTGAGAACTCTGCCTGAAAAGGCTGTTTTCACATAGTGGGAGTGTAGGGCTGTAGAATCCCTTACCTTCTCTGGGGATCTTCACACAGCAAGGAGGGGGAAGGACTTCCTGTCTCCTGTCATGAGGCTGTGCTCGCGGGTGGCGAGGTGGAGGAGCAGCCTTAGGAATGTCACATGTCAGCCTCCCACCCATTAACTTTCTGGTCAGTAATTTCTTTATATTTTGGGCTGTGAAACAGAGAGGTGGTTGATGGCTTGTTTTATAGGTAGGAAACTGGCCTTTCATTTAAAGGGCAAGTCTAGCCCTAAAATAAAAACTTACATACAGGTAAATCACCCCCCAAAACCCTAATCTGTAATAATTTGAAATCTGAAATATATTAGTCTAACCTGAAATCCTGCACAATGTCCTGTTTCCCCAGTTTCTGTTTCCTGGTTCTTCCAGTTAGTAACTGTCAGTTATGGATTTGACAGTTGACATCACAGCCAATGACTGAATGTTAATCCCCTATCGGCCTCTTCTGAGCATGCCCAGGCTCAGTACAGGCTCAGTAAAGGTTTCTAAATTGCTCAGTTTCCATGAGGCATCTAGAAGCATAGCAGGCATACGGTAATGAATTCATAGGACAAAGTATGATATATCAACATATTTTAAAGAGGCCATTGTTTTTAAAAGATGTTCTTATGAGGGTGGAGTTGTCCTTTAAACTCAATTAGTTTGGAGACGACAGTTCCCCTTTAAACACTTTAAAGGGTCACTATACTCACTGAAACAACTTTGTATAATCTGAAAGCACAATGTTAGGGTAGTAAAATTATGTTGCTTACATGTGTGTCCTGTGCCTGCTTTGTTAGTAAATTTTCAATGTTTAATAACTGCTCCTAACTGCCCCCCCCAGTCACTGCCCACTTGTAATGCAGCCGACACTTGATACATTCAATTACATAATAAAGAGCCTTTACAGCCCAACACTAAACATCTCATTAACATATCTTTCTGGCACTGCTGATGGTGGGAGCTGCTGCTTTGTTAGACAATTCTCACTCACTTCAAGTACATGCTGCTGAAAGTGGGTGGGGGAGGAGGGGGATTGGCTGCTGCTTTGTGAGACACTTCTCCCTTCTGACAAGGATAGACAGACAGACAGACAGATAGATAGATAGAAGGGGGGCGGAGCCTGACCAGCTATGGAGGTAGTCGTGTAGACCGGGAGCTCCGTGGATACAGCTACTAAGCCTGCACTTTTAGGGGGTATCTGAAGCGTGATTTAGGCAGAAATTGACTAACAAAGACTAACAAATAATCCCAATAAGGGGGAACTTACCGAGTTCTTTCTGAGAGCGGACCAACCGCGTGGTCAACAGGAAGGAGACGGGCCTATTTCCCCGGGAAAGCTCAACACCACCTTCTTGCACTAAGTATGATCTAGAAGAACTCTATAGAAATATACAAAAAACGATCCAGGCGTCTCAGACACAGATAATTCAAGAAGTTCGCCAGGAAATCGCAAATCTAGGTGAACAAATATCGACACTTGAAATAGCCACGGACCAACTGGGACTACATAGTCAACAAATGGAGGTCGAAATCAGAGAAATAAGGCAAGACATATATATGTTACAGGATCAACAAGAAGACTCAGAGATCAGAGCCAGAAGGGTCAATATAAGGATCCAAGGAGTGCCCGAAGAGGTAACGGACCTTGATACTCACATGACCAGTATATTTATACAACTCTTGCCAGAGGAAGAACCACAGAAACTGATCATGGACCGAATCCATAGGGCCTTACGCCCCAAACCGACTGCCAACGACCAACCTAGGGACATAATATGTAAGCCACACTACTACACAACTAAAGAAAAGCTTATGGTGGCAATGCGGAATTTGGGGAAGATGGAGTACGAAGGAGCGGATATCTCCTTTTACCAGGACCTCTCCAACACTACCTTAACATGCCGAAGGGCATTTAAACCCCTGCTAGAACACCTAAGGAGGAATAAGATTCGATACAGATGGGGGTTTCCCTTCAAGCTGACCGTCCTTCATAATGGGAGACAATTTTCTATCCCACACCCAGATGAAGGAGAAGCTATTCTGCAAAGATTGGGGCTCTCAGAGCAGCAAATTGCAGCTCAAAAGGAATATCCACCCAACAAGTACTACACACCAAGACCTCAACACTCACCAGGCAGATTCACGCAACCAAAAACCCCAAGGAAGGACCCAATCTCTCCATCAAGAATCTAATATCAACGAGGTAATAAAGCAAGGGACACACAAGGGACAGGTAAAACCACCTTTAATAGATCTGATTCAGCGGTAACAGCAAGGTAAATCACCAATGTCATTGTTTAAGTAGAGCTGTATGAAATAGAGCCGAAAGACTTAAGGAGTAAGTGCACTAAGATAGCCCACATAGAGACAAACCAAACAAATTTACTTTTATGCAGCTCCATTGATGAGTAACACCACAGGGGATACTCTAAGCGGGAACCGACCCCTTTTTTTTCTTTCTTCTTCTTCCCTCCCCTGACCCTGCCCCAACAACTCTGTGGTATATTCGATATGATGGGAGGGATACGAAGAAAAGTAAGACGGCGGTCACCGAAGGTACCGAAATGTATCCCCAAAAACAAAGGGATCCCAATTATTACCGAAGGATTGTATCCAGAAGCTAACAAGATCTGGAGCACGAAACCAAGGGCCTATCAAAACAAGTTGCCACAACATGGACATGGCCTCAATAAAGATAAGTGAATGGGTAGTGAAAGGAGAAAGAAGGGGTAAACGGGAGAGAAAATTGTTAATGATTATATTTGAATTTGGAGGCTTAGCTGCACGCCCCTATTGATAGGATCCTCGTGAAAAGGCAATATTTCAAGGATTAGCGAAAAGGATGAATTAGAGTGGAGTTACTGAACCCCCATGATACCCCCCCTTACACTCAACCCTAACCACAAAAATGCTATATATAAGTCTCAACCGATATCACAGGCTAGGAGGTCATAAGTCTTCTATGAGTCTACCCAATATCGAGAACTAAATGGGCTTATTAACAAGACATTATAAACAATCCCCTCCCCCCTCCCACCCAGGATCATTTCCCCTACCCCCCGGATTATCAGACTCTCAAAGCACGCCGTATCAGATCTAACCTATAAGCTGACATTAGACTCTCTTCTACTTCCCCTAAATTTACTCTTTAACAGGAAACTGAGGATCCTGCCTGAACTTAGACAACAGTGAAAACTAACACTTGAAGAAAGGACTACGATATAACTCTATAAAAACAAATTATACAACTAGAATATACCTCTATAATGTGTACATTATAGGAATTTATATTGCTAAAATGTTACTATGTACAGAACTGTAATAAGGTACTAATGTTACAACAATTCTTTAAAGATCTTGATGATGACAATATTGCCGCAAGTTAACAAGGTAACGACAATTACCTAACGGTTAATGAGCATAGCACTCTGAGAGATCATCTACTACTACTACTAATGCAAGAAACAATGCTGGGTTATAGATATGAACAAATTTATTTTTTTTTGTTCACTCTTAACCCTTATATATCTCACTGTATATGGTGTAAAGAAAGGGTAAGATAAGAGTAAAGATGCTATTAGACGGCTGGGATGTGTTATACTAATACGTTAGCGATGTATACGAGTATATAGATAACTACTAACGCAAGAAACAATGTTGGGTTATAGATATGAACAACATTTTTTTTTTTTTGTGCTCATTCTTGTTTAAAGGAATACACATACTACTCAGCATTGCATCAGGTGTTCACTAGAATCGATTATTCTTTTATATCGCCACAATTTCTTTCCCAAATCACCGACTCATATATCTCTATCTCTATTATCCTGGTCAGATCATGCATACATTTTAATACAGATCAATAATATAATTAAAACCAGACCATCACCAAATTGGAGACTAAATGAAGCCCTCTTATCAGACAAACACATCAAACAGGAGATCTCACAAACAATCACCTCATATTTTAAAGAAAATTCAACTCCAGATATCCCTCTAACTACAATATGGGCAGCGCACAAGGCAGTGCTGAGAGACAAAATAATCCAGATTTCCTCAAGACAGAAAAAAATAGGACAAACAGAATCAGAGTATTAACAAAACTACTAAAGGAATGCGAACACAAATTAAGTAAAAACGATAGCGATAAATGCGGAACGATTAGCACTACAGAAAGAACTGAGCCTTCTCCTCCAAACCAATGCTGAAAAAGCACTCAGGCTAACAAATCAAAAATTCTATGTAAAGAGCAACAAGCCATACACAATGTTGGCACACAAATTAAACCAAAAATTAACTCAAAATAGATTCCTCCCATTGAGAGACTCCAAAGGTAATTTAAAGTATGACCCTGTATATATCTCAAATAAATTTGTCCAATATTATCAAAATTTTTACAATGGTAAAACGATAGACAGAAGTAGAATTACTGAAACCCACATAGATGAATTTCTAAAAGATATCCATCTCCCAAAACTAACAGAAGAACAAAAGGATTTATTACAAACCCCTATCACTTACTCAGAGTTAAAAGAAATAGTTAATAGTTTCCATACAAGAAAATCACCCGGACCAGATGGTTTTACAGCACTCTACTATAAAATATTTAAACAACAATTAATCCCGCAATTGGTAAACCTAATTACAGCACTATCTGAAAATAAAGAAAGCCTATCCCCTGATATGATGGAAGCCCATATAATAGTAATCCCAAAACTGAATAAAGACTCTACCCAACCAGCCAACTATAGGCCAATCTCACTGATCAACACAGATATTAAAATTATAGCCAAGGTATTAGCCAATAGATTAAAATATATTCTTCCCAAATTAATCCACTACGACCAGACAGGATTTATAACTGGCAGACAAACCACAGATAATATCAGAAAGACAATCACCTTACTACAATTTGCATCAATAAATCAAATCCCATCAATGACTCTGTCATTTGATATTGAAAAGGCTTTAGATAGGGTGGACTGGTTATACATGCAAGGCATATTGAAGAAATTTGAGTTCCCTGACAAATATAAAACAATATTACTGAACCTATATAAGGGCCCTAAAGCTAGAATAAATAATATGGGCTTCCTATCACAAGAAATAGAAACATGGAGTGGGACTAGACAGGGGTGCCCCTTGTCCCCCCTTCTTTTTGCACTCTGTATGGAGCCACTAGCAGCAAAGATAAGGCAGACAAAGGATATAAAAGGTATCACAATCAAAAGCTCAGAGATAAAATTGTCAATGTTTGCAGACGACACACTGCTGTATTTGACGCAGCCAATAAAATCGATGGCTTCCCTAGTTAATATAATACAGAAGTTTGGAGGGATTTCAGGATTTAGAGTGAATCACTCCACTGAGGCTTACGCGATTAATATCACTTCCCAACTCAAAGTAGAACTACAAACACAATATCATTTCAAATGGGCTATAAAATCCTTTAACTATCTGGGAATTCAAATAAGTCACAACACCGAAACATTAGTTACGAACAACTACACGAAAACGATAACACACCTCAAATATCTTTTACAACAGTGGTCCCCATATACTCTATCATTGGTAGGAAGAATCAATGCAGTGAAAATGACGCTACTACCCAAAATATTGTATTTATTCCACTCACTGCCAATCTTTTTGAAGAAAAAAGATTTAGACCCCCTGCAACAGGCTATCAGGAAATTTATATGGCAAGATAAAAGACCGAGAATAAAGTATGAATACTTAGCTAGACACAGAAATAAGGGAGGATTTGGACTCCCGATATTATATAATTATTATAAAGCTGCAAGATTAGCCCAGATGGTCCAATGGCTCTACAAGCTGGGTGGATATTGAGAATGCACTCATAGCCCCAAATAGGCTAGACACTTATCATGTGGATAAATAAAAAAGATAGAAATATAAATACAGCCAAACTTCCGGGAATACTCCACGATATAATACAAATTTGGGATACATGTAATGCTGACACAAGACTAATAAACCACCAGTCACAAATCTCTCCGATCTTCAATACTCCATATTTTACAATCAATTTCTCTAATGCAGATATAGCTACTGGAAAAGCAAGGGAATAAGTAAAGTAAACGATTTGTTAGACCAGACAGGGAAATTAATAGAATGGCAAAAAGCCAAAATTAAATGGGATTTACCAAACGGACATTGGTTCACGTACACACGAATATACAAATACACTGATACAATTATTCGCAAATCAAAAGATCAACAATTGACAAAATTCGAAAAACTAATTACACACCCTGATGAATCAAAAAAGCTTATAACCAATATCCACAAAGTAATCTGGCATGAGAACCAACAGATAAAATCACCAAAAGTATTAAAATGGGAATCTAGGATACAAACAACAATGCATGAAGAGCAATGGACTCAAATATACCTACACTCGCATAAATGCTCATCAAATATTACTGCAAAAGAAAAATCATACAAAATATTGTATGACTGGTATATTACTCCAGAATACATAAACAAAATAAATAAAACATTCCCCAACCAATGTTTTAGAAACTGTGGCGACCAAGCAGATCAACTCCACTGCTGGTGGCAATGCCCCGAGGTCGAAAGATTCTGGAAACTCTGTGAAACACTTATAGAGAAGGTCCTTCACCAACCAATTAAACTCTCCCCACAACATGCACTATTCAATCTACCAATGGCAGGTTTGACTGCCAACAACCAGAAACTAGTAATATATATTTGTACAGCAGCTAGAGAGCTATTGGCAGCATCATGGAAAAAATCAGCGCAACCAGAAAGGACAAAAGACAAAAGTAACAACTGAACTGATACTACAACTATATGAGAAAGTAAAATTGTTATCTAAACATTTATGTACCAAATACAAATTCTGTTTCAAATAATGTTAAATTAAGGATTATGTTTTTATGTACACTGAAGATTAATATGAAAAAAAATTAAAAAAAATGTTATTGAACGAAAAAAAGATAGATAGATCAACCAGATAGATAGATAGATAGATCAACCAGATAGATTAGATAGATAGATAGATAGATAGATCAACCAGATAGATTAGATAGACAGGAGACCGATATGATTAATGACTCATTATATTTGGGGTTTTATTATATTGGAGGGACACAAATTAGCATACCTGGTTTGAGTGACAGGTCTTTCCCTGTTCATGCTGTTATTTAAAATGATGATTTCCGAGAATACAGATGCTTGCAATCGCGGTAGTTTGGGGTGGTCTCACGAGAGTGCGGGAGACCACCCCAGAATCTGGGAGACTTATGCGACTGCCGGGAGGGGTTGCATACCTGATTTGGAGTTGTTCTGAGTTAAATTTTTCCTTGAAGAAACCAGCTAAATAAGAAACCAACTACAGCCTCATCTATCTATCTAAAGCAGTGAAGCCCAACCCATGGCGTGTGGCAAATTAGCATAGGAATGAGGAAGAGTGGATACATCCCCCCAAACGTTGCATTGCTTTATGTCTGAATAAACTATAGGGGTTCTCCCCTTTGTCACCTGCATCCATGTAGCGTTCTGGTCTATTTTCTGTTCTGCAGTGAGATTGGCCCTTTGGATTGGGGTTTGAATGGAGCAGCACCGGAAATAACTAGCAGGTGTGTGAGTGTGCCTATCTATTATTGTTTTAAAAATACCATAAAACCCTTGCTGTATTATTGGGTTTGCATTGGTTTTACACTAATTTTGTATTGACTGTGCTATTTTCACAAATTCTTGAAAATAAGGCAGCACAGCCTATGTAATATAAGCAGAGTTGAGTTTTGCGCATCTTGTAGCACAGAACCTAACACCTTTAAGGCAGAGGCACAGAGTGGTACTTCTTACCTGACCTGTAATGCGCTGCGATAGGGTAAAGCAATCACAGTGAACGCGCAGGGTAGTGCGCATGAATCGCACAACATTGCGATTTTGCTGCGTTGCACGATTCTTGCGTGCTGCCTAGTGGGGCCTTGCCCATAAAAAGAAAATAAGGACTGTGTCATTTAGTAGTATTTTCTTACAGCAGAAATTAAAGGAAACATTTTCCATTTACCAGAATTTATTTAGGTAATGCAGGACAATTACCATTTTTAAAGGGGAAGTGTATCATATACCAGATATTTCTTATTAAAGAGTTTAAAGTGAAATATATTATGGGAAAGAGAGTCATTAAATGTACACATTTTTTCTGGAGGGATTAAAGGGAAGGCAAATAATTTACCTGTTTATTTTAACAAAGATTAACCCTTTAACTGCCACAGATCGTATATTCAAGATCTGTGCAGTGAATGCTCAAACTGCCACAGATCGTGAATATACGATCTGTGGCTTTCCCTTTAAATTCGGAAAAACACCGCGCGCTAGGGCCGACCCGGGGGCAGCATTCAGCTGCCCCCCTAGCCCCCTCGACCCCCCCTCGGTTTTGTTTCCAATCCGAGGGGGGGATCGGGAGTTATCATACCTTGTTCACGGAGCTTCTGGTCCCACGTGGATGAAGAGGAGGAAGCGGAAGGGAGACCCCGGTGACGTCACGGAGCTTCCTCTTCACCGGGTCTCCCTTGAAGTGGTAGGAGACTGCCCCTGGTGGTCTAGTTGAGGTACTGCATCTGATCTCATTTGATCATGCTGCAGTACCTAGTATAGTACAAGCTGTCATGCTGACAGCTGTACTATACTTTTGTGAATGGACTCAAATTCCATTCACAATAGGATTTTTTCTAAGTCTTTGCTACTTAGCGAAGACTTAGAAAAAACATGGAGACAGAGATCAAATTGGTGATCACTTCTGATCACCAAATTATTGATCTTTGCCAATGAATGAAAAATCACTTCCTGAAAAGGATTTCCGGGAGTGATTTTTCCGATCGATTCGAATTGAAAACGGGCATTTATGCCCGTATTCCAAGTTCGGTATCATTCCCTAAGATGACTGATGATTATCTTTGGGAATGATCGGGGGGAAAAAAGGGAAATACACACAAAAAAATTCTTAAAGTGATTACACACACACCTACCTTTTTTTTTTTTTACCTAAAACTATAAATTAGAGAAAAAACGTTGTTCTTCTCCAAGCTCCCATGTCCCCAGTGTATCGGTAAAGTAAAACGCGGATACTTATTTGTACGATTTCAAGGGAAAACTAACCTATTTTTTATAAGGAAATTTTCAGAGGTACCAATAAAGACCGTATTGAATTTTAGGATCAGTAAAGTGTGCAAAAACGTGTGTGGACCTCCATACTAACCGATTTCACTAAAATACCACTAAAAGGGGGAGAGTGTGTGTGTGGGGGGTGGGTTGTGGCGTTTTTAAAATTTTTTCTTGTAACTGCACTTCTAATGCGTCCCATTTGAGCTAGTTGGTTGGCCTCGTCTCTGTTTGCACACCACGCAAATGGCACACCGTTTGATTCAGGACATGGTGGAATTGCTATTTAGTGGGTTTTTTGCTTGTCAAGTGGGTTTAGGTAGATTTCAACCCTTGAATCATCTCACTTTTATTTTTCACACAAAATCTCGTAAAAACCAGAGTTCTTTGGATCGCTGGGTCGAATTCTTCATGCATGTTATGAAAGCATGCACTAACGTAGCTGAAGGTGTGGTAGATTCCAAAAAAATATATTTGTGGGAATTTCCAGTTTTCAGGACTGTTTCCTTAGAAAAAGGGTAGGATGTTCAAATTACAGAGCACTTTGATTTTTCTTTGTAATTGCATTTGTGCATGCGTCCCATTTGAGCTAGTTGGTGGCCACGTCTCTGTGTGCATCCAGGCATAGCATACTTTTTGATTCAGACATGTGGAAGATTGCTATTAGTGGGTTTTTTTTTGCTTGTCAAGTGGGTTTAGGTAGGATTTCAATCCTTGAATCATCTCATTTTATTTTTCACAAACCCGTAAAAACACGGAGTTCTTTGGATCGCTGGGGTCTGGAATTCTTCATGTATGCATGAAGCATGGAACCGTAACGTAGCTGAAGGTGTGTAGATTCCAAAATATAATAGTTTGTGGGGGGAATCTCCATATTTTGGGACTGTTTCCTAGAAAAAGGGTAGGCTGTTCAAATTACAGAGCACTTTGATTTTTTTCTTGTAATTGCTTTGTGCATGCGTCCCATTTGAGCTAGTTGGTGGCCACGTCTCTGTGTGCATCCACGCATATGGCATACCGTTTGTATCAGAACTGTGGGAATTGATATTTAGTTGGGGGTTTTATTGTGGGGGGCATTTACGTTTTGGGGCTGTTTGAAATTACAGAGCGCTTTGATTTTTTTTTGTAATTACACTTGTGCATGCGTCCCATTTGAGCTAGTTGGTGCCCACGTCTCTGTGTGCACCCACACTATGGCATACCTTTTGATGCAGGATATTTGGGAGATTGACATTTAGTGGTTTTTTTTGCTTGTCAAGTGGGTTTAGGTAGGATTCAATCCTTGAATCATCTCATTTATTTTTCACAAAACCTCGTAAAACACGGAGTTTTTTGGTCGCTGGGTCTGTGAATTCTTCATGTATGCATAAAAGCATGAACCGTAACGTAGCTGAAGGTGTGTAGATTCCAAAATATATAGTTTGTGGGGGAATTTCCATTTTTCTGGACTGTTTCACTTAGAAAAAGGTAGGCTGTTCAAATTACCAGAGCACTTTGATTTTTTTTGTAATTGCCATTTGTGCATGCGTCCCATTTGAGCTAGTTGGTGGCCCACGTCTCTGTGGTGCATCATGCATATGGATACTCGTTTGATTCAGGACATGTGGAGATTGATATTTGTGGGTTTTTTTGCTTGTCAAGGTGGTTTAGGTAGGATTTCAATCCTTGATCATCTCAATTTTATTTTTCACAAACCCTCGTAAAAAAACGAGTTTCTTTGGGATCGCTGGGTCTGGAATTCTCATGTATGCATGAAGCATGGAACCGTAACTAGCTGAAGGTGGTAGATTCCAAAAATTTAGTTTGTGGGGGGAGATTTCCATGTTTGGGACTGTTTCCTTAGAAAAAGGTAGGCTGTTCAATTACAGAGCACTTGATTTTTCTTGGTATTGCATTGTTCATGCGTCCCATTTGAGCTAGTTGGTGGCCACGTCTCTGTGTGCATCCATGCCATATGGCATACTGTTTGATTCAGGACAATGTGGAAGATTCTATTTAGTGGGTTTTTTTGCTTGTCATGGGGTTTAGGTAGGATTTCAATCCTTGAATCATCTCATTTTATTTTTCACAAACCTCGTAAACCACGGAGTTCTTTGGATCGCTGGGTCTGGAATTCTTCATGTATGCTGAAAGCATGGAACCGTAACTAGTCTGAAGGGTGTATAGTTCAAAAATATATAGTTTGTGGGGGGAATTCCATGTTTTGGGACTGTTTCCTTAGAAAAAGGGTAGGCTGTTCAAATTACAGAGCACTTTGATTTTTTCTTGTAATTCATTTGTGCATGCGTCCCCATTTGAGCTAGTTTGGTGGCCACGTCTCTGTGTGCATCCACGCATATGGCATAACCGTTTGATTCAGAACATTGGGAGATTGATCTTTAGTTGGGGGTTTATTTGTGGGGGCATTTACAGTTTTGGGGCTGTTTGAAATTACAGAGCGCTTTGATTTTTTTTTGTAATTCACTTGTGCATGGTCCCATTTGAGCTAGTTGGGTGGCCACGTCTCTGTGTGCACCCACCATATGGCATCCGTTTGATGCAGAATGTGGGAGATTGACATTTAGTGGGTTTTTTTGCTTTGTCAAGTGGGTTTAGGTAGGATTTCAATCCTGAATGGACATACATTAATTTTATTTTCACATAACCTCCTAAAACCACAAGAGTTTTCTTTGAATCACTGGGTCTGGAATTCTTCATTTTATGAATCAAAAGGCACTTGTAACGTAGCTGAAGGTGGTAGATTCCAAAAATATAAGTTTTTGGTGGGGGATTTCCATGTTTTGGGACTGTTTCCTTAGAAAAGGTTATCTGTGCAAATTACAGAGAACTTTGAATTTTTCTTGTAATTGCATTTGTGCATCGCGTCCCCATTTGAGCTACTTGGTGGCCACATCTCTGTGTACATCCACGCATATGGCATACCATTGGATTCAGAATGTGGAGAATTGATATTTAGTGTGGGGGGTTATTTGCGGGGGGGCATTTTCAAATTTTGGGGCTATTTGAAATTACTGAACACATTTTTTTCTTGTAATTACACTTGTGCAGCGTCCCGTTTGAGCTAGTTGGGTGGCCACGTCTCACGTCTCTCTGTGTGCACCCAACATATGTGCCTACCGTTTGATTGCAGGATATGTGTGGGGATTGCTATTTAGTGGGTTTTTTTGCTTTCAAGGGGTTTTGGTAGGATTTCATCCTTGAATCATCTATTTTATTTTTCACAAAACCTCCTAAAAACACAGAGTTCTTTGGATCACTTGGTCTGTAATTCTTCATGTATGTATAAAAGCATGGCAGCCGGTAACGTATCTGAAGGTGTATGATTCCAAACATATATTAGTTTGTGGGGGAATTTTCATTTGTTCGGGACTGTTTTCCTTAAAAAAGGGTAGGCTGTTCAATTAAAGAGCACTTTGATTCTTTCTTGTAATTGCATTGTGCATGCATCCCTTTGAGCTAGAAATGGCCACTCCTATGTGCATCCACGCTATGGCATACCGTTTGACTCAGACATGTGGGAGATTGTATTTAGTTGGGGGTTTTATTTGTGGGGGGCATTTCAAATTTTGGGGCTGTTTGAAATTACAGAGCACTTTGGATATTTTTCTTGTAATTTACAACTGGTGCATGCGTCCCATTTGAAGCTAGTTGGTGGCCACTCCCTGTGTGCATCCACGCTTATGGCATAACCGTTTGATCATGGGCATTTGGAAGATTGATAATTGCAAGTTTTTTTTACATGACATGGATTTGCCATGATTTTTAACTTATAATTGTATTTTTATACATTTTTCTTCCTGAAAATCTGGTAAGAAAGCGAAATTGTACTCAAAACTGCAACCCCCCATTGTGTATGCATAAAATCACACCATTGGTTGTACTGAAGTGTTGTAGGTCCAAAGAATAATATAGTTTTTGGGGGGTATTCTAATATAGAGGGGTGTTTAGTCTGACAAATCTGAAAAGTTGCTGTAATTGGGCCACTGTTCATTGGCTCACTTTGTGGCTATTGATTTCCACGTCTGCGTGTGTAACCACACATAGGGCATACGTTTGATTCAGGAACATTTGGGAGATTGATATTAGTAACTTTTTTTTAGATTACTGGGTTGTCGGCATGATTTCTTTTACTTGAAGTGTTTTTTTTTTTAATTTCAGAAAATCGAAAGCTGTAATTCTAAGAAGAACTGCGCCCCACCATTGATGGTATAATGAACAAACTACAGAATTCGTAATAAAGTTGTGTGGATTCAGGAAATATATGTTTGTGGGTTTGTTGGGTGTTGAAAAATGCAGACTGTCCAAATTCGGAGTTGGCTAATATTTTGTGTGTTTTCTGAGCCATCGTGCATTGTCTCACTTTGTGGCTTTTCGCTTCCACGTCCGTGTGTAACCACACATATGGCATACCGTTTGATTCAGGACATTTGGGAGATTGATATTTAGTAACTTTTTTTTAGATTCCATGGGGTTTTGGCATGATTTTACCTTTTGAAGTTGTTTTTGTTATTTTTTCAGACAAATGCGAACTTTCTACAAGAGAACTGCGCCCACCCATTGATGGTATGAATGAACAACACTACAGCGTTACATAGCTGAAGGGGTGTAGATTTCAGGAATATATAGTTTGTGGGGGTTATTTCTAAGTTACGGGGGTTGTTTGTGGAAAAAAGAGTGCGACTTCCAATTCGGAGTGGGCTAAATATTTTCGCGTTTTCTGAGCATCGTGCATTGTCTCACTTTGTGGCTTTTCCGCTTCACATCCGCGTGTGTAACCACACATATGGCTACCGTTTGATTCAGGACATTTGGGAGATTGATATTTAGTAACTTTTTTTTAGATTCCATGAGGTTGTGGCTGATTTTTACCTTTGAAGTTGTTTTTTTGTTCATTTTTTTCAGACAAATGCGAACTTTTACAAAAACTGCGCCCACACCATGATGGTATGAATGAACAAACTACAGCGTTACATCTGAAGGTGTGTAGATTTCAGGAATATATAGTTTGTGGGGGTTATTTCTAAGTTACGGGGGTGTTTTGGGAAAAAAACTGCAGACGTCCAATTCGGAGTTGGCTAAATATTTCGCTGTTTTGAGTCATCGTGCATTGTCTCACTTTGTGGCTTTTCGCTGTCCCGTCCGTGGTAACACACATATGGCATACCGTTTGATTCAGGACATTTGGGAGATTGATATTAGTAACTTTTTTTTTAGATTCCATGAGGTTGTGGCATGATTTTTACCTTGAATGTTTTTTGTTCATTTTTTCAGACAAATGCGAACTTTTACAAAGAACTGCGCCCCACACATTGATGGTATGAATGAACAAACTACAGCGTTACATAGTGAAGGTGTGTAGATTTCAGGAATATATAGTTTGTGGGGGTTATTTCTAGTTACGGGGGTGTTTTGTGGAAAAAACCTGCAGACTGTCCAAATTCGGAGTTGGCTAAATATTTTCGCTGTTTCTGAGTATCGTGCATTGTCTCACTTTGTGGCTTTTCGCTTTCCTCACGTCCGCGTGTGTAACCACACATATGGCATACCGTTTGATTCAGGACATTTGGGAGATTGATATTAGTAAACTTTTTTTAGATTCCATGAGGTTGTGGCATGATTTTTACCTTTTGAAGTGTTTTTTGTTTTCTTTTTTCAGACAAATGCGAACTTCTACAAAGAACTGCGCCCACACCATTGATGGTATGAGAACAAACTACAGCGTTACATAGCTGAAGTGTGTAGATTTCAGAATATATAGTTTTGGGGGTTATTTCTAAGTTACGAGGGTGTTTTGTGGAAAAAACTGCAGACTGTCCAAATTCGGAGTTGGCTAAATATTTTCGCTGTTTTGAGCATCGTGCATTGTCTCACTTTGTGCTTTTCGCTTCCACGTCCGCGTGTGTAACCACACATATGCATACCGTTTGATTCAGGACATTTGGGAGATTGATTTTAGTAACTTTTTTTTAGATTCCATGAGGTTGTGGCATGATTTTTACCTTTTGAAGTTGTGTTTTTGTTCATTTTTTCAGACAAATGCGAACTTTTCAAAGAACTGCGCCCACACCATTGATGGTATGAATGAACAAACTACAGCGTTACATAGCTGAAGGTGTGTAGATTTCAGGAATATATAGTTTGTGGGGTTATTTCTAAGTTACGGGGGTGTTTTGTGGAAAAAAACTGCAGACTGTCCAAATTCGGAGTTGGCTAAATATTTTCGTTGTTTTTGAGTCAATCGTGCATTGTCTCACTTTGTGGTTTTTTCGCTTTCACGTCCGCGTGTGTAACCACACATATGGCATAACCGTTTGATTCAGGACATTTGGGAGATTGATATTTAGTAACTTTTTTTTAGATTCCATGAGGTTGTGGCATGATTTTTACCTTTTGAAGTTGTTTTTTGTTCATTTTTTCAGACAAATGCGAACTTTTACAAAGAACTGCGCCCGATATAGTTTGGGGGTTATTTCTAAGTTACGAGGGTGTTTTGTGGAAAGGAACTGCAGACTGTCCAATTCGGAGTTGCTAAATATTTCGCTGTTTCTGAGCCATCGTGCATTGTCTCACTTGTGGCTTTCGCTTCCACGTCCGCGTGTGTAACCACACATATAGCATACCGTTTGATTCAGGACATTTGGGAGATTGATATTAGAACTTTTTTTTAGATTCCATGAGGTTGTGGCATGATTTTTACCCTTGAAGTTGTTTTTTTGTTCATTTTTTCAGACAAATGCGAACTTCTACAAAGAACTGCGCCCACACCATTATGGTATGAATGAACAAACTACAGCGTTACATAGCTGAAGGTTGTAGATTCAGGAATATATAGTTTTGTGGGGGTTATTTCTAGTTACGGGGGTGTTTTGTGGAAAAAAACTGCAGACTGTCCAATTCGGAGTTGGCTAAATATTTTCGCTGTTTTGAGTCATCGTGCATTGTCTCGCTTTGTGCTTTTCGCTTTCACGTCCGCGTGTGTAACCACACATATGCATACGTTTGATTCAGGACATTGAGATTGATATTTAGTAACTTTTTTTTAGATTCCATGAGGTTGTGGCATGATTTTTACCTTTGAAGTTGTTTTTTGTTCATTTTTTCAGACAAATGCGAACTTTTACAAAGAACTGCGCCCACACCATTGATGGTATGAATGAACAAACTACAGCGTTACATAGCTGAAGGTGTGTAGATTTCAGGAATATATAGTTTGTGGGGGTTATTTCTAAGTTACGGGGGTGTTTTGTGGAAAAAACTGCAGACTGTCCAAATTCGGAGTTGGCTAAATATTTTCGCTGTTTTTGAGTCATCGTGCATTGTCTCACTTTGTGGCTTTTCGCTTTCACGTCCGCGTGTGTAACCACACATATGGCATACCGTTTGATTCAGGACATTTGGGAGATTGATATTTAGTAACTTTTTTTTATTCCATGAGTTTGTGGCATGATTTTACCTTTTGAAGTTGTTTTTTGTTCATTTTTTCAGACAAATGCGAACTTTTACAAAGAACTGCGCCACACCATTGATGGTATGAATGAACAAACTACAGCGTTACATAGCTGAAGGTGTGTAGATTTCAGGAATATTAGTTTGTGGGGGTTATTTCTAAGTTACGGGGGTGTGTTTGTGAAAAAACTGCAGGACTTTCCAAATTCGGAGTTGGCTAAATATTTGCTGTGTTTCTGAGCCATCGTGCATTGTCTCACTTTGTGGCTTTTCGCTTGCACGTCCGCGTGTGTACCACACAATGGCATACCGTTTGATTCAGGACATTGGGGAATTGATATTATAGTAACTTTTTTTAGATTCCATGAGGTTGTGGCATGATTTTTACCTTTGAAGTTGTTTTTTGTTATTTTTTCAGACAAATGCGAACTTCTACAAAGAACTGCGCCCACACATTGATGGTAATGAGAACAACTACAAGCGTTACATAGCTAAGGTTGTAGATTTCAGGAATATATAGTTTGTGGGGTTATTTCTAAGTTACGAGGGGTGTTTTGTGGAAAAAACTGCAGACTGTCCAAATTCGGAGTTGGCTAAATATTTTCGCTGTTTCTGAGCCATCGTGCATTGTCTCACTTTGTGTCTTTTCGCTTCCACGTCCGCGTGTGTAACCACACATATGGCATCCGTTTGATTCAGGACATTTGGGAGATTGATATTTAGTAACTTTTTTTTAGATTCCATGAGGTTGTGGCATGATTTTTACCTTTTGAAGTTGTTTTTTTTCATTTTTTCAGACAAATGCGAACTTTACAAAGAACTGCGCCCACACCATTGATGGTATGAATGAACAAACTACAGCGTTACATAGCTGAAGGTGTGTAGATTTCAGGAATATATAGTTTGTGGGGGTTATTTCTAAGTTACGAGGGGTGTTTTGTGGAAAAAAAACTGCACGACTGTCCAAATTCGGAGTTGGCTAAATATTTTCGCTGTTTCTGAGCATCGTGCATTGTCTCACTTTGTGGCTTTTCGCTTGCACGTCCGCGTGTGTAACCACACATATGGCATACCGTTTGATTCAGGACATTTGGGAGATTGATATTTAGTAACTTTTTTTTTTAGATTCCATGAGGTTGTGGCATGATTTTACCTTTGAAGTTGTTTTTTTGTTAATTTTTTCAGACAAATGCGAACTTCTACAAAGAACTGCGCCCACACCATTGATGGTATGAATGACAAACTACAGCGTTACATAGCTGAAGGTGTGTAGATTTCAGGAATATATAGTTTGTGGGGTTATTTCTAGTTACGAGGGTGTTTTGTGGAAAAAAACTGCAGACTGTCCAAATTCGGAGTTGGCTAAATATTTTCGCTGTTCTGAGCCATCGTGCATTGTCTCACTTTGTGGCTTTTCGCTTCCACGTCCGCGTGTGTAACCACACATATGGCATACCGTTTATTCAGGACATTTGGGAGATTGATATTTAGTAACTTTTTTTAGATTCCATGAGGTTGTGGCATGATTTTTACCTTTTGAAGTTGTTTTTGTTCATTTTTTCAGACAAATGCGAACTTCTACAAAGAACTGCGCCCACACCATTGATGGTATGAATGAACAAACTACAGCGTTACATAGCTGAAGGTGTGTAGACTTCAGGAATATATAGTTTGTGGGGGTTATATCTAAGTTACGGGGGTGTTTTGTGGAAAAAAACTGCAGACTGTCCAAATTCGGAGTTGGCTAAATATTTTCGCTGTTCTGAGCCATCGTGCATTGTCTCACTTTGTGGCTTTTCGCTTCCGTCCGCGCGTGTAACAACACAATGGCATACCGTTTGATTCAGGACATTTGGGGAGATTGATATTTAGTAACTTTTTTTTAGATTCCATGAGGTTGTGGCATGATTTTTACCTTTTGAAGTTGTTTTTGTTCATTTTTTCAGACAAATGCGAACTTCTACAAAGAACTGCGCCCACACCATTGATGGTATGAATGAACAAACAACATACAGCGTTACATAGCTGAAGGTGTGTAGATTTCAGGAATATATATTTGTGGGGGTTATTTCTAAGTTACGAGGGTGTTTTGTGGAAAAAACTGGCAGACTGTCCAAATTCGGAGTTGGCTAAATATAGTTTGTAGGGGTATTTTTGAGTTGGGGGGGGTGTTGTGTGGAAAAACGGCAGACTGTTCAAATACAAAACTGGCTAATTTTTTTTGCTGCTACTGGACATTTGGCACTGGTCACGCTCTGGGTTAGTTGGTAGCCATGTCTCTGGTACACCCATGAATGTGGCATACCGTTTTATTCGGGAGGGGGTTGGCTTTCATATTGAGATGCGTTTGAACTTTCCTCCACAGTTTTTAGCTGGAAATTCGCATTGATTTGTCTCTGATTTTACAGTTGAGGAAAAGGAAGGAAAATGTGAGAAAAGTACTTACAATTTGACGAAGAGCTGCGTCTGGGTATCTGCATTTTGATAGAAAAACCTCACTCGTAAAATCCTGAGAGTGTGTAGTTTTATAAAATATCTCACTTGTGGGGATATTTTAGATAATTTGGTAGATCTTCTATGTTAACTGTCATAGTGGTTACACATTTTAATTTGGTGTAATATTCTAGGAGGTGCAGTTTAGTTTGGGGGGGTCTCCTGTACAGGAAAAGTGGGGTACCCACATATATTGGTATCGTTGTACTCGGGAGTATCTGAGTCTTTTAGAAACAGTAAGATTTTTGTGTGTAACCTTAAAGGAACACTAACCATAAATGACTAAGTGCCATTCGTTTCTATTATTCACAGGGAGGTGAGAACGCTATTCTCACCTCCCTGTGAATAATAGGACGCTCGGGGGACCTGGAACTTACCTTACCCGCCGCTCCACTCGCAGCCGTCAGTCTCTGAACAGCTGTTCTGTCCCGATCGCGCGCCCTATCTTTTGAATTGGCGCGCTGCGCCAAGATAGGGCGCGTGGTCGGGCAGAGCGGCTGTCAGAGACTGAGCGGCTGCGAGTGGAGCGGCGGGTAAGGTTAAGTTCCTGGTCCCCCGAGCGTCCTATTATTCACAGGGAGGTGAGAATAAGCGTTCTCACCTCCCTGTGAATAATAGAAACGAATGGCACTTAGTTATTTTTAGCACAGTTGGAGTTTTACAGGTCCTTAAGATAACTTTAAGTAAAAATGGGAAAAATCCTGAAAATTTGCAAATTTTTCATTTTTTTTACATATTTTACCCATAATTCCAGTAAATTTCCAGAAAATTTAAAAATTCTGTTACCATGTTAAAGTGACTTTGTGCTGAAAAAAAACAATGTATAATATTCCTGATTACTGCAAGGTTTCCTACTGTAAAATTAGTCTAAAGCGATTAAGGACAAAATCCTGAAAATTCTTCTGGCAGTTAAGCAAAAAAAAAAAAGAAAATCTCCTGGCAGTGAAAGGGTTACAGGGAAAGCTTGCTAATTTAAACATTGACAACATTACCATTACAAAAACATAACTCTTGATGCACAAAATTGTATTTTTAAGACAAAAAGTATGCTTGTTTTTTCTTAGCTCATTTTGTGTACTAAAAACATACACTTGCACTCCAAGATTTATTTGGTGTACAAAATTTTCTTTTTGCCAACATACATGTTACAGTACTCTTTATAATTTTTTGTATACAAAAAATATTCTGTTTCAACCCACTGTTTTATTTGTTCACCAAAATAGATTTTGGTCATCAAAATATATACTTTGGTGCTACAAATTTTTTTTGTTGACTAAATATATATTTTGGTTGACTTAATATAGTTTTGTCACCAAAATTTTGTTTGTTTGTTTTTTGTTCATTTGGTTTTTATTGAGTACATTTTTCAATAAACAGTTAACAAAACTGAATTTGAGTGTAATTATTACAGGATATAGCACATAGACATAAATTATGCTTAATGGTAACAATAACATTAATAGATTTGTAAAAGGAAACATAAAAAATAAAAAAAAGGAAAAAGAAAGAGATTGGAAGAGGAATGTAAGATATCCTCTATTCTACCAAATATCCAAATGTAATATTTTGCTTTTAGGAGCAACCAAGATAAAATCACAAAAGTAGTTAAAAATGGGAATCTAGGATAAAACAACATGCATGAAAAAAAGAAAAAGCATGGACTCCCCACTTATACCTCTACAACTCGCTAACCCATGCTCATCAAATATTACTGCAAACGAAAAATCATACAAATATTTATGACTGGGATATTACTCACCATACATATAACAAAATAAATAAAACATTCCCCAACCAATGTGTTTTAAAAAGTGTGCGACAAGCAATCAACTTCACTCTGGTGGCAATCGCCCGCAGGTCGAAAGTATTCTGGACAACTCTGTGTATAACACTTATAAGAGAAGGTCCCATTCACAACCAATTAATCACTCTCCACCACAACAGGCCTTATTCAATCTATAATGGACAGGTTGTGTGACCCAAAACAGAAACTAGGATAATAATATATTGGTTCGCAGCCTAGAGAGCATTGAAGCAGCTCATGAAACAAATCAG
Source organism: Hymenochirus boettgeri (assembly GCA_019447015.1). Taxonomy (NCBI): domain Eukaryota; kingdom Metazoa; phylum Chordata; class Amphibia; order Anura; family Pipidae; genus Hymenochirus; species Hymenochirus boettgeri. Next base: position 170,556,024 of record CM033472.1, read on the forward strand.
CGCAACACAAAGGACAAAAGTCTACAAAGTAACAACTGACCTGATACTACAATATCTGCAGAAGTAAATTGTTATTAACATTTATTGTACTCAAATACCCCACAATTCTGTGTTCCACATAATGTTAAAGTAGGATTATGTTTTTATGTCTACACTGACAGAAACTATCATGAAAAAAATTAAAAAAAATGTTATTGAACGAAAAAAAGATAGTATAAGTCAAACAGATAGATAGATAGATGGATCACTTTACGAATCAGATTAGATAGATAGTAGATAGAAGATCAACCAGATAGATTGATAGCAGGAACCGTTACCTTATGATTAACTGACTCATTGATATTTGGAGGTTTTATTATCATTGAGGGACCAAAATTAGCAACTAGGTTTGAGTGACGGTCTTTCCCTTTTAGTTCATGTGTTATTTAAAATGATGATTTCCGAGAATACAGACTTGCAATGCCGTAGTTTTGGGGTGGTCTCACGACTCCCCTCCCCTCCTTTTTTGAGTTGCGGGAGACCACCCAGAATCTGAGACGTGTATGTCGACCTGCCGGGAGGGGTTGCAGTGTACCTGAACTTTGGGTTGTTCTAGTGCAGTTAAATTTTCCTTGAGAAGAAGAACCAGCTAAATAAGAAACAACTACAGGCTCAGCTATCTATTAAAAGCAGTGACGCTCCAACCCAGGCCCGTGTGGCCAACAATTTCCATACCATAGGAATGAGGAAGAGTTGATACCATCTCCCCGAAACGTTGCATTGCTTTATGTCTGACATAAACTTGGGTGTTCTACCCCTTTTGTACCTGCTCATCCTGTACGCGTTCTGGTTCCTCTTCTGTTCTGCAGGGGATTGGCCCTTTGATGTTGGGTTTGAATGGAGCAGCAAACCAGGAAATAAACTAGCAGGCTGTGTGTGAGTGTGACTTCATCACCTATTATTGTTTTTAAAAAATACCCATAATAACCCTGCTTGTATTATTGGGTTTGCATTGGTTTTACACTAAATTTTGTATTGACTGTGCTATTTCACAAATTCTCTTGACAAAAAGGCAGCAAGCCTATGTAATATAAAGCACCGTTTGTTTGAGTTTTGCGCATCTGTGTAGCACAGAACCTAACATCTTAAGCAGAGGCACAGCCCAGTTGGTCTACTTCTGTTGTAACCGATACACCCTTGTAATCTGCGTCTGCGATAGGTAAAGCAATCACAGTTGAACGCGCGCGTGTGTGCGGCATGAATCGCACAACATTGCGACTCTTTGTGGCGTGCACGATTCTGCGTGCTGCCTCGTGGGGCCTTGCCCATAAAAAGAAATAAGGACTGTTTCCAGTTAGTAGTATGTGTCGACAGCAGAAATTTAAAGGAACTTTCCAGTTTACCAGAATTATGGATTTAGGTCATGCAGGACAATTACCATTTTTACAGGGGAAGTGTATATATACAAATATTTCTTTTAAAGAGTTTTTAAAAGTGAAATATCTTATGGGAAGAGCGCATTAAATGTACACATTTTTTCTGGAGGATAAAGGGCAAGGAATAAGTTTACTGTTTATTTATACAAGATTAATCCACTTTACTAGCCAAGATCGACTACTTCAAGATCGGTGAGTCGAGTGAAGTGTAAACTAATGCCATTATCAGAGCGAGAATAATACGATCTGTGGCTTTCCCTTTAAATTCGAAAAAAACCGCCGAGCGCTAGGGCCGCCCGGGGGCAGCATTCCCTGCACCCCTCTGACCCCCTCGACCCCCCCTCGGTTGTTGCTCCAATCGCGGGGGGATCGGGATTTATATATTGTTAAGCCGCGAGGACGTTCTGGTCCCAACCGTGGATGAAGAGGAGGAAGCGGAGAAGGGTAGCACCCCCGGTGACGCATCGGACGCTCATCTCTCACTGCGGGTCTCCCTGTGAGTGGTAGGAGATCTGCCCCGGTGCTTGTCTTTGACGGTTACTCGCATCTGGGTCCAATTTGATATCGTCGTGCCCTGTACTAGTATAGTTACAGCTGTCATGCTGACAGCTGTACTTACATTGTGAAGGAACTGCAAAGTCTCCTTCACAAATAGGATTTTTTTCTAAGTCTTGTTAGTAGCGAAGACCCTATAAAAAAATGGGGACAGAGATCAAATTTGGTGATCACTTCTGATCACCAATATTGATCTTTGCCATGAATGAAAAATCATTCCTGGAAAAGGTATTTCCGGGGGGGGGGGGGACAAAAAGTGATTTTCCGATCGGATTTCGAATTGGACATAATCGGGCATTTATGAGCCGATTCCAAGTTCGGTATCATTCCCAAGATGATCTGATGATTATCTTGGAATGATCGGGGGGAAAAAAATGGGGGAAATACACCAAAAAATTCTTAAGTGAGACACCACACCTTTTTTTTGTTTTTACCTCTAAAACTTTAAATTATGAAAAAAAAATACGCTTGTCTTCCAAGCTCCCCAAGTTCCCCAGTGATATCGGTAAGTAAACGCGGATACTTATTTGTACGATTTCACAGAAGGCACTAAAGCATATTTTTTACTAAGGAAATTTTTTGCAGACCGGTACCAAAATGTAGACCGTATTGAATTTTTAGGATTCAGTACAGTGTGCAAAAACGTGTGTGACACCCTCCATACTAACCGATTTCACTAAAGATACCACGAAAAGGGGGAGAGTCGTGGGTGCCCCCGTGGGTTTTGGCGTTTTAATCTTCCTCTTTAAGTGCACTTCAATCCCCCTTTTTACTGTTTCTCGCTGGGTTTGCCCCGACGCTGGCACGTTTGATTCATGACATTGAGATTGTTTATAGTGGATTCTTTGCACTTATGTGTCATTTGATACGTGTGGATCTGTTCACAGAATGGCAGTTGCTTAAATCGCGGAAGATTCGTATCGTGATCTCGCCTTGCTATCATTCACCTCTATATTCATTATTTTTCCACAACAATCCAGTTAAAAAACACAGGATTCTTGGATCGCTGGGTTCTGGAACTTCTTCAGGCATGTATGCAACCCAGCATGGCACCGTAACGGAGCTAGAAGGTGTGTAATTCCCAAAAAATAATAGTTGTTGGGGGGAATTTCATTTGTTTCAGGACTGTTTCCTAGAAAAACCGGGAGGATGTTCAAAATTACAGAGCACTTTGAGTGTTTTCTTGTAATCCCGGCCATTTGTGTTCTATGCGTCCCATTGGAGCTAGTTTGTGGCCACGTCTCTGGTGCTCCTAGGCAATTATTGCAATGTTTGAATTAGGAACTTCTGGCATGTGGAAGATTGCTATTTGTGGTTTTTTTGCTCTGTCCTGGGTTTAGGTTAGGATTTCATCCCTTGAATCATCTTCATTTTAATTTTCAAATATAAACCTTAGTAAAACCGGAGTTCTTTGGATCGCTGGGTCTGGAATTCTTCTGTAGCTTGAACAGCATTGACCGTGTACTTTTAACGTTAGCTGATAGGTCGTGGTGATTCCAAAATATCATAGTTGTGGGGGAATCTCCACTATTTGGGACTGTTTCCTTAGAAAAAGGTGTAGGCTGTATTCAAATTATACAGCACTTTGATTTTTTGCCTTGTAACTTGCATGTGTTGCCCATGCGTCCCATTTGAGACTAGTTGTGTGGGCCACTTCGTTGTGCATCCACGCATGGCAATACGTCTTATATTCAGAACATGTGGGAGATTGATAATTTAGTTGGGGGTTTATTTGTGGGGGGCATTTCACAAGTTTCTGGGGCTGTTGAAAATTACAGAGCGCTTTGATTTTTTTTTTGTAATTACACTGTGCATGCGTTCCCATTTGAGCGTTGGTGGCCACGTCCTCTGGTGTGCACCCACACAATGGCATTACCGTTTATGCAGGATTATGGTGGAGATTGACATTTAGTGGTGTTTTTTTGCTTGTGTCAAGGGTGTTTAGGTAGGGTTCCCATTTTCCTATTAGCATGTATCATTAGTTTTATTTTTCACACAAACTCGTAAAAACACGGAGTTCGTTGGATCGCTGTGGTCCGGAATTCTCTCATGTATGCATGAAAGATTGAACCGAAACTGTAGCCTGAAGGTGTGTAGCTTCCAAAAATGATAGATTTGTGGGGGGAATTTCCATGTTTTCTCTGGCTGTTTTCCTTAGAAAAAGGGTAGGCTGTTCAAAGTACACGAGCAACTTTGATTTTTTCTTGTAATTGCATTTCGTGCATGCGTCCACCATTGAAGAGTATTGTGGTGGTCCAGCCATGACTCTGGTGTGCACATGCATATGGCATTACTGTTTGATTCAGTCCGGAATGTGGAAGATTGAATCTTAGTGGGTTAGTTTTTTGCTTGTCGGACGGGGTTTAGGCTAGGATTTCAAATCCTTGAATCATTCTCATGTTATTTTTTTCACAAACTCGTAAAAAAACGATTCTTTGGATACGTGGGTCTGGCAATTTCCAGTATGCATGAAGCATGAAACGTAACGTAGTGAAGGTGTGTACGATTCCAAAAATATAGTTTGTGGGGGGAATGTTCCATCGACAACTTTGCGGACTGTTCCTTAGAAAAAGGTGGTAGTTCAAAACACATTACAGAGCACTTTGATTTTTTTTGTAAGCATAATTGTGCTGCGTTCCCATTTGAGCCTAGTGGTGGCCCGTCTCTGTGTGCATCCATGCATATGTACTTGTTGATCAGGACATGTGGACATATGCTATTTAGTGGGTTTTTTTGACTTGGTCAGTGGGTTAGTTAGGATTCAATCCTTGAATCATCTCATTTTATTTTTCCACAAAACCTTCGTAAAAACACGGAGTCTCTTCTTTGGATCGCATGGGTCTGGAATTCTCATGTATGCATGCAAGCATGGAACGTAAACGTAGCTGAAGGTGTGTAGATCCAAAAATATATAGTTTGTGGGGGAATTCCAGGTGTTTTGGGACTGTTTACCTTAGAAAAAGGGTAGGATGTTCAAATTACAGAGACTTTGCATTTTTTTCTGTAATTTGAATTTGTGCATGCGTCCCATTTAGCTGTTTGGGATGGCCGCTCCTGTGTGCATCCACGCTATGCTATATCCGTTTGATTCAGAACATGTGGAGATTGAATTTGAGATGGGGGTTTATTTGTGCTGGGGCATTCAAGTTTTGGGGCTGTTGACATTACAGGGAGCGCTTTGATTTTTTTTTGTAATTACCTTGTGCATGGGTCCATTTGAGCTAGTTGTGGTGGCCCACGCTCTGTGTGCAACCACACACATATGGACTACCGTTCCGATGCAGGATATGTGGGAGCATTGTACATTAAGTGGGTTTTTTGCTTGCAAGTGGGATTAGCGGTAGGATTTAATCCTTGAGAATCTTAATTTTATTTCACGATACACCTCCTAAAACCACAAGAGTTTTTTTGGTATGGTTCTGGATTCTTCATGTATGTATGTAAAGTGCATTGCACTGTCGTAGGTACTGAAGGTGTGTAGATTCCAAAAATATATAGTTTTGTGGGGGATTTCAATGTTTTAGGGACTGTTCCTAGAAAAGGTGGCTGTGCAAATTACAGAGAACTTGAATTTCTTCTTGTAATGCATTGAGGCATCGCTTCCCCAATTTGAGCTAGTGGTGGCCACATCTCTGTGTACATCAAACGCTATGGCATACCATTGATTCAGAATTCATGTGGAGATTGTATTTAGTGGGAGTGTGTTATTGAGGGGGGCATTTTCAAATTTTGGGGCTATTTGAAATTACTGGAAGCACATTTTTTTCTGTAATTACACTTGTAGCATCGTCCGTTTGAGCTAGTTTGGTGGCACACGTCTCACTCTCTGTGTGCACACCCACACTATGAGCACACCGTTTGATGCAGGATATTGTGGGAGATTGCTATTTAGTGGGGTTTTTTTTGCTTCAAGGGCGTTTAGGTAGGATTTCAATCCTTGAATCAATCACTTTATACCTTTTTCACAAAACCCTCCTTAAAAACACCAGAGTTCTTTGACATCACTGGTCTGTACTTCTTCATGTAGATGCCAAAGCATGGCACCGCTAGGAAGATGGAAGGTGTGTAGATTCAAAATATATAGTTTGTGGGGGGAATTTTATGTTTTCCGGACTGTTTTCTTAAAAAACGGGTAGGCTGTCTCAATTCCAAGAGCACTTGATCTTCTTGTAATTGCATTTGTGCATGCCATCCCATTGAGCTAGAAAGTGGCACGCTCTATGTGCATCCACGAATTGACTGGCATACTTTGACTCAGACATGTGGGAGATTGATATTAGTTGGGGGTTTGTATTTGGTGCGGCCGGCATTTCAAGTTTTGGGGCTGTTGAAATTACAGAGCCCGGATTTGAAACGGATATTTTTCTTGTAATACAAAACTGTGCAGCGTCCATTTGAGCTAGTTGGGGCACACGTCTCTGTGATCATCACGCTTATGGCATACGTTTTATCAGTCAGGGCATTTGGAAGATTGATATTGACAGTTTTTTTTACATGACATGGAATTGCCATGTGTTTTAAACGTTGAATGTATTTTTATACCATTTTTCCTGAAAATCTGGCTAGAGAAACTCGAAACCTTACCAAGATCTGTACAAACGCACTATACCACCATTGGTGGTATGCAATTAAAAGATACACACCATTGTGTAGCTGAAGTTGTTGTTAGGTCCAAGAATATTAGTTTTGGGAGGTATTTCTAATATAGAGTTTTGGTGTTAGTCGACAATGAAAAGTTGCTGTAACGGGCCACTGTTCATGGCCTCATTTGCCCCCTGGCTAGTTGATTCCACTTCTGCGTGGTTTAACCTACATAGGATACCGTTTGATTCAGACTTTGGGGAGATTGATATTTGTAACTTTTTTTAATTACTGGATTTCTGGCATATTTCACCTCTCTCCTTTGAGAGTGTTTTTTTTTTTAAAAAATTTTTACGAAAATCTGCTAAGTGTGAAATTCTACGAGAACTGCGTCCCCACACACCAATGATGGTACTAATGAACAAACACGAATCGTACTAAAGGTCTTTCCCTTTCCCTGTGTGGATTCGAGAAATATATGGTTTGTGGGGTTGGTTTGCTTGGGGAAAAATGTGCAGACTGTTCAAATTCGATTTGACTGAATAGTTTTTGTTTCTGAGCCAATGTGCATTGTTTCACTTGTGATCTTTGGTTCCTCCACGTCAGTGTGTCACCACACAATATGCGCAATTACCGTTTGATTCAGGAACATTTGGGAGGAATTGATATTAGAAGCTTTTTTTTTACATCCAGGGGTTTTGGCATGATTCTACCGTTTGAAGTTGTCTTTTTGTTAATTTTTTCATACCGAAAGCACGAAATTTCTCCGAAGAACTGCGCCACACCATGAGTGTATGAATGAACAATACAGCGTTCCGTAGCTAAGGTGTGTAGATTTCAGGAATATATAGTTTGTGGGGGTTATTTCTAAGTTACGGGGTGTTTGTGGAAAAAGCCAGACTGCCCAATTCGAGTGGCTAAATATTTTCGCTGTTTCTGAGTCATCGTGCATTGTCTCACTTTGGGCTTTTCGCTTCCACGTCGCGTGTGTAACCACACATATGGCATACCGTTTGATTCAGGACATTTGGGAGATTGATAGTAGTAACTTTTTTTTAGATTCCATGAGGTTGTGGCATGATTTTTTACCTTTTGAAGTTGTTTTTTTGTTACATTTTTTCAGACAAATGCGAACTTCTACAAAGAACTGCGCCCACACACCATTGTGGTATGAATGAACAAACTACAGCGTTACATAGCTGAAGGTGTGTAGAATTCAGGAATATATAGTTTGTGGGGTTATTTCTAAGTTACGGGGTGGGTTTTGTGGAAAAAATGCAAAGACAGTCCAAATGCGGAGTTGGTTCTAAATATTTTCGCTGTTTTTTGAGTCATACGTGCATTGTCTCACTTGTGGCTTTTCGCTTCACGTCCGCGTGTGTAACCACACATATGGCATACCGTTTGATTCAGGACATTTGGGAGAATTGATATTTAGTAACTTTTTTTTAGATTCCATGAGTTGTGGCATGATTTTTACCTTTGAAGTTGTTTTTTGTTCATTGTCAGACAAATGGAAACTTTTACAAAGAACTGCGCCCACACCATTGATGGTATGAATGAACAAACTACAGCGTTACATAGTGAAGGTGTTGTAGCATTTCAGAATATATAGTTTGTGGGGGTTATTTCTAAGTACGGGGGTGGTTTTGTGGAAAAACTGCAGATAGTCCAAATTCTGAGTTGGCTAAATATTTGCTCGTTTTTGAGCGCTAGATGCCTTGGTCTCATGGTGGTTTTCGCTTTCACGTCGCGGTGTGTAACCACACATATGGCATACCGTTTGATTCAGGACATTTGGGAGATTGATTATAGTAATTTTTTTAGATTCCATGGTTTGTGGCATGATTTTTTACCTTTTGAAGTTGTTTTTTTGTTCATTTTTTCAGACAAATGCGAACTTTTACAAAGAACTCGCGCACACCATTGATGGTATGAATGAACACTCACCACGCGTTACATAGGCGGTGTGTCGATATCAGGAATACTATAGTTTGTGGGGGTTATTTCTAAGTTACGGGGTGTTTTGTAGAAAAAAACTGCAGACGTCCAAATTCGGAGTTGGCTATATTTTCGTGTTTCTTGAGTCTCGTGCATTGTCTCACTTTGTGGCTTTTCGCTTGCACGTCCGTCCGTGTGTAACCACACATATGGCATACCGTTTGATTCAGGACATTGGGGAGATTGATAATTTAGTAACTTTTTTTTTAGATTCCATGAGGTTGTGGCATGATTTTTACCTTTTGAAGTTGTTTTTTGTTCTTTTTTCAGACAAATGCGAACTTTACAAAGAAAACTGCGGCCCACACCATTGATGGTATGAATAGAACAACACTAAGCGTTTACATAGCTGAAAGGTGTTAGATTCAGGCATAATAGTTTGTGGGGTTATTTCTAAGTTACCGGGGGTGTTTTGGGAAAACCAAACTGTCAGACGTCAAATTCGGAGTTCGGCTAAATATTTTCGCTGTTTTTGAGTCAGTGCATTGTCTCACTTGTTTTTTTCGCTTTCACGTCCGCGTGTGTAACCACACATATGGCATACCGTTTTGATTCAGGACATTTGGGAGATTGATATTTAGTAACTTTTTTTAGATTCCATGAGGTTGTGGCATGATTTTTACCTTTTGAAGTTGTTTTTGTTCATTTTTTCAGACAAATGCGAACTTTACAAAGAACTGCGCCCCACACCATTGATGGTATGAATGAACAAACTACAGCGTACAATAGCTAAGGTGTGTAGATTTCAGGAATATATAGTTTGTGGGGGTTATTTCTAGTTACGGGGTGTTTTGTGGAAAAAAACTGTAGAACCAGACTGTCCAAATTCGGAGTGGCTAAAATTTTCGCTGTTTCCTGAGCATCGTGCTTTGTCTCACTTTGGGGTTTTCGCTTGCAACGTCCGCGTGTGTAACCACACAATGGCAACCGTTTGATTCAGGACATTTGGGAGATTGATATTTAGTAACTTTTTTTTTTAGATTCATGAGGTGTGGCATGATTTTTACATTTGAAGTTGTTTTTGTTTAATTTTTTCAGACAAATGCGAAACTTATTCAAAGAAATGCGCCCCCACACCATTGAGTGGTATGAAATGAACAAACTACAGCGTTACAGATGAAGGTGTGTAGATTTCAGGAATATATATTGTGGGTTGGTTATTTCTTTTTAAGTTCGAGGTGGTTTTGTGGAAAAGACTGCAGACTGTCCAAATTCGGAGTTGGCTAAATATTTTCGCTGTTCTCGAGCCATCGTGCATTGGTCTCACTTTGGGCTTTTCGCTTCCACGTCGCGTGTGTAACCCACATATAGGCATACCGTTTGATTTCAGACATTTGGGAGATTGATATTAGTAACTTTTTTAGATTTCCATGAGGTGTGATGGCATGATTTTACTTCTTGAAGTGTTTTTTGTTCATTTTTTCAGACAAATGCGAACTTCCTACAAAGAAGCGCCACACCATTGATGGTAGAATGAACAAACTACAGCTGTACATATGCTGAGGTGTGTAGATTAGGAATATATAGTTTATGGGGTGTTATGTTTAAGTTACGGGGGTGTTGTGTTTGTGGAAAAAACTGCAGACTGTCCATTCGAGTGTTGGCTAAATTTTTCGTGTTCTTTGATATCGTGCATTGTCTCACTTGTTGCTTTCGCTTTACGTCCGGTGTGTAACACACATATGGCATACGTTTGATTCAGGACATTGGGGATTGATATTTAGTATTTTTTTTAGATTCCATGAGGTTGTGGCATGATTTTACCATTGAAGGGTGTTTGTTCATTTTTTCAGACAAATGCGAACTTTTACAAAGAACTGCGCCCACACCATGATGGTATGAATGAAAACAAAATACAGCGTTACATAGCTGAAGGTTGTAGATTTCAGGAATATATATTTGTGGGGGTTATTATAAGTTACGGGGGTGTTTTGTGGAAAAACTGACAGACTGCAAATTCGGGAGTGGGCTAATATTTTGCTGTTTTGAGTCATGCTGCATTGTCTCACTTGTGGCTTTTCGTTACGTCGCGTGTGTAACCACACATATGGCATACCGTTGATTCAGGACATTGGGAGATTGATATTTAGAACTTTTTTTAGATATTCCATGAGGTTGTGGCATGATTTTTACCTTTTGAAGTTGTTTTTTGTTATTTTTCAGACAAATGCGAACTTCTTACCAAGAACTGGGCCACATTGATGGTATGACAGAACCAAACTACAGCGTTACATAGTCGAAGTGTGTGATTTCAGGAATATACTAGTTTGTGGGGGATTTCTAAGGTTACGGTGGTTTTGCTGTTTTGTGGAAAAGACTGCAGACGGTGTCCAAATTCGGAGTGTGGTCTAATATTTTCGTTTTTGAGTCATCGGCATGTTCACTTTGTGGCTTTCGTTCACGTCCGCGTGTGTAACCACACATATGGCATACCGTTTGATTCAGGACATTGTGGAGATTGATTTAGTAACTTTTTTTTTAGATTCCATGAGGTTGTGGCATGATTTTTACCTTTTGAAGTTGTTTTTGTTCATTTTTTCAGACAAATGCAGAACTTTTACAAGAACTGCGCCCAACCTTTGATGGTATGAAGAACAAACTACAGCGTTACATAGCTGAGGTGTTGTAGATTTCAGGCATATATAGTTTTGTGGGGGTTATTTCTAAGTTACGGGGTCAGGTGTTTTTGTGGAAAAAATGCAGGACGTCCAAATTCGGGTTGGCTAAATATTTTCGCTGTTTTTGAGATCGTGCATTGTCTCACTTTGTCTTTTGCTTTTAACGTCCGCGTGTGTAACCACACATATGGCATAACCGTTTGATAGGACATTTGGGAGATTGATATTTAGTAACTTTTTTTTAGATTCCATGAGGTTGTGGCATGTTTTTACCTTTGAAGTTGTTTTTTGTTCATTTTTTCAGACAAATGCGATACTTTACAAAAGAACATGCGCCCCACACCATTGATGGAGAATGAACAAACTACAGCGTTACATAGCTGAAGTTTGTAGATTTCAGGAATATATAGTTGTGGGGGTTGTTCTAAGTTACGGGGGTGTTTTGTGGAAAAAAAAACTGCAGACTGTCAAAATTCGGAGTTGGACTTAAATATTTTCGCTGTTTGAGCCTCGTGCATTGTCTCACTTTGTGGCTTTTCGCTTGCACGTCAGCGTGTGTAACCACAAATATGGCATAAGTTTGATCAGGACATTTGGGGATGATATTTAGTAAATTTTTTTAGATCATGAGGTTGTGGCATGATTTTTACCTTTTGAAGTGTTTTGTTATTTTTTCAGACAAATGCGAACTTCTACAAAGAACTGCGCCCACACCATTGATGGTATGAATGAACAAACTACAGCGTTACATAGGACTGAAGGTGTGTAGATTTCAGGAATATATATTTGTGGGGATTATTTCTAAGTTACGGGGGGTTTGTTTTGTGGAAAAACTGCAGACTGTCCAAATTCGGAGTTGGCTAAATATTTTCGCTGTTTTGAGCATCGTGCATTGTCTCACTTGTGGCTTTTCGCTTCACGTCCGCGTGTGTAACCACACATATGGCATACCGTTTGATTCAGGACATTTGGGAGATTTGATATTAGTAATTTTTTTAGATTCCAGAGGTTGTGGCATGATTTGTATCCTTTGAAGTTGTTTTTTGTTCATTTTTCAGACAAATGCGAACTTTTACAAGAACTGCGCCCACACCCATTGATGGTAGAATGAACAAACTACAGCGTTACATGCTGAAGGTGTGTAGATTTCAGGAATATATCAGTTTGTGGGGGTATTTTCTAAGTTAAGGGGGTGGTGTTTGTGGAAAAAACTGCGGACTGTCCAAATCGGAGTTGGCTAAATATTTTCGCTGTTTGAGCCATCGTGCATTGTCTCACTTTGGTTCTTTTCGCTTCACGTCCGCGTGTGGTAACCCACACATATGGCATACGTTTGATTCAGGACATTGGGAGATTGATATAGTAACTTTTTTTTAGATTCCATGAGGTGTGTGGCATGATTTTTACCTTTGAAGTTGTTTTTTGTTCATTTTTTCAGACAAATGCTCGAACTTTACAAAGAACTGCGCCCACACCATGATGGTATGAATGATAAACAAACTACAGCGTTACATAGCTGAAGTGTGGTAGATTTCAGGAATATATAGTTTGTGGGGATTATTTCAAGTTACGAGGGTGTTTTGTGGAAAAAAACTGCAGACTGTCCAAATTCGGAGTTGGCTAAATATTTTGCTGTTCTGAGCCATCGTGCATGTCTCACTTTGGATGCTTTTCTCCTCTCCGTCCGCGTGTGTAACCACACATTATAGCATACCGTGATTCAGGACATTGGGAGATTGATTTTAGTAACTTTTTTTAGATCCATGAGGTTGTGGCATGATTTTTACCTTTGAGTTGTTTTTGTTCATTTTTCAGACAAATGCGAACTTCTAAAAAAGAACTGCGCCCCACCCATTGATGGTATGAATGAACAAACTACGTCGTTACATAGCTGAAGGTGTGTAGATTTCGGAATATATAGTTTGTGGGGGTTATTTCTAAGTTAGGGGTGTTTTGTGGAAACTGCAGACTGTCCAAATTGGAGTTGGCTAAATATTTTCGCTGTTTTGAGTCATCGTGCATGTCTCACTTTGTGGCTTTTCGCTTACAGTCCCGCTGTGTAACCACACATATGGCATCGTTTGATTTTTTCATGGACATTTGGGAGATTGATTTAGTAACTTTTTTAGATTCCATGAGGTTGTGGCATGATTTTTACCTTTGAAGTGTGTTTGTTCATTTTTTCAGACAAATGCGAATTCTACAAGAATGTGCGCCACACACCATGTATGGTAGAATGAACAAACTACAGCGTGTATAGCTGAGTGTAGTGAGATCAGAAATATAGTTTGTGGGGGTTATTTCTAAGTTACGGGGGTGTTTGTGGAAAAAACTGCAGACTGTCCAAATTCGGAGTTGGCTAAATATTTTGCTGTTTTTGAGTCCACGTGCATTGTCTCATTTTGTCTTTTCGTTCACGTCCGCGTGTGCTAACAACATATGGCATACCGTTGATCAGCGACATTTGGGAGATTGATATTTAGTAACTTTTTTTAGATTCCATGAGGTTTGTGGGCATGATTTTTACCTTTTGAAGTGTTTTTTGTTCAATTTTTTCAGACAAATGCGAACTTTACCAAAGAACTGCGCCACACCCATTGATAGGTATGAATGAACACAACTACAGCGTACATAGCTGAAGGTGTGTAGATTTCAGGAATATATAGTTTGTGGGGGGTTATTCTAAGTACGGGGGTGTTTTGTGGAAAAACTGCAGGACTGTCCAAATTCGGAGTTGGCTTAAATATTTTCGCTGTTTCTGAGCCATCGTGCATTGTCTCACTTTGTGCTTTTCGCTTGCACGTCCGCGTGGTGTAACCACACATTATGGCCATACCGTTTGATTCAGGACATTGGGAGATGATATTTAGTAACTTTTTTTTATTCATGAGGTTTGTGGCATGATTTTTACCTTTTGAAGTTGTTTTTTGTTCTTTTTTCAGAAAATGCGAACTTCTACAAAGAACTGCGCCCACACCATTGTGGTATGAATGAACAACTACAGCGTTCATAGCTGAAGTGTGTTAGATTTCAGGAATAATAGTTTGTGGGGGTTATTTCTAAGTAACGAGGTGGTTTTGTGAAAAGCTGAGCAAGACTGTTCAAATTCGGAGTTGGCTAAATATTTTCGCTTTTCTGAGCCATCGTGCATTGTCTCAATTTGTGGCTTTTCGCTTCCACGTCCGCGTGTGTAACCACAATATAGACTACGTTGATTCCGGACATTGGGAGATTGATATAGTAACTTTTTTTTTTAGATTCCATGAGGTTGTGGCATGATTTTTACCACTTTTGAAGTTTTTGTTTTTTTTTGTCAGACAATGCGAACTTCTACAAAGAACTGCGCCCACACACATTGATGGTATGAATGAACCAAACTACAGCGTTACATAGCTGAGGTGTGTATTTCAGGAAATAAGTTGTGGGGGTTTAATTACTAGTAGGGGGTGTTTTGTGGAAAACAACTGCAGACTGTCCAAAACGGAGTTGGCTAATATTTTCGCTGTTTTGAGTCATCGGCATTGTCTCACTTTGTGGCTTTTCGCTTTCACTCCGCGTGTGTAACCACACATAGGCATACCGTTTGATTCAGGACATTTGGGAGATTGATATTAGTAACTTTTTTTTAGATTCCATGAGGTTGTGGCATGATTTTTACCCTTTGAAGTTTGTTGTTTGTTCAATTCAGACACAATGCGAACTTTTACAAAGAACTGCGCCCCACACCATGATGGTATGAATGAACAAACATACAGCGTTCATAGCTGAAGGTGTGTAGACTTTACGGAATATATAGTTTGTGGGGTTATTTTAAGTTACGGGGGTGTTTTTGGAGAAAAAACTGCAGACTGTCCCATTCGGAGTTGGCTAAATATTTCGCTGTTTTCTGAGCCATCGTGCATTGTTCACTTTTGTGCTTTCGCTTGCACGTCCGCGTGTGTAACACCACATATGGCATACCGTTGATTCGGACATTTGGAGATTGATATTTGTAACACTTTTTTTAGATTCCATGGTTGTGGCATGATTTTTACCTTTTGAAGTTGTTTTTTGTTAATTTTTTCAGACAAATGCGACTTCTACAAGATGTCGCCCACACCATGATGGTATGAATTGACAACCCTAAGCCGTTACATAGCTGAAGGTGTCGTAGATTCAGGAAATATAGTTTGTGGGGGTTATTTCCAAGTTACGAGGGTGTTTGTTGGAAAAGACTGCAGACTGTCCAAATTCGGAGTGGCTCTAATATTTCGCTGTTTCTGAGCCATCGTGCATTGTTCTCACTTTGTGGCTTTTCGCTTCCACGTCCGCGTGTGTAACCACACATATAGCATACCGTTTGATTCCGGACATTTGGGAGATTGAATTTAGTAACTTTTTTTAGATTCATGAGGTTTGTGGCATGATTTTTACCTTTGAAGTGTTTTTGTCATTTTTTTCAGACCAAATGCGAACTCTACAAAGAACTGCGCCCACACCATTGATTGGTTAATGAACAACCACTCACGCGTTACATAGCTGCAGGTGTAGGATTTCAGGAATATAGTGTTGTGGGGGTTGATTTCTAAGTTACGGGTGGTGTTTTGGGAAAAATAATGCAGACTGTACAAATTCGGGTGGCTTAAACTTTCGCTGTTTTGAGTCATCGTGATTGTCTCGCTTGGGCTTTCGCTTTTCCGTCCGGTGTGTAAACCACAATCTGGCATACGACCGTTGATTCAGGGACATTTGGAGTGATGATATTAGTAACTTTTTTCGAGATTCCATGAGGTTTGTGGCATGATTTTACCTTTTGAAGTGTGGTTTTTGTATCATTTTCAGACAAATGGAACTATTACAACTATTGTAACTGCGCCACACCCATTGATGGTATGAATGAAACCAAACTACAGCGTTACATAGCTGAAGTGTGTGTAGATTCTAGGAATATATAGTTTGTGGGGGTTATTTCTATATTTGTTACGGGTGGTGTGTTTGTGGAAAAAAAAACTGCAGACTGTCCAAATTCGGGGAGGCTAAATATTTTCGCTGCTTTTTGAGTCATCAGTGCATTGTTCTCACGTTGTGGTTGTCGCTTTCACGGTCCGCGTGTGTAACCACATATGGATTACCGTTTGATTCAGGGCATTTGGAGATTGATATTTAGTAACTTTTTTTAGATTCCATGAGGTGTGTGCTGGATGCATTTTCCTTTTGAAGTTGTTTTTGTCATTTTTTCAGACAAATGCGAACTTTTACAAAGAACTGCGCCCACACCATTGATGGTAGAATGACAAACTACAGCGTTACATAGCTGAAGGTGTGTGTAGTTTCAGGAATATATAGTTTGTGGGGGTTATTTTAAGTTACGGGTGGTTTTTTGTTTTGGAAAAAATGCAGGACTGTCCAATGACGGGTGCCTAAATATTTCGCTGTTTCTGAGCCATCGTGCATTGTCTCACTTTGTGGCTTTTCGCTTGCACGTCGCGTGTGTAACCAACAATTATGGCATACCGTTTGATTCAGGACATTTGGGAGATTGATATTTAGTAACTTTTTTTTAGATTCCATGAGGTGTTGTGCATGATTTTACTTTTGAAGTTGTTTTTTGTTAATTTTTCAGACAAATGCGAAACTTCACCAACTAGAACTGCTGCCCCACCATGAGGTATGAAGCTGCAGAATAACTACAGCGTACATTAGCTGAAGGGGTGTAGATTTCAGGAATATATAGTTTGTGGGGGTATTTCTAAGTTACGAGGGTGTTTTGTGAGAAAAAAATGCAGACTGTCAAATTCGGAGTTGGCTAAATATTTTGCTGTTCTGAGCCCCTGTGCATGTCTTCACTTGTGGCTTTTTCGCTTCCACGTCGCGTGTGTAACAACATATGGCATACCGTTTGATTCAGGACATTTGGGGGATTGATATTTAGTAACTTTTTTTAATTCCATGATGATTGGTGTGGCATGATTTTTACCTTTTGAAGTGTTTTTGTCATTTTTCAGACAAATGCGAAACTTATACAAAGAACTGGCCCACACCATTGATGGTATGAAGGACAAAAACGCAAGCGTACATAGCTGAAGGTGTGTAGATTTCAGGAATATATAGTTTGTGGGGGTTATTTCTAAGTTAGAGAGCGGTGTTTTGTGGAAAAACTGCAGACTGTCCAAATTCGGAGTTGGCTAAATATTTTCGCGTTTCTGAGCATCGTGCATTGTCTCACTTTGTGGCTTTTCGCTTGCACGTCCGTCGTGTAACCACACATGGCATACCGTTTGATTCAGGACATTTGGGAGATTGATATTTAGTTTAACTTTTTTAGATTCCATGAGGTTGTGGCATGATTTTACTTTTTGAAGTGTTTTTTTGTTAATTTTTTCAGGACAAATGCGAACTTCTACAAAGAACTGCGCCCCACACCATTGATGGTATGAATGAACAAACTACAGCGTTACATAGCTGACGGTGTGTAGATTTCAGGAAATTATAGTGTTGTGGGGGTTATTTCATAAGTTAAGAGGGTGTTTGTGGAAAAAAACTGCAGACTGTCCAAATTCGGAGTTGGCTAAATATTTTCGCTGTTTTGAGCCATCGTGCATTGTCTCACTTTGTGGCTTTTCGCTTCCAGTCCGCGTGTGTAACCACACATATGATACCGTTGATTCAGGACATTTGGGAGATTGATTTAGTAACTTTTTTTAGATTCCATGAGGTTGTGGCATGATTTTTACCTTTTGAAGTTGTTTTTGTTACATTTTTTCAGACAAATGCGAACTTCTACAAAGAGAACTGCGCCCACACCATTGATGGTATGAATGAACACAACTACCGCGTTACATAGCTGAAGGTGTGTAGACTTCAGGAATATATAGTTTGTGGGGGTTATAATCTAAGTTACGGGGGTGTTTTGTTGGAAAAAAACTGAGACTGTCCAAAATTGGAGTTGGCTAATATTTATCGCTGTTCTAGCTCAGTACGTGCATTGTCTCACTTGTGGCTTTTCGCTCCACGTCCGCCGCGTTGTAACAACACATATGGCATACCGTTTGATTCGGACATTTGGGAGATGAATTTGTATATTAGACTTTTTTTTTTCCTGAGTCTGTGGCATGATTTTTACCTTTGAAGTTGTTTTGTTCATTTTTCAGACAAATGCGAACTCTACAAAGAACTGCGCCCACACCATTGATGGTATGAATGAACAAATACAGCGTTACATAGCTGAATGTGTGTGAGATTTCAGGAATATATAGTTTGTGGGGTTATTCTAGTTACGAGGTGTTTGTGGAAAAAACTGCAGACTGTCCCAAATTCGGAGTTGGCTAAATATATAGTTGTAGGGGGTATTTGAGTTGGGGGGTGTTTGTGGAAAAACTGGCAGGACGTTCAATACAAAAATGGCTAATTTTTTTTTGCTGCTACTGGACATTGGCACGGTCACGCTCTGGGTTAGTGGTAGCCATGTCTCCTGGGTACACCCATGAATGTGATTACCGTTTATTCGGGAGGGGTTAGGCTTTCATATTTGAGATGCGTTTGAACTTCCTCACAGGTTTTAGCCGAAATTGCATTTGATTTTGTCTCTGATTTTACAGTGGAGGAAAAAAAGAAAATGTGAGAAAGTAACTTTACAATTTGACGAAGAGCTGGTCTGGGTACTGATTTTGATAGAATAACTCACTCGTAACAACGAGGGAGTGGTAGTTTCTAAAAAATATCTCACTTGTGGGGTAGATTTGAGATAATTTGGTAGATATTCTATTGTTAACTGTCAGTAGTGGTTACACATTTTAATTTGGTGTAATTTTAGTTGTAGGGTGCAGTTAGTTTGGCGGGGTCTCCTGGAAGGAAAAGTGGGGTACCCACTATCTGTATCATTGTCTCGCGGGAGTATCTGAGCTTTTTAGAACAAAGTAAGCATTTTTGTGTGTAACCTAAAGGAACACTAAAACCACAGTAAAATGACTAAGTGCATTCGTTTCTATATTCACAGGGAGGTGAGAAACGCTTATCCACTCCATCAGGTGAACTATATCGGACGCTCGGGCGGACTGGAACTTACCTACCGCCGGCTCCACTCAGCGAGCTTCAGGTCTCTGAACAAGCTGTTCGTCCCGACGCCCGCGACCTATATTTGAATTGGCGCGAATGCGCACAAAGATTAGGCGCCGCGTGGTCGGGCACGAGAGGCTGCC
The DNA here is from genome assembly GCA_019447015.1 of Hymenochirus boettgeri. Taxonomy (NCBI): domain Eukaryota; kingdom Metazoa; phylum Chordata; class Amphibia; order Anura; family Pipidae; genus Hymenochirus; species Hymenochirus boettgeri. The sequence continues at coordinate 170,575,371 of CM033472.1, forward strand.
GAGACTGAGCGGTTTCCTGCCTTAAGGACGAGTGGAGTGTGTGCCGGTAGGAAGTCCATGCGTCCCGAGGGGGGCGTCCCTCTTATTAAAAGTAGGCCCCCCTTTTCCCTTTTATTTTTCTCCTTTTCCCCCCCTTTTCTTTCCTCTTTTTTCTTTCCTCTCTCCCTTCTCACCTTCTCCCCCCCCCCCCCCCCCCCCTCCCCCCCCCCCCCCTGTTTTTCTTCTTTTTTTCTTTTTTTTGGGCGTTTCTTTTCCGTTGGTTCTTGGGGGGGGGCGCTCCCGGGCTCTTTGGTCCCTTTTTTTGGTTTGGGGCTTTTTGCTGCGAATACGCGTTCTCACCATCCCTGTGAATATAAAGACAGCTAGGGCACTTGTTATTTTAAGCACAGTTGGAGTTCTTACAAGGTCCTTTTAAGATTTTACTTTAAGTAAAAATGGAAAAATCCTGAAAATTTGCAAATTTTTCATGTTTTTTACATTTTACGAATTTTTATTCCATCATTCCAGTAAAATATACCAGAAGAAAGTGTAAAAATTCTCTGTTTACATCGTTAAGATAGACTGTTGTGCTGAAAAACACAAACTGTCTCATATCTCTCCTGCAGTTATGGCAGGTCTTCTGTATTCAAAGTTAGTCTAAGCCATGTAAGGCAAAATCCTGAAAATTTCTGGAATTGTATACGCAAAATAAAAAAAAGAAAAACTGCTCGGTTAGTGTAAAGGGTTACAGGGAAAGCTTGTCTACACTTTACCCCCATTGACATTACTAAAAACATAATCCTCTTTGATGACCACAAAATTGTTCATTTTTAAGATCAAAAACGTATCGTGTGTTTTTTCTGAGCTCCCACTTTTGGTACTAACCACATACTTACTTGCCACTCCAGATTTGATCTTGGTTGTACAAATTTTCTTTTTGCCCACTATACGTTCTACAAGTATGCTTATAATTTTTTCTGACAAAAAACATATTTGTTTCAACCCACTGTTGTTATTGTCACCAAAATAAGATTTTGGTCCATCCAATATTACTTTGGTTGTACCAATTTCTTTTTGTGTTGCAACCACATATATTTATATTGGTTGCACTTGATTAGTTTTTGTCACCCCAAATATTTTTTTGTTGTTTTTTGTCATTTGGTTGTTTTATTCGTAATTTTGCTAACAGTACCAAAATGAATTTGAGTGTAATTTATACAGGTCATAGATCTGATGACAGAAAGTGCTCACATTTCTCTTTTTTCCCCGTGTCACACTAATGTACCCACTATGTCTTATTTATCTCCTTTCTCCCGATCCGCCAGCTTCGGTACTTTTGTAATCACACCTTTTTGTCTGGGAAACATTACCATAAATAAATAAAATTCAGGAAACGAAACCTGTGCATTCCCAAGAGCCATCGCTTGGCCTTTTTTTTTTTTTTCCCCAGTTTATGTGGGCATCTTCCATTGTGTTCAGATATCCTCCGCTTTCCTCAACACATCACTACTTTCCACACTATTCCAAATATTCACAACTCCCGAACTAGCCGCATTTTGACCACCCTCTCTTACGTTCTGTTCTTACGGTCCATCCAAGGTTGGGAACAGGGCCGCAGAGGCTGGTCGCGACCCCCCACCCCCCCCCCCCCTCCCCCCCCCCCCCCCCCCACCCCCCCCAACCCACCCCCCCCCCCCCCCCCCCAACGAGCGCACCCCACTACCCACCGCCGCAACCACTCCAAGCCACCACGGACCGCTCCGGGGAGGGGAGGGGAGGGGAGACGCTGGGAGGGGTGGAGGCTCCCTCACACCCCACCGACCGCCCCCCCCCCCTCCCTCCCCCCCCTCCACCCCCCCCCCCTCACTCTCCCCTCCCCCCACCACCAACCCCCCCCCACAACCCCCCCCACACACCCCCCCAACACCAACCCACCCCAAAAACACAGCGGCCCGCACGACACTGCCGACGGGCACTCTTTGGGGCCTCGGGCCGGTACCCCGCAGATCACAGACAACCGGAACACCCCCACTCCCCAGCCCACCCCTCATCCGTAAGGCCGCCCAACTTCAGGCCTGACCAATGTCCAGTCCCCTTCGAGACGGGCGGAACCCGCCCACGCCTCAAAACCCGCGGACCCCAGTGCGGCTCTTAAAAGAGCTTGGGCGGACCCACCCTTTCTCTTCTTCATTTCCCGGCACGACCACCAGCTGAGCAACCCCCGACGGGCCGCCAGCCCCACCCCCACCACCAGAGAGGTTACCCCCTCGAGCCCCGAAAAGAGGGGCTGGTACCCCCGACCGGGCGGCGCCGGCGACCTTCAAACACAACAGGAACACACGCATGTTGCCCAGCCCCCCGTATCGACAAGCCAATCCCCCCGACGCACCCGAAAAGCACAAGTCTCTCACACCGGCCCAAAACACAGCTCAGGACCCGACACCAACCCCACTCAGGTCCGCCGATGCCAGGCAGACCTCACTGCGGCCCGACCACAGACTCAGAACCCGGACTTATGGATTTTGCCCAACCCAGCCCCACAAACCTATAATAAGAGGAGCTTTCGCGCCCCGGAATCAGATGGTCATCGCAGTAGATGCTGAAGAAAGAAGCGGTGGCAACATCGGCTCCGCTGAGGCCGCGGTCTGCCAGACGGGCTCATGTCGGCCGCAGTTGAGTCTGCCTGGCATCGGCCGACCCGATGGGGTTGTGGGTGTTCGCAGCCCGAACGACGCTCGCCCGAAGCGGCCGATCTTTTAAGAACCGCAGGCCAACTGGGGTACCCGGGTTCGAGGCTGCGGGTACCGGCAGGCCGCAAAGGCACTTACTTCAGTGCCGCAGAGGGAGACTTGGTTCAGTGCGCAAGAGGCCCTTACAAGGGCCGGGGAGGGGGGGTCCGGTTCGAGCTGCGGGGACCCCTTAAGCCCCAAAGGCTTTGTCAGAGCCGCAAGGGCACTTGTTCCCTCGTCAGTGCCGCAAAGGCCTTCCACGGCAACCACCAAGTGACCGCCCGCCCGGAGGGCGGCCGCTCCCCCCGGTTCGAGCCCTGCGGGCCCCTTACCCCCAAAGGCTCTTGTCAGAGCCGCAAGGGCAAAAAAACCTTACGTAACGACCCGACGCACCCCACAAAGGCACCCCTAGAGAACCCCGGGGACACCCCGGGGGGGTCCCGGTTACGCAGCACAGCCCGACCCTTAAGACCAAAAGGCTCTGTCAGAGCGCAAGGCCATGTAAGGCCGCAAAGGCCCTTACAAGGGCCGGGGAGGGGGGTGTCCCGGTTCGAGCGCGGGACCCCCTAAGCAGCCCAAAGGCCCTTCTCAGGGCACC